>PKML01043686.1:104963-143277 GCA_002933935.1 Eutrema yunnanense | reverse complement strand
TGAACCTAAAGTGGATCTACTCAGACATGGAGATTGAAAGCAACATGATTGAATAGATCATCAAAGAAATCAATAGTAAACAGGAGTTCAGAGTTGTCTCTCCAAAAACCAAAGTAGAATCAAAGTAGAATAAAGCTTTGCAAAATAAAAGCATAGCCATAAAAGTGGCTGAAAAACCTAATTATAATGCTAAAACACGAATTGGGGTCTTCTTGAAAATATTAAAGTCTTTTGGGGCAAATCTGCATTTCTTCAACTCTTGGAAAAGTCGCGGGTCGTGTCTGCTGCGATGGGTATCGATCGATACCAGGGGGGTATCGATCGATACTGATGCTTCAAATCGGGTACTCAGCAACACAAACTTCTGCTTTGCTCCAGAATGCTCCAGAAAGCTCCAATATCTCCAATAATGCTCCAAACGTGCTAAAACCTGTAAAAGATTCTAAAAGACTCCAAAATACTAGAAAAACTCTATAAAACGGACTTATATTATGGCCTAAAAGGGGTAAAAACCATGATATATCACATTACTCTCGATTACTCTCTGCCTTCTCGCAGCACTTTCGATTAGGTCAGAGCAGTTAATATACTGGATTGTAACCTCTTGCAATTCTTCCATGATTTAGTCTGTAAATTGCAAGGGATGTCGAGGAGGGAAAGAGTCCAAGTACAGGTTCCTCTCCAGGGGGAGACGGTTTAGGCTGAGAGCTTCCTCACCTTCATGAAGGGTCTGTTCTTCGAAGGTTCCTTTTTCTCTCCATATCTAAGCTGGGAGGGGTCGACGACTAGTATTGGACCGAGGTTTTTGAGGTTGATTGATCTTCATCTTTTGGTGCTTGTCATCTTGTTTTCGAGGCTGATAAGTGTGATCATGGTTGATTCTCTTTTCCTGCACCGAGTGGGAACCTAAGGGAAACGAGGAATACATCCGCCTCCTCAAATTTTCAGATTGATGTGTTGACGATCGTTCCGAGAGGTTTTCTTTTGGAGCCTGAGAGGATTTAGCAGATGGTCTCTCCCCAAAAGGGTTGCCATGTCTATCCAGACGTTGACTAAACTTCAACTCTCATGTCCCAGGATGTCGAAAAAGCGATGCGAGGGTGACGGATAACGATTAGGGAAAGTGTTTATTGTTTGCAGGTTTCTGGAACCTTGCTTATCCAGGCAAGTTTTCACAACGTGTGATAACTTATGACAGAAAGAGCAATGATTTTCCAGTTTGGAGTAGTCGAGAGTGACTAGAGCCTCCTTTCCATCACCAAATTCGAGAATGGTTTCCTTCCTGAGAGGTTTTCAAGCCATTGATAATGATATATCAATATTTTTACCCCGTTTAAGCCATGATATAAGTCCGTTTTATAGAGTCTTTCTACTATTTTGTAGTGTTTTAGAGTATTTTACATGTTCCATCACCAAATTCGAGAATGGTTTCCTTCTTGAGAGGTTTTCAAGCCATTGATAATGATATATCATGGTTTTTACCCCGTTTAAGCCATGATATAAATCCGTTTTATAGAGTTTTTCTACTATTTTTTAGTGTTTTAGAGTATTTTACAGGTTTTAGCACGTTTGGAGCATTTTGGAGCAAAGCAGAAGTTCGTGTAGCTGAGTACCTGATTTGAAGCCTCGGTATCGATCGATACCGACTAGTATCGGTCGATACTCACTGCAGCAAGACACGAGTCGCGACTTTAGAAGAGTTGAAGATTTGCAAAATTGCCCAGTAGTCTTTATTATTTACAAGAAGCCCCAAAACATGACTTAGGTTATTTATTTGGATTTTACAGCCACTTTGATGGCTACACTTTATTTTACTTTGGTTTTGTGAGAGAGATTTTGAAGGGAGAAGATTTCGAACCCTCTTGTTACTCTTTCTATTTATTTATTTGATGATTTATTCAAACATGTTTATTGCTTCAATTTCCATATATGAGTAGATCTCTTGTTAGGTTTAGGGTTCTCATAAAGGATTTCTTTGAATGCTAGGTTGATTAGTTGTTTAGGGTTCACAATCAGAATTAGTTCTTCACCATATGTTGTTTTCAAAGCTAATTCTAGATTGATCACCTAGAACTTAGATCTTAGGATAATTGATTAGGCACGAGAGTGCGATTAATTACCTGATAGAACCTAGGGTGAGCAAAATAACTATTCGCAAAGAGATTTGGTTTAGTTGTTTTGTGAACAAATCAAACTTGAACTAAAAGTTGGTTTAAACTTTAGGATTCGCAAAGAGATTTGGAATTCTAGGATTTAGACTTAGGTAATTGTAGCAACGAGAGTTGGTTAATTATACCTTAGTGATTTGAGTTCAAGAACCGTGCGCAACCTGAACCTTGTTTGATTAGTTTGTCTGCATTCATTGATTTCCTAAGAAATACCCTGAACATATCTTTCTCCAATCGAACTTACAACCGTTTAATTTACGTTTTGCTTTCAAATTCATTGATCACTTAGCTTAATTCTCATATATATAATCTATTGTGTGTTTCCGTGAGTCTCTGTGGATTCGATCCCTAAGTATTACAACCGACACTGCTTTAGTACTTTTAGGGTATTAATTTGAGCATATCAAATTTGGCGCCGTTGTCGGGGACTCAATTCGCCATTATATTTTAGTTTGAGAATTTCAACTAAGTTCGTCGGTATCGATCGATACTACCCAATGTCGGTCGATACTCGTCGTTTTTTTTCGTGATTATCGATCGACACCACCCAGTGTCGGTCGATACTCACCCTATTACCGTGTTACTTACGTTCTTGACTTTTTTTCTGGTCTATGCATATTCGTGAAAGCAGAAGGAACAAGAGCACTCAACTAGTTGAACTGTCATTGGAGCAGCTAGCACTTGTGGAACGCACAAACAGGAGAGCAAAGAAGCCAGCAGAGATGAACAACAACAATCCAATGGTTTTGGTTCAAGATGAAGCTGGTGCTTACAGAGACCAAGATGGTCAGTTGTGCAATGCGAGAGGACAACGTTTGGATGAAGAGGGAAACATCATTCCACCTGCTCCTGTTGTCGTGGAGATTGTCGCTGGGAACGCGAACGCTGGGAATATTGTGGCTAATCGTGGGAGAACAATCTGTGAGTATAGCAGGCCTGATCAGTTCTATGCCAATCGATCAGCGATTCGCCCTCCACCTTTTCAGAGGAATGACTTTGAGCTGAAACCTGCATACTTCACTCTTGTGGGTCAGCACCCTTTTCATGGTCTTTCTCATGAACACCCTATGGATCACATTGAGAAGTTCGAGGATTTGGTTACAAGCATCAAGAGCAATGGAGTATCCTATGATTACCTCTTCTGTAAGCTCTTCACATACTCTCTTGGTGGGGATGCAGCTTATTGGTTGAAGCAGTTACCAGCTGGGTCACTGACTACTTGGGAAGAGACCAAGAATGCATTCCTGAACAATTTCTATGATGATGCACGATCTGAGGAGCTCAGGAACAAGATCTCCCAGTTTTCTCAAGGACCTACTGAGGCGTTCGAGGCTGCTTGGACGAGGTTCATATCATACCAGAGAGATTATCCACATCACGGGTACTCTGATGTTTAGTTGTTGGGTCTTTTCTTCAGAGGGATTGATTGGAGGCACCAGATGGCTTTGGATGCTGCAACAATGGAAATTTCAACACCAGGTATCCTGAGGACGCTTATGTGCTGATTGAGAATTTTGCATCTAGTATTAGCACCAATAATGCAGATTTTGAGCGCAAGAAGCTAGCTGGTGGCATGGAGAGCTCACAGATTGCTGAGGTTCATGCTAAGTTAGATTCTATGCACAATCTTCTGATGGGCAAGATAACAAAAGCTGTTCACTTTGCTGTAGATGTTGAGGTATTCAATGAGGATGAAGTAGAGGATGTTAACTATATTGGTGGTTCTGGTTTTCAAGGTCACAGGAATCAATTCAGCAACAACCGAAACTTCAACAACAACTCTCAGCAAGGAGGTTCGAATCAGTTTGGCCAGAAACCATCTCAGAGTAGTGGCTATACCAGGAACTATGGAAATTCATATTATCAGCCTGTACCTGCTAAGCTCCCATTTAGCAAGATCGAATCTATGTTTGAACAGCTGGTTCAAGGACAGCAGCAGATCACAGTGGATCTCAATGGAAAGATATATGCTTTGTACAAGGATCTGAGTGGAAGGATCGATGCCCTCGATACTCATCAGAAGATGTTGGAAACGCATGTAGCTCAGACTGCAGCAGCTGTCAATGGAAAGATAGCTCATTCACACAACGAACACATCAATGCAATCACCCTAAGAGCTGTAGGAAATTTCGAAAACCCTGTCGAAAGTGATTCCGAACCTGATTCGTCGGTATCGACCGACACCACTGCAAGTGTCGATTAACACCAAATTGGTATCGATCGATACCCCTCACGGACTGAACCAGAGATTGTGAAGAAACCGGAGGTGATTGAGGAACATGTTTTCAAGCCTAAGATACCATATCCTCGACCACCTAGACATCTCATGATACCCATCACTGCAGAGAAGTTGCTCGCTTTCGAGAAGATGGTAAGGAGGATTCCCCATACTATGTCTTTTGATGAAGCCTTTGAGAATCGCCCTTTGGAGTGCTACTTCCAAAATTGCAGAGAAACTGAGGAAGAAATTAAGGCACTCTTCATCAAGGCTAGAAGTACACCACCTCCACTGAAGCAGTTGACTAAGAGGGAAGACCCATGAAAATTTTCGGTTCCATGCTCTATCTCCGGAGTTGAATTCAAGGAATCTCTGGTTGATTCGGGGGCTAGCGTAAATGTCATGTCAAGGGCAATTGCAGAGAGATTGTGAGCTGATATCCAATCTACCAAGACACCTATCACATTTGCAAGCTCTTCCACGTCGATTCCATACGGTACAATCCCTGATTTGATGGTTAAAGTAGGCGACTGTCTGGTTCCTACCGATTTTCAGGTTGTGGAGATGCATGCAAGGTCTAGTACGCCTTTGATTCTTGGAAGACCGTTCATGGCTACGGCTGGTGCAATTATGGACACGCCCAATAAGAGAATCTCGTTCTCGTACATTGACGAACAGGTCTCCTAAAAAGCCATTCCTGCTGGAAGAGCTCCTAAACACATCACCGTTGGTGCGGGAGAGACGTTGATGGTTGATCTTTTGGAAGAGCCTTATGAGCCAACTGTCATAGAAGTTCTAGATCGTCCTCCTGTCATCACTAAGAAAGTCATAAAAAAGACTAAGGCAAAGAAGGAGGTGAAGAACAAAGGAGTCGAGAGTGCTACACACGTGACCTTAATCCCTCAGAAGTGCGATGGAGATTCGATCGAATATAAGGTGAAATGCAAAGGGACCTCAAGACCATTTTCTAAAGCTAGAGTTCTTCTTACTCCGGAGCTAAAAGAGAAAGGACAAAAGGTTGTGGAGAACATGCTGAGCAGAACTTTGAAGCTGGAGATGTCAAGTTGTGGAGCCTGTTTTGCTACAAGCTCTCATTCTAACCTTGACTGACCGTCCGTAAAGTCAAGCTCGCGACGTAAAACAAGCGCTGAGTGGGAGGCAACCCACTGGTAAGTCTGTACATATGAGTCTTTCATTTTTCTCGTTTTTGTTTTGTGCTTTGTTGTGTCACGTGAATCAGATTCAGAGGCCCCGTATCGACCGATACTACTTACTATCGGTCGATACCTGTCGTTAAACATACACATTCTGGACCGACCTCCGTGTGGCGAGCCAATCATTCCTTTCCCTCAAGTATCGATCGACACCAACGGGTATCGATCAATACCCCACGCGCATGTAAGTCCCCTTATAAACCCTACGGTTTTTTCTCTTTTCCCTCAGAACCTCCATCGACCGACACACGCACACATTCACTAAAAAAATCGCCAAATCGTCGTTTCTCAACGGATTTGAGTGATTTTGGAGTCTTTTCTGCTCGGATTTTCGTGCTCTATCTCATTCTCTCACTCATTCTCACTATCTACAAGGTATGCAACACGAATTCTCATCTTTTCAATCCCTGAACAAAAGTTGGATTTTCAACTTTTAGGCTCTTAGGACTAGTTTTGCTGGATGATTATCACTTGATTAGTGTGTTCTAGGCCTAGTCGAACCTTGCCTTGCACTTAATTTTCCTTGGTTTGCACTTTTGAAATTTTTGGATTGGTGCTCTTCGTGATGCTCGACACCGCTATGAGTATCGATCGATACCACATTGGTATCGATCGATGCTCACTATTTTACCTGGCCGATATTTGCTGTGCTTGAGAGAGATGTTGGATTTATGATGTGTTTTGTGTTTGTTGTTGATGCAGATGGCACCTAAGAAGAAAGCATGCACTGATACTGCATCTAGCTCTAACCCACCAGAGAAAGAGTACCAGTTGGGTGCTCGAATCGAGTTCTTACATGAAGGGGTTTGGACACTAGGATCGGTTGTCGCTTGTCTTACCCAGAACCGCTACAAGGTTCAGACCGCGAACTCCACAGACTTTACAGTGGTTTTTGGTACAAACTTACGCGACGCACCACTCGAGGCTCCTATACCTTCATCACCATTGCCTCCTAGCACAACGGTTCGGTTTCCATGGCCTAAGATCAGTGAGAAGGCTAGGATACGTCTGAGAGATGATTACGAGGGTTCGGATAAGGAGATTACGGAGAGCAGAGCTTGCACCCACATACCTATTTCCGAGGAGTGGGACGATTACGACTCAATCTTCTACAACGCATGGCAGGAGGTTGATGTGCGCCCCACTCGGTATATTGATACGCACACTATGAGGCACTTGGGTTTTGACATGGTGCTTGATGGCTTGATCCGCAAGATCGGATTGGAGACGATGCCTATGCGGCATTATGATGTACCCTGACTTGTTTCGCCAGTTCCTTGCTTCTGTTCGCGTCTACTACACTGGTGCACATCCAGTGACTGCACAGCAGGGTGTTCTGACTTTTCTGATTCACGGTGTGCGGTATAGGATATCTTTTCAGGAGCTCTGCGACATATATTGGGTTTCACCGGGATTTCTCGAGGTGCGAGTTTCCTCGCAAGTTCTTGGATATTGAGGCATTCTGGTCCCACTTTGGGCATGGGGTCTATAACAGCAAGACCACTACACAGATGGATGTGCGCCATCCTGTCCTGCGCTGCCTTGTAAGGATCATGAGCAACACTTTATTGTGTAAGATGGAGCCAAACAAGATGAGAGTTGCTAAGCTGATTGTCCTGTCTATTGGGATTGGAGACCTCATTTCTGATGAGACATACGAGTGGCCCGAGATGGACCTCGCGGTCAACTTAGGTGTTGTATTCGCATACCACTTGGAGTCGCTGAAGGTTAAGCCTTTTACAGGACGCGACAAGACTTCTAGGACTGCAGGTCGCCCGAAGACCGAGACGGTGGGCAGTCTTCTCACTCCCATCTTCATGCACCTAGGAATCAACACCGCTAGTTGCTCGATCGTGACTTTCCGCGAGCTTATGGACGAAGCGCACTTGGAGCACCTGCGTTGGCTGAAGCCTGACAAGCGTTGGGTTTTCAACACTTCTGTTGGGGACTATCTGGTTCAGCTCCCCAACACCGATCTGACGGACATAGGCGGTGACCCTGCTCAGCTACTTTTCGCACCTGCTCTTGCTGACATGGAGCCTGCACCGGTCACTCGACGTCGAGGCTCAGCCACTAGAGCACAGCCACCTGCATCTGGCCCTGCTGGGGGTCAACCGCGACACTAGCCATCTCCCATTGCTGCAGCGCTTTCTCTTCCTCCACTACCCGAGATGGAGATGGATCCTTTTCAGCGATATGTAGTCGCGAGTCTGCAGACGATCTGGACCGCCATTTCCCATTGTAGTTGCATGGCGTCTCAGCATCCTGTTTCACCACGTTCACCGCGCACACCTACTGACGCTGGTCCATCTGGCACTGCTGGCGATGACTCTGACGCTACTGAGGATGATTAGTCCTCTTTCTATCTGATTATCACGTTTGCTGTTTCTTTTCTCTTTTCTTTTCATTTTCATTTGAACTTTTGCGTCTTTTATGCTTTTGGACTTGTGGATTTATGCTTCTATGATACCAAGTTGGGTGTCGGTCGACACTCGTACCCCATTTCGGTAATTTCTTGTTTTTCAATATCCATTTGGTTCTTATGTTTCTTTCACCAACCTTAGGCTAGATAACACTGGGGACAATGTTGTTCAAGTCTGGGGGAGGTAGTTGCTGACATTGTTTTTGTTTTTCTTAGAGTCAGTCATTTTTTGAGTCAAAATTCTTTTTATTGAGTCAAAACCTATTGGAGACTGTGATCTTTTTCTTGTATCTTTTGTTCTGACTCTACTTCTAAGTGACCATTGTTACAGAATCAGTTACAGATCGACTAATGAAAAATCCAAAGACTGACTGGTTAACTAGAAGACACTCATGTTTCCAGCAAAGTTTTTTAAAGCCTGAGCCAAATTTTTGCACTTCATCGATGTGACTGATGTCCATAGAGCTTGATTCCTCATTCGTATCTGACAAAGGAACCCACGTGTTTAAAGTAATGGTATTTCTCTTCCTGTTACAAGTTAATTAATAAGATGCATTAAAAGATGAGATAATTTTCTTCTGAGTAAAGGGTTAGGAAAATTTCCAGCGATCCCGTGATTATACTTCAGAGGAAATGATCACACAAAGGTGGAAGCGAGGTTAGGAAAATTTCCCGTGATACCATTATTCGCCCACACCTTTGATTACTTTTGAGGGAAGAACCGGGGATTCGGTGGCAAACACCATCAATACTCGCGTCTCGAACCTTAATATGTATATGCAAGAGACATAATGAGAAATAAGTCTGGGGGAGAGAAAACAATACCAAAAGTGTGAAATTGGATGGTTCCTTGTCATGATATTGTATGGGAAAGAATCTAGAAGGTTCTTGGTATCAATCACAGCGATGAAACTGGCGAGGAATACTTGATTGAACGATGCTGTGAAATAATGTGTGTAGTCTAGGAAGCTGCGAATGTCTAC
Organism: Eutrema yunnanense; assembly: GCA_002933935.1. Classification (NCBI taxonomy): domain Eukaryota; kingdom Viridiplantae; phylum Streptophyta; class Magnoliopsida; order Brassicales; family Brassicaceae; genus Eutrema; species Eutrema yunnanense. The sequence continues at coordinate 134,272 of PKML01043686.1, read as the reverse complement.
GGAGAAGTACATGGTGGTTAGATTTGAAACTGGTTAGGTGATATGTGGAGCACTAAGGAAAAGGGTCATTGCAATGTTTCATGAACATGTGAGTCTCCGTGTTTTCAAAACCTCTTTCTCTGGTTTAGTTTTCTGTTTTGCTTGAGGGCAATCAAAGGCTAAGTCTGGGGGAGTTGATATATCATGGTTTTTACCCCGTTTAAGCCATGATGTAAGTCCGTTTTATAGTCTTTCTACTATTTTGTAGTGTTTTAGAGTCTTTTACAGGTTTTAGCACGTTTGGAGCATAATTGGAGATATTGGAGCTTTCTGGAGCATTTTGGAGCAAAGCAGAAGTTCGTGTAGCTGAGTACCCGATTTGAAGCCTCGGTATCGATCGATACTGAGTAGTATCGGTCGATACTCACTGCAGCAAGACACGAGTTGCGACTTTAGAAGAGTTGAAGATTTGCAAAATTGCCCAGAAGTCTTTATTATTTACAAGAAACCCCAAAACGTGACTTAGGTTATTTATTTGGATTTTACAGCCACTTTGATGGCTACGCTTTATTTTACTTTGGTTTTGTGAGAGAGCTTTTGAAGGGAGACAAGTCTGAAACTCTGTTCGTCCGAGAGAATATTTTGAACCTTCTTGTTACTCTTTCTATTTATTTATTTGATGATTCATTCAAACATGTTTATTGCTTCAATTTCCATGTCTGAGTAGTTCTCTTGTTAGGTTTAGGGTGCTCATAAAGGATTTCTTTGAATGCTAGGTTGATTAGTTGTTTAGGGTTCACAATCTGAATTAGTTCTTCACCATAGGTTCTTTTCAAAGCTAATTCTAGATTGATCACCTAGAACTTAGATCTTAGGATAATTGATTAGGCACGAGCGTGCGATTAATTACCTGATAGAACATAGGGTGAGCAAAACAACTATTCACAAAGAGATTTGGTTTAGTTGTTTTGTGAACAAATCAAACTTGAACTAAAAGCTGGTTTAGACTTTAGGATTCACAAAGATATTTGAAATTCTAGGATTTCGACATAGATAATTCTCGCAACGAGAGTTGGTTAATTATACCTTAGTGATTTGAGTTCAAGAACCGTGCGCAACCTGAACCCTGTTTGATTAGTTTGTCTGCATTCATTGATTTCCTGAGAAATACCATGAACCTATCTTTCTCCAATCGAACTTACAACCGTTTAATTTACGTTTTGTTTTCAATTTCATTGATCACTTAGCTTAATTCTCATCTATATAATCTATTGTGTGTTTCCGTGAGTCTCTGTGGATTCGATCCCTAAGTATTACAACCGACACTGCTTTAGTACTTTTAGGGTATTAATTTAAGCATATCAGATAATCACTCGAATCTTTGCTGAAGTTTTTTGTGATTTCAAGTCTTCCAAGAATCCCAGTTCCCTCCCGAATTTGTGGATCAGTTCTTTCTTCCAGTAGTGAAGGGGATTACCTTTAAGGGAGATCCAGAATGGTATTTGAGATGGGAAATCTGGCGAGATTATTGGTTCCCATTTCTGTAGAATTACCATCCATTTGGCGTAGTGATACAGACGGGTTTCGAGCACATTTTGCAGGTCGTCTTCAAAGTCGAATCGGTATTGGAAGCATTTATGCCCAAGGCCAGAGCCAATCGCCTTTCCTCTGAGGTTCCAGCGCTTTGGAAAAAATGGAATCATTGACCAGAGGTTCTGTTCCGAAGGGTTTGTCAGACGACCTATGAGTGTTAAGGCATTCTCCTGAATCAAGTCGGATGTGTCAACATCAGGGACTCTGATTCTCAGGCGAGGAGGAGAAGTTGTTGGGGAAGCTTTGCCTTTTCTTTTTCTGCGTAAGAGAAACGTCGGGCCATGAAAGCCAAAGGGAAATAACCGTCAGGAGCAGGGGAGTAGAGGCAGGTCGGGAGCGGATAGAGTTTCGAAGAGATAACCCCAGGCAAGAAGGAGATAATTTCGAGAAACAGTTGACACTTTGGTCGGAGTAAGTAGATGAGCAGTGCTGCGGCAAGAGTAGAGCAGAAGTAGTAGTGGAGCCTCCCCGTGGTAGAGAAGTAGAAGCAGGTCGAGAACGTGAGAACAGAGTAGCAGTTACTACAGCAGCAAGGCAGAATTTTGAGTCACCGATTTCCGGTCCCAAACCTTAAGAGCAGAAGAAACACCGGTTGCAGGAGACAGACTAAGCTTTTGGAGGGCATGAAGTGGGTAGAACAGCACTGTTTATGAAGACGGGGGTTTGAGAAGGAGGGGAGAGGACCTTAACGGAGAGGAGTGGACCCTCCGACATGAAGTCGGGGGTGGAACCCGGCAGATTCCGGTCAGAAACCTGATTAGTTTAGTTTGATCAGAAACCCTTTGGCCTTACTTTTTTGAATTTTCCAGAAGATTAAAGTATCTTGTGGTTGTTCTCGAAAACAACTGATTAGTTTAGTTTGATTATAAATAAATATTAATTATTAGGAGAAAAGAGACGTCGGTTTATCAAACCCACGCTCAACCGCTTCTTACTTCTATTTTTCAAGTCGGTTTATCAAACAAGGTTAGAAAAAAACTTCTTTTAACGGATATCTTATTGTGACATTAGAAAATAATTCTTAAAAAAATAGCATATAAACAAATTTAAAAATATGAATGTAAATATGTAAAATAAATATAAAACTATAATTAAAATCACACAGTAGTGAAATACAAAATAGAAACACATAAAAAAAAGAATAATATTTCAACATAAATTAATAACATAAGTAAGAGAAAACCGTTACTATATACAAACAAGAATAAGGAAAAAAAAAAAACATATACACATAATGCAATTTTAAACATAACCGAATATTAAACTAAATTTTGAAATTAAAAAAAAAATTTCCAAATAAATAACATAAAAACAAATATAAAACATGAATGTAAATTAAGCCCGCGCGAATCGCGGGGTCAATCCCTAGTATCTCTAATGGGACTCTAAAAATAACACTAAATATAGTGTTGTGAATAGTAATCACACCGTTACTATATACAAACAAGAATAAGGAAAAAAAAAACACATACACATAATGCAATTTTAAACATAAACCGAATATTAAACTAAATTTTGAAATTAAAAAAAAAATTCCAAATAAATAACATAAAAACAAATATAAAACATGAATGTAAATCAGGCCCGCGCGAATCGCGGGGTCAATCCCTAGTATCTCTAATGGGACTCTAAAAATAACACTAAATATAGTGTTGTGAATAGTAATCACACCAAATTTAGTGTGATACTATTAACAACACTAAATACTATTCATTTATTTTATTAATAAAATAATCAATTAAATAAATACAAAATTAAATAATATAGAGAAATTTTAAATTAATAATATAATAATAATGAATTTTATTTTGATGTGATATTTGATGTTGTGATTACAATTCTTTAGTGTGTTGTTTTAGCATCTATTTTCAGTTTACTTAAGGCTTTCCTAACATGACGGCAAAACACTAAATATGGTGTAATTTTTGCATCAAACATCTTTAATAGAATTCTATAAATAACACCAAATATAATGTTGTGAATAGTAATCACACCAAATTTAGTGTGATATTATTCACAACACTAAATACTATTCACTTATTTTATTAATAAAATGATCAATTAAATAAATATAAAATTAAATAATAAAGAAAAATTTAAATTAATAATATAATAATAAGGAATATTCTTTTGGTGTGATATTTGATGTTGTGGTTGGAGAAAAAAAATGATTTGGTGCTAAAAGTACACTATATTTGGTGTAATTTATGTTGTTATAGTTGGAAATGCTCTTAGGTAGGGATCAACTATTAACGGAACAAGGTAATATTCATAATCAGACATCCATAATAAATGGTGGACAATCATATTTTTAGCGATATATCGACATAATGTTAGGTTTTGTTGGGCTTAGTTTGAGTCCAATTCTATCAGCCTTAATATGCAGGTTGGAGAAGAGCAAATAAATGAGAAAGACCCGGTTGGAATAACTAAATAAGGTATAATAGAATTTTTTTTTTTTTTTTAAGGGAATGCAAGCCGTCTAAATACTAGCCACCAGTTTTATGGATGTTGATGTCTGAAGGGGCCATTAATAATAGAAATGTATGTAAAATATCCTATGCACCAGATAGATAGGGAAATCAAGATTTCATAAGAACAAAAGGCACTCAAACCTTTAAGATAACTTTAATGAAATCGTTTACTCAAAGTCTTGGTGGATTTGGTTTGGGTTTGATATGTCCAAGTTTAACAGTTTTTAATCCGGTTTTTAGCTATGTTGCATGGAGTTAAAAGTGGGTACACAAAAACGGAAGCAAATCGTTTGAAAGTATGGGAAAAAATTAAAAAAGGAATCACGTACATGGTGGAGAACTCGGTAGACTAAACCGCAGTTATGAGAGCATACTATGATAGACTGGATTTATCAAAAGGCACCACCGACGTGCAGACACGGAGTAAACTAACAATGAGGGGATATTCCCCGAAATGGAGATATTTTTCTCCAAGAAGGATCGTTTTGGCAAAGAGGCACCCGAAGAAGACATCCTCACTGCACTGGTGCTGCCGGTGATAGTCAAGCATGCATGTATGTATAAATATTAAAAGTATGAACAACACAAATCCTTTGCATAAATTTCAAATAACTCAATTTTATTACGATTCAAATTCTAAAATTCATTTCACCATTTCCATTCTCGTTTTCCTAAACTTAAAACAAAAATACGTGTCAAACTCTATATCGTTTAGATAAAAATCATCAAACTTAAAGTCTTTCGAAATTGATCTAATTCAATTATCACTCCCTCAATCTAATTCGATTATCACTCCCTCAATATCTCACATATGATTTATACCCTTTATAAGCAATATTCTTTATGGATAAAAGAAGAAGATTGCTATGCACAAATACTAAATCAGTTTTCGGATTTGTTTTGAATATTTAAAAATATTGAATGTTTTGTATTTATTTACAACATTTTTTGTTAAAACGTAATTTATGGAAGTGCTTCCAATGCGCTTCTAAAGCAGTTTTTTTTAGAAGTGCCATGGATGAGAGCTTCGGGAAGCTTCCAATTATGAAGCGGAATGTTTCCGATTTCGAAACGGGAAGCGAACCTCTGATGAAGCTTTCTTGCTAATCTAGGTTTTTAGTTTTTTTTTTTTTTTATCTGGTTTTTGATATGCTTGGTTTTACCGTTTTCTAACATATGTTTTGGTGTTTATTTTGAGTATTTTATCGAGTCAAAATTCGTTTTTAAAGTCTTTTAGTTCTTTATTTAGTTATCTCAGGTAAAAAGGCGTTTAAGGAAGAAATTGGAGTTATGTGGGCAAAAACGCATGGAACAGTGCAGAAAAGAGCAAAATCGATCGATGCAACACCATTACAGAAGCCCAAATCGATCGAGATACTCCTTGCATCGATCGATGTGACATCACCAGAGAAGTTCAAATCGACCGATGCATGAGTGAAGCTGGTCGATGCACAATTGAAGCCGATCGATGCAACCCCATCAGAAGAACCATAATCGATCGATGCAAGGAGTGCATCGATCGATGGAGCATGCCCAGAGAGTACAGAATCGATCGATGCAAGTCGACGAGAAGAAAAGGAAATTTCTGATTTTTTTTGTTTTGCCCCGGAAACTGCCTACTTTGATCTAATACGCCCAGAACCCTATATATATACATTATTTTTAGCCACTTTTAGGCTATCTCTCTTTTTAATGCTTTCTATTATATTCAGATTTTTGGCCATTGATATTGTAAGCTTTGAATAAGAATCTCTGCATCTATTGAGAAGAATTCTAAACCATTTCCTCTCTTTGATTTATATTATGAGTTCTTCGTCTTTCTGCTTGTTCTCTGCTGCCATGTCTGAGTAGTTTCATAGTTAGGTTTAGGGTTTCAACGGGATCCATGAATCATTGAATTAGACACATATAGAGAATTATCTTTTGTGGCTTTCGTTTATTGTTGTGTTTACTACTTAGGCTAGGTTGACCGTCTTGCCTCTGATCTAGGGTTTAATCTATACCACGGAAGTGTCGTAGGTTGCTAGAAAGAACATAAGCGAGCGAATTGTCCTTAGCCAACGGAAGTTGATGTTAAGGCGATTCGTGAACATATTGAACCTATTTGTTAATGCTGGTCTAGAACTCTAGGTTCAATGGAAGTTAAGATTTTAGGTTGCTAGATTTAGTAATCAATGCCATGGAAGGTTGCTAGATTTAGTAATCAATGCCACATAAGTGGATTGGTTAGATATTTATGTTTGAGTTTGAAACTTGTGTTTAATCGTTCCCTTAAATAGTTGTCTGATTCACGATCTCTGGATTCATGCGAAGAAACCCTCGACCTAACGTTTTTCTCTTATTGAATTTACACCGCTTTTAGTTATTTTCATTACTTTGCAAATCAAACCTTATTATCGTCTTAGCTTAATTTCATCTTGTGAGAATCATAGTGTAACCTTGGTCTCTGTGGATTCGATCCTAAAGTACTGCATTGACATACTGTTACGATTGCGGTAGTGTGAACTTTAGTTATTACTTGACTTAATAAAACACCTAAATCAATTTGGCGCCGTTGTCGGGGACCAATTGTGTTGCCTACGAGTCTTGGACTAGAGTTCAAATTAAGACACTAACTTTTACTAACTTTTAATTTTCTTCCTTTTTGTTTCTTATAGTTGATGGCCATGGATTACAATGATTGGCCACAAGAAGAGGATGCCACATTTGATGAATACAATCAAGATGAGCCATACGTGGAGCCACCATTTGATGAAAGTGTACTCACACCAGAACAAAAAGTGGAGTTGGATAAGCATCATGAAGAGAACCCAACAATGAAAAGGAGTGACATAGCCGCTATGATTCGTTTGAACCTCATGTCACATCGGGCAGCACTTGAGGGAAGGGAGTTCATAATGTCCGAGATAATAGTAGCTCATGCGCTTAAAGAGGTAATTTATTGGGTTCCACCATGCCACCTAGAAGGTATTTTTGACTAAATCTTTGAAATCTATGATTATGAGGATAGTCATTTGCCTTGCATTGAAGATGTAGCTTCTAGTTTGCATACTCATGTGCTAATTGATGAATGCTATGATTTAATATGTGAGTCTCAAATACTAGATTCCTCAAGAGTAGAAAAGCTTGGTAGAGATTACCATGAAGTATGTTTTGATATTAATTATCTATGTGCTTTGAATGTTCATGATCTCGAGTTTAAGCTTTCAATGCCTAAGGAATCTAGATATCTTCTTTAAAAATCTTACCTAGGGGATGTGCTTGATGAAGATAAGATCTTGAATGAGATAGATGACCCTAAGGTTGAGATGGAATCTAAGAAGGAGGATACTGTGTTTTACATGATTGATGGAGATGAAGTTGACTATTTTGTGATAAACTCGTTTAAACCTGATGTTGAATTTATTTTTCCATCAAGTGCATTTGATCCTCATGAGAATCTCACCATCAAGGAAAATTCCAAGATATATGCTACATTCGTAGTAAACTTCCTTGATGTAAGTTTTGTTTTTTTGCCATGGATAGTTGCATGCCATGTTGCAAATTTTGTTTCTTGCCTTATCAGGAGAAGGATCAAAGGTGCATTGGCTCAACTTTTTGATTCTCATGATTAACATCTGAGACCGAAGTCAAGCTAACGACTATAAACAAGCGCTTGGTGGGAGGCAACCCACCGGTAAGTTTTCTTTTATTTTATTTTATTTTTTCTTAAGTTTGTTTGCACCTTATCTCTCATTTATTTTCACACCGAGACGGTGTGAAGTAAGTCTGGGGGAGGGTCTTTGTCGTTACTAACATTGTTTTCTCTTTCAAGTCATTTTGATGTTTTTTTTGAGTCATTCTGTTTTATTGAGTCAAAACTTGTTGGAGATTATGATCACGACCTATGAATTTTTTTATGTGATATCACATCTAAGTGACCATTGTTACAGAGTTAGCTTCAGATCAGACTAATAAAAATCTAAAGGCTGACCAGTTAATTAGAGGCATCCATGTTTTCAGAAAAATTCAAAAAGCTTGAGCTAGTTTCTGAGCTCTTCCTTTTACCTCATCATCGTGATTGGTGTCTTCAGAGCTTGACTCATCATTTGTATCTGACAAGACGACCTGTGTGAAAGTATGGTACTCCTCTCCCTTATTTAAAATAAAAAACATAAAAGATGAAATGATTTTCTTTCGAGTAAAGGGCTAGGAAAATTTCCATCGATCCCATTATTTTACTTCGAAAGAGATGATCACACTAAGGTTGGAAGCGAGGTTAGGAGAATTTCCAGAGATACCACTATTCGCCTACATCTTAGAATAAAAGGGTGGCACTAAAATAAATCGGGGATTCAGTGGCAAAAACCATCAATACTCACGTTCCATCACCCATTGACCATACATAAAGAAAATGAGAAAAGAATAAGTCTGGGGGAGGGGAAAAGTACCAATGTTTGTGTTGTTGTCTCGTCACGATATTGAAAGGGAAAGAGTCTAGAAGGTTATTGGCACTATGGTATTTGATGAGACCCAGCGATGATCTTTGATTATTCCGCGAAATAATGAGTTTAATCTGTGAGGATGCGATGCTTGCAGAGAAGTACAGGATGATGCACCTGCGATCGCACGGCTGGCATCTCGGCATTGACTCGGGACAAGGAAGCCCGAATCTCGTTGATCTCCTCAGCCTGGGTTCGGCTCATCTCCCGATGGCCTTCATGTTGACTTCGGCTTGTCCTTTGAAGCTCGTTGGCTCGTTGTTGCTCTATCTAGAGAAGGTTATCTTCCTCTTCCGTCAAGTTGCCGAGGCGACTAGAGCTGGGATTGTCTCCTCCTCCTGCTCTCACTCCTTCTAAGGCCGAGGTGAGCTGATTTTGTGTGGTGAATCCCGAAGCATGACCTCGTTCTCTGCGATTTTCCACTTCAGTGACCACAATGCTAGTTCCGCCGAGGTGAAGTATCGAGCGGCCGTCGGCAAGCTGTGTTTGTCCATTGCTACTGATTCCACCCTCGTGGTTTAAGAGAGGTGGTTAAGACATATTTGGCCTCGTTGCTGCGGAATTTATTTCGTCATACGGGATCACCGGTGGTATAATGTTCGGATTCCAGAGGTATGTGCCGAGGTAACCAAAAGTGTGGAGAAGTCAAGGACCGTCAGGTTGAGACCGAATCTTCTCGTAGCTCCTCTAGGTAGGTTTACCGCCAAGTTAAGGTTTCCGACGTGCAGATTTTGGGCTTGGTTTTCTGTTGTCAGGGTTTCGAGCCTCTCCGATAGGGTTTTGTTCAACTTATCTTGCTCATATACCTTCTTGTGCAGAGCGACAAGCATGTTTTCCACCGATATAGCTTATGTGTTTGTTGGAGGTTCGTCACTGGGTAGGGTTCCTTTGTTCGTGTTGTCAAGGTTTCTTTGTACGTCGTCAGACATATTTTCGGATCTGATCCTTGCGGATTCTTTGTGTAAGAAAACTTCTAAATCCCCACATACGGCGCCAAATTATGGGAGACGAAACTATCACAATCAAATTTTTGTCAAGTATTTAAAGGGAACATAAGTTTCTATGAACGAAAACACGAGAAGAGATCCAAAGATGGTTTTTGTTGCTGTTGTGTAAAGCTTTTGAGTACAATGATTTTGCTCAAGGTTTTTGCTATGGTGAAAAAGTGTCCCTTTTATGAATGGTGATACTAACTATTTATATAGGTTTTTCCGCGAGGATCTCGGAAGACATTTTGAAATATTTCATTTTCCCTTCGTGCGACAACCGTCTTAAGTCTTCCTCTAGGGTAATCGACGGATTGGATCTCCTTCATGGGCCTTCAACTCGGCCCATAGTCGAGGGTCTAGATCTCGGCCAATTGTAGAAGACTTGATCTTGGCTCACAACGTATTGGGCTCAACCTCGGCCCACGAAGCATTGGGCTCAACGTGTTTTGGGTTGATGAGCTCGGCATTGGCTTCCGGTTTGAGATTGGCTGTTGAGAAAGCTCGGGTCGGTTTGGTCCATGGCCTAACTTGGTTTGGTCGAGGCACAGTTTCGTCGAGAAGTAATGTTGATGATCCAACCTCATCTCGGTCCCGTTCTGCTCGAGGTGAAATTGGCCGAGGTGACCTTGCAGAGATGCCAAGGCCGAGGTGAACTCTCTTCTCGGCTCGGTCATGCTTTTCTCCTTGACTCAGTCATGCTTCTCTACTTGGCTCGAGTTAGACAAAGTGAACTCTCTTCTCGTCTTGGGTCTACCGAAGAAGCTTCTCTTCTTGACTTGGCTCGGTTCTGCCGAGGCAACTTCTCTTCTTGGATCGGCTCGGCTCATGATTATAATCTCCATACTTAGTCGTTTTTGGTCGTTAATCTTGAAAGGGTGAAATCCGACCCCCAACACCAGGTTTCTCCGATCTGCCGCCGCATCATTTAATTTATCCGGTCTATCTTCGTACGAATTGTGGCGAGTCTTTGAATTTGCCGACCCACCTTCATTGAATAATTATCGTCGAGGTGTAATGTCGAATCCTGACGATTCGAATGGCTTGGTTGGTTCGACTAACTCCACTACGCAGCTCGGCTATAATTATGAGGCGAATAGATCTACAAAGTATATAGGGGTGAGCAGATCTACCGAGGCGAATTCCCTAGTAGGTCCAACCTTTCCTTTGGTTGCGGCAACTAACACCGAGGTGAATTCTTTTGAGGCGAATCTTCCTTTGGTCGAGGTACGTGAAGCCGAGATGATTAGGTCCACCGATATTGTTCTTTTCGAAGGTTTGACTTCTTCCTTCGTTGCAGCGCCCAATACCGAAGTGATCCCGAAAGAGATTAAAATTGAAGCTGGGGATTTCCTCTGGGATCCGGTTGAAGCGAGAATGGAAATAGCTCGTATGATGTCCAACCAGTTGGCGGGTCCGTCGAACCAACGAGCCATACGAAAGCCCAAGAGGAAACGAGCCGAACCTCCTGGCTCCACACTTTCTACCAAGGCATATTTGGCAGAGTTGCGGCGACGATTTGACATTTCCGAGGACGTCGAGTTTATTGTCCCTGAACCGTCTGACCGAGCAAACATGCCTCCTTCGGGATACTTCACCATTTACGAAGGATTTTTCAACATGTGCTTCCTTTGGTTTCCAATTCCCGAAGTGATTCTTAGGTATTTATGGAGACATGGACTTGCTTTGGCTCAAGTCATGCCTCGGCGGCTTCGTCATCTCATGGGAATTTTAATTCGGAGCTACGAGTGTGATATCGAGATCAGCGTCGATCACCTCCGAAACCTGCTAGAGATCTGAGGGGTTTCGAAGAAGGAGAAATTCTATATTGATAACAAACGGACTCGGAGAGTCATAACAGGTTTTCCGAGCAAGGATAGCGGCAGGGAAGACTATTTCTTCTCTCTCCGTATTTCTGATGCTTATGTTGGTAGCGATTGTCTTTGCTTAATCAAGACGAAATGGGAACCACTCGGTAGCCGATCCGCATACTTTTGGCTCGGTGCGCTTATTTGTTCGTAACTGATCTCGTTTTCTTCTTTGCAGATCACGACTTCCTTCCTCCGATTCTAGATGATTTGGCAGAGGTGTTCGAGGCGCTATCCGCTAGAAGATTTTATTGGGGAAAACATTGTTTCTTGAGGAGAGTAGAGAAAGCCTGAGCCCTTCTTGTCAGAGTTTAGTCAGTTCGGATCCATCTTCTTCAGAGGACCTTATAACAACCATGGTGAAAAGATTATCGATCCGTGAGAAGAAAGAGAGAGACACAAGAGAAGCAGTGAAATGAGTTATCAAGGTTCCCAAAGATCTCATCACCACTGAGGCGGTGATTCCCAAAGCAACCGCCCCTGAGGAAGCCGGAAAGACTCATGTCAATCCTTTCGAGCCTCCTGCCTTGACTAACGAGGTGGTGCGGACCCTTCCTCTTCCTTCACGTCCTTATGTTTATGTTTTGTCCAAGCATGTCGAAGTGCCGGAGCCAAAACGTTCTGATTCGGAGAGGGATCGGGGTAAAGCTGTCGAGAAAACTTCCACCAAGAGGAAACACTCAGCTCCTCTTGAGATCGATCTTGCTTCTACCGAGCTGATAGTAGACGATGCTTCTGCCTCTGCTGCCTTGTTTTCAAAAATTAATGCCCCCATGATCAATATTCCTCCTTTGGATGCTCTCGCCCGAGGGAAATTGTACGCCAGCATGTCTTAGCGTGGCACTAAGGTATGTTGATGATTTTTTTTTGATATTCTTGAGTAGCTGTCTGAGCCTTATTCACATGTATATTTTATTTTATTTTGTTGCATCTATCAACGAGATGGTATCTGCTTATGAATCTGACGCCCGTAAGGATAAGCGCTGAGTTGACGACGTGAGGAAAGACGATGTGACGGCAAAGGGGAAGCTCATTGAGGCGGAGAACAAGTTGGTTGTCGTTTCGACTAAGTTATTACATGAAATGCCATTACAAATAACAAAGAATAATTGAAATAGGAAAGGATATAATAGTCTTTTAAAATTATTGATTACAATATGGAAAGTCTATATTTTGCATTAAAAACGTTATTTATTATTTATTTATTATTATTATTTTAATACTATATATTTTAAAATAATAATCAATATATATATATATATATTCAAAGAAAAAAAATATATTCAAAATTTTGCTATATTTTTCACTATAATTTATTATATTTTATTTGAATATATATCAAAACAAAAGTTTTAAAATATTTTACTAATTTTATAAAAAATTTAGACACAAGAAAATTATTTTTTTTAAGTTCGTATACTAACCACAAAAACTAAAATTATTTAACGGTGCATATTATAGTTACGTTTTCAAGATTATAAGTTTTTGCGGATTAACCCAAATAATATTTTAGTTCACTGCAAAACGGATTAAATAGATAAATTATGACAAATTGACAACTTTATCAATAATTATTAGTTAGTTATATTGTAAAATTCAGATAAAAACAATTTTCTTAGATTTCAAAACAATTTTTTTTAAAAACAAATTACTCCGCGCTATAATTAGCGCGGGTTAAATCCTAGTGTTTTTTATGTCAGTAATGTAGTGTCTAGGTAAAAAAAGTAAAACTATGCAAAGTAATTAGTAATTGCCGAGTTGGCTTAAACATAAAAGTTAAAAAAAAACTTTTTGGGGTTATTGGTTCTTGCATTTTAATGGATTTCTCAGATTTAGAAATCCTAATGAATCCATTGATTTTAAAATCAGAGAAGTGGATTTCAAAGTTAAATAATTGGATTTCAAAATCAAATAAATGGATTATTGTAAATCAACCAAATAGATTTACAAGAATTGTAGTATTATATATAAGAAAATAACAAAAAACAAGAAAAAAAAAATTTCGTTCTTTTTCTTTCACTAATAATCTAGTATTCTCCTAAAGTATATAATACGTCCACATAATATTGCTCTCAATTGATTGGCATGTTCTCTTTCTTGATCCTGGGTTCCAAGAATTTCTTCATCATTGTTATTAACTTCTTCAAGATCTTCTTCTTCATCAGAATCTGTTTCTTCAGGAAAACTATATGTTCAACAGTACTTTCGAAGAAAGTTATGTAAACCAGCACATGCAAGTACGATTTTTGTCTGTGACTTATAAGGAAAATGAGGAGCATACTTAAAAATTAGGAATCGAGATTTGATGATACAAAAGATTCTTTCAACAACGTTTCTCAATGGGACATGTCGATGGTTAAAAAACTCTTTTTCATTTCGTGGAGTAGATGATGTGTGGGCTGACTACATAAAGGTAAATTTTATTTTTAAAACAATTTACGGCTTCTTTGATATATGCAAAGATTTTTCATTATGTTGGTTTTTTTATCGTATTTTAGGGGCACATCCGAACTATAAAAAATTTTGTGACGAAACTTTTGAAGAGTTTGATGATCTCAAAGTGATATTTGAAAATAATGTAGCGTCGGGTAGGAGNTAGCGTCGGGTATGAGTGCGATTGGATTGGGATATATTACTGATGCTCGAACATGTGGATTTATGGAAACAGAAAAAGAGCAAACAAATTCTTGTGAAGCTTTTTCCATGAATGTCGAGGTAAATTATGAAACACAATCATCTTTTTTTTTGCAGCGGTTCAAATAATACTTTGGAAAAACTCCCTTTAAGAAAAAGACGGAGAACTAATCCTCTTAACAATGTTGATGATCCAATCATTCAAAAATTGATATGTGTCATTCTATTTTTAATTTTACGTAGTAGTTTCATCTTGAAAAAAAAAACACTTGTAAATCCAAATCCAACCAAATAACAAGGTTTCACTTGATATTTGCTTATTTGTATTTTACTCTTAAAAACACATATAAATCCATTCAAATCCAAATTAAAATCAAATCCTTATGAAAATCATTACTATTGAATAACACTTGATTTTAACATGGATTTTAAAATCATAGAACCAATAACACAATATTTGAATATAGATTTCAAAATTATAATACCAATAACATTTAGGGNGAATTCCAAATCCATTAAAATGCAAGAACCAATAACCCGTTTGTATAGAGATCTTCCACCTTAACCAACCCTAATTGTCATTCTTTTGCTTTTTCATATTTGGTGGTAACAAAACTCTGTCTACTAGTTTTTTTTTTTTTTTTTTTCTCTCTTTCTCTCTCTGGATAAATCTTCTTCTTCTTCTTCTCCTTCTCTTAGGTCTCATTAATATCAATTTTCACTCCAATTTGTTGACAGTCTCTTCGCTGCCTTGATCGTGCTTGACTTTCTAGGAAGTCTAGGCGTTTTTTCTGCTACCGTATTACTTCTCGAGGTATGATGATGATTCCACCTTCACGTTTCTGGTTCTCTCTTCGTTTAGCCTTTCGATTGAATGCTGAAGCTTGTAAGGAGCATGCAAATTGATTTCGGTTTCGTTCGCTTGAGAAAATTAGGTTTACGCTCGACTCAGTATTTTGGTCTGTAGACAAACTTGGCGATCTTCTTTTTTTGTTTTGTTTTTGCTTAGAATGTGTTCGCAAATTTCAGAATATTATTTTTCAATTTGGAGTCTTCCATAGTCTTTATCTCTGTACTGATTGTGTACTATGGAAAGCAATGTCCTTTTCTTCTTGTTTTGTTTATACCCACCTAGTCTTGTAATTATGGATGAAACTTGTATATTTGTTGATCATAGTTTTGGTATGTCGTATGCAGAGAAGATAGCTCCAGTTTATCTGGGCCATGGTTGCATTAGATTCCTCTTTTCCTAGCTATGGTAGCTCTTCTTTAGAGCCAAATTGTTTTGGTTCGACGTATATGGGAGTCTACAGTTCTGATGTTTCCGTCTCCGCACGGGAAGCATCTCAAGATTACTCTTGTGACAGGTGCCACATTGTAGTTATTGTTTTTCCTAGTTGTGGTCTATTAAGTTGGATGGTCAATCTAAAATAAACTGAAATTTCACTTGTCAGCTGTGATGATTTGGCGACTGTATCTTCCGCTTGTTGCTATTTTGATGAACTGTGTGGTCTGGATTCAGCGTTAGAGATGAGCTGCAGGTCCAATGGAGACTGCCGTGAGGGTCAAGAGGCTTGTGGTAGTGGCACAGCTTCATGTTTAGACAAGAGTCTTCCAGGATATACCATTTATGCGACCGGTTGGATGTACGGTAATCAGCAAGGCCAGATGTGTGGCCCTTATACGCAACAGCAGCTATTTGATGGGCTATCCACTGGTTTTCTACCGGAGGATCTTCTTGTATATCCAATTATAAATGGTTATATGCCAAACTCGGTACCACTAAAGTACTTCAAGCAGTTTCCTGAACATGTCGCCACTGGCTTTGCATATCTACAGACTGGAATGATAAGTGTGGTCCCTCCTGTTAGTAATAATCCCATAGCCCATCAACATGAGCCTCAAACGGATCATACAACTTCTGCTGCACATTTGATCTCCCAGCAGATGTTGCCTCCACAGACCAATTCTAATGGTTCTGTCTCAGATCAGCTAATGTTAAACCAGGAGGAAGCAAATTTGTTAGCTTCATTCCTCTCATTGGTAACTTTCTATCACGGTGAAAACTCATTTCAAAAATTTATCAGACACGATGGCTCACATAAGAAATTTCTTTAATTGCGTTTAATTGGTGATATTTCTGTCAGGGAAGCGAACATGCTTGCTGGTTTCTTGTTGATAGTGAGGGTAGAAATCATGGACCACATTCTATATTGGAGCTCTATAATTGGCAGCAGCATGGATATGTTTCAGATGCAGCCCTGGTAAGCTGTTAAGAATATAGACTTAAAAAGGACATTTGAAAGATTGTGATTAGTTGATTCTCATGCAGATACAATGATGTTGATCCTGATGCCTCTTTGTAGCCTTGTTTTGAAGATTGTGATTAGTGCGCTTAGCTTTGTTTTTTAATGCATCATCTTATGACTTATGTGGAAATTTGTATGATTTTTCTTCTTGTTTCATCTCTATTTTACAAGTTTCCGTACCCTTCTATCTGATTTTTCATTTATATCTCAGCTCCTTAATATTTTAGAATACTTGATGAACATATGTTTTCTCCACTTTTTCTCACGCTTTAAGAGTTTCGTTTTGCAGATACGTGATAGTGAAAATAAGTTAAGATCAATCACATTAGCATTGGTAATTGGTGTATGGAGGGAGAAATGTGGTAGTGCTAATTGTGAAGAGTTAGTGCCTGGGGTGAGCTTCATATCTGAAGTTTCTGAAGAACTCTCTTCTCAGCTTCAGAGTGGTATAATGAAATTAGCTAGAAGAGCTCTACTCGATGAAATCATCAGCAGTGTGATTTCAGATTTTCTTAAGGCCAAGAAAAGTGACGAGCATCTCAAGTCTGATCCACCCAGTTCTGCTGCCCATGTTGAATCCCTATCCGTAACTCTTTTTGTATTTGCACATTTATGTACACATACAAAAAAATTATGCGCATACGTGCACATATAAAACTTCAGGGCTATCATTGACTCGTACACTAACTTAAGTAACGTTTTGTTTGAGCAGTCTCAAGTTATCAATGTGGAGAAAACTGCTGTCTCAACTACTGAAACAACAGGCTGTAAGAACATATTGAATGAGTGGGGTCATAGTCGTATAGCTGCAGAGTCGCTCAAATATGCCAAATCTGTTGGAAGCACTGAGAACTTTCAGACATCTTGCTCAGCTGTATCGAGAATACTCTACAACCATTGCATGCAAATCATGTGGAATGCTGTCTTTTACGATACTGTGGAAACTTATTCATTATCTTGGAGAAAGAAAAAACTTTGGTGTCGTCCTCCTGACATCTCAACTGGTGTTATCTACTGCAAGGGTTCTCGGACCAATTATTCAGACAAACCTGTAGCAGTTGGGAGTGTGAGCTTTATTAACTTTTTCTACGACTTTAATTAAACAAGTGTCATTTTTTCTTATTAGCTTTTTGGTCATTAATGAGAAAAATGTCATTTTTAATGTTTTGCAGTTGACATGTAGGGTGGATTCCTCTTCCCGCAAAACTGCTTGCTTTAATGAACTTGACTTAGTTACCAACGCAGGCAGTTTTTGTGAAGGACAATCTAGAAAAGTAAATTTACCAGACATCGATAGAATAGAAAGCATCATAGCAAGCATCTCAGAACATGTAGAAAGTGAGCTCTTTTTGTCTCTGGAATCTCACCTGACTGATTATACTAGCATTCTCATTGAAGATGGAGTGAATAATGCTGCTAATACTGTCCGAGGTGGCAAAATGCATGAGGTAAGGAGAAATAAAATCTCCTTGTTTAGGCATTTTTGGAGTTTTCTAAGGAAATAACCACCTTTGAATCTGCCCTTTCTTGTTCTGTTCTTGTTTGTGACATGCTAGCGTGTGGGTGCTGAGTTCAAATTGTTGCAAATTGCTGCAGGAAAACCCGTCATCGTTTCATGGTTCCCAGTATTATTTGGAAGGGTCTTGTGAAAAGAAGAATGACTTAGATGTGGTTCCTGCTGGGTTGCGTTTTTCCAATGATTTCAGTGATTCTCAGAGACTGTTGCAAGAGGGAGAATCCTCTGAGCAAATAACATCTGAGGATATTATTGCTAATATATTTACTACAACTTTGGAGACATTGGACAGTTCTGTTAATGATGAACTTGATACTCTGGATATTCATGAGCCACCACCACCTGGATGTGAAAGCAACATTGAAATGCCATCTCTGCACTGTAAGTTTCGGCCTGTAAGGTCCAAGGAATCCATTCCTGAGATTGGAGAATATGTTGCAACTGCTTTATGTAGACAGAAGTTGCATAATGTTGTTATGAAAGATTGGAAATCACTGTTCATGAAGTGTTCGCTTAATGAATTCCTTGCTTTACGGAAAGAAAGCCATCAACTTTCTCGTAAAGAAACATTGGCCCTGAAGAAGCACAAAACTGTTACTCGGAACAAAAAGCTAGTACAGTCTATATCGAATCAGAGTCTGTGTGTCAGAACTTCTGAAAAAAATCTGGTTAAACGAAGTAAGAAAATGTCTACAGATTCTCATTCCTTGAAAGAAGCCCTTAAAGTCGACACACCCAGTATAGATTTGTCAGTTCGGAAACCAAGTCAACAGAAGATAAGGAATGTTGACTGGCGGGATCAAAGTATGTAATAGCGATTTGCATCCGAATTTGAGGAACATTACTTTTACCTTATATTGCTGTTTTTATTATTATGCAGATATCATAAAGAATGTGACGAAGTTTCGGAAAGAAAAGGTTGGCAAAGATGCTCTTAGTACGGTGATCTGTGAGGAAAAAAAGAAAGATGTTGGTATAGGAGATGAATTTGATGACGAATTCCTTATAACAAGACTTAGAAGTAAGTTTTCTCTGTACTGCATATGTGTGATTCTGTTTTGACATCAGTGTTTATCTCTTTCTCCTTTTTCCCATTTCATGTTGTTTTGGGTGTATATCTCTTTTAGGGATATCAAGGAATAAAACAAAAGAGTTAAAAGAATGTACAAATGCTGCAAAATCCTGTGAGGAGATTTCAGTGTCTGCTGAGGAATCTGGGGAAACTGTTGACTGCAAAGATCATAAGGAAAATATTACAAATAAGTCTTCTCAGAAAGTGCAAAAAGGTAAAAGACTCCTTTATTTGTTTCCTACACATTCAACTTCCTGTCGTCGGAGCTCCTGAGCTTCTTTACCATGCACCCCGAGTCTACTGATTTCATCCTTCTGAAAAGCAGCTCATATATCAAAGCTAAAGAGAAAGAATATGTCAGATGTCAGAGTCGAAGGTACAAAGTCTTGCAATGGAGCAGTCAGAGGTTTAACTGAGATTTCTGGGAAGGAAGCTGGTAGAGAAAGCCTTGGTTTTGAAACCGGGGATAAGGTTTCCCCTCAACGCATCAGCAAGAGACGGAAAAGTAAGATCTCTTTGATTTGTTTTCCAAGTTTTGAGAATGCCTCCTGCAACTGCTTTACTAATTTACTATATCCAGAAGATGCTGCTGAAGGAAAAAAGATTGTGGAGAAGTCTGTGTGCAGCATATCACAGAAGTCCTGTAAGTGTAAGTTTCTAACGCCGTACTTTGTTGTTGTTACATACTTTAGCTTCTTGAAGGGATATCTGGCTACTTGAATGCATGGGCTCGAGGTTTTAACAGTTCAGTACTTTCTTTCATCAAGCATCGCAATCATCAATGCTTAAGAGGAAGCACTCGTTGGATGAAAAAGTCCCCAGGGTACCTACATGTCGGAAATTATCATTTTCTTCAAAGGATTCTGAGGGTGCTGTTGTTAAGGAAGGCTATCATGTTGGAAATGAAGAAAAGCTTCCCTGCAATAAGCTGCAAAAAGGCAATTATTTCCTTAAAAATTAACTTTTTAAGTTCCATGGTTTTATATTGTTTTCTGTTATATTTTATTTACCTCAAACTACATGTATTTGGTTGGTTTGTGTAGTAGGTTCGAAGAAATTGATGCTTAGAAGGAAACTATCACCAAAACATACAACAGAGCTTTCTCCCATTAAGGATTTGAAAATGGATGATGGCAGCCTTACGCCGATTGCATTAAAACGGTTGGCAAAACCAAGACCGAAAGCAAGCAATAAAAGGGTGTTAATGTCAATTCCAAAGTCTGATGGATGTGCACGCACATCTATTAATGGCTGGCATTGGCATGCATGGTCATTAAAGGCTAGTCCTGAGGAGAGAGCCCGTGTTAGAGGAAGTTCTTGCGTACACATACAACATTTTGGTTCCAAAATCAGTTCGACTCAAAACGTTCTTTCTGCAAGAACTAATCGGGCAAAAATGCGTAATCTTCTAGCTGCTGCAGATGGTGCTGACCTCATAAAAATTTCTCAGTTGAAGGTGAATAAAACAAAAACCAGTTTTCTCTTTGAGTAACATATCCGTGTAGTCTTAATATCTTTCTTTTCTTTTTGTAATGTTGGTGACAGGCTAGGAAAAAGCGTTTGCGGTTTCAACAGAGCAAAATTCATGATTGGGGCCTTGTCGCACTTGAACCGATTGATGCTGAGGACTTTGTGATCGAATATGTCGGAGAGTTGATACGTTCTTCTGTAAGTATGACTTGCTTGATCATGTGTTCCATTGAATTATTTTGTCGGTATGTGGTAGTAGTAGTGTACAGTATACTAGCTTCTATGATGAACCTTGTTGTTCTATTTAAGCACACACTGTTATGCGCTGTCTTTTAATTTGATCGTGATCGTGGTTCAATATGTCAATCTCACAGATATCTGAGATACGTGAACGCCAATATGAAAAGATGGGAATTGGAAGCAGTTATCTTTTCCGGCTTGATGATGGCTATGTGGTTAGTCACCTGTACAATACATTAATTCTTATCTAGTTTATGTTTTCATTTTTAATGGCACTTCTGAATCACTTGTTGCTTATCATGGGTCTTAGATTGATGCCACAAAGCGTGGTGGCATAGCAAGGTTTATAAACCATTCATGCGAGGTAATTGTATGCACAGTTTTGTATCATTGGCTGTTTTGTTTTGACTTTTGTGGATTCGGGGTCTTATAGCAATGTGCTTATGCAGCCTAACTGTTACACCAAGATTATAAGCGTGGACGGTAAGAAAAAAATATTTATCTACGCTAAACGGCATATAGACGCTGGTGAAGAAATAAGTTACAACTACAAATTCCCGCTGGAGGACAACAAAATCCCTTGTAACTGCGGAGCGCAAAAGTAAGTTGCATCAGATTCATATTTACTTGGTTTTTACTTTTCCTTTGTTTTGTTGCTTCCTTCTTATATCACGCTGTTCCGTGTCTCGAGTATGACGATTCGTTTATTTTCCTGATTGAGCTATTGTTGATGTGTTATTGCCTTAGTTTAAGTATGCATTGCTTTTGTGAGCAGGTGCCGTGGATCGCTGAACTAGGAGGGACTTGGTTTGTAGAGAAAAACTAATTCAGGTGTGTACTATGTGCCCGCGAACAATATTCAAATATTTGGTTAGAGATGTGAATTAGCGAGGCAGTAAATTGAAATCGGGTTTAATTGAGCAAAACTTGGCCTGTTTAGGGTGTTTTCGAGCTTGCGTGGAAAGAAGGATGAATCTCCCTTTTGCAGTATACATCTCCCGCAGCAGATGAGTCTCCTCTCTTTCAATTCAAACTGTAACTATTTTATTCCCACATACTAACACTTAGAAATAGCTTCATTTTCTTCTCTTTTTCGTTGATATATACATTTTTTTTTGTCGTTGTGGTCGTCAACAAAACGAGATATAATCAAGGCCAAGTTGAAGTTAGAAAAAAAAAATCAAGGCCAAGTTAATAAATCTAATTTATGATTTGAGCAAACTTAATTCCATATATGAATTTAAAGGAAGGAGATTTATTTTTGTGTTCGTTCAACAAAACAAAAGGTTATTTATTAACCACTATTTAGTTGTCCATTTTTTAAAAAAAAAATAATCCGGACTTGTACAAATTACATCTTTGTTGGTTTGGTTTCATTAGAGCAGAAAGAAGGGACAAGAGAATTGATCATTGTTATGGCTCAATGAAAGCAAAGAGGTTTATTTCTAAGCGTTTAGCATTTTATTGATGATCTTTTGGGTTTGTGTTAATATATAACATGTTTGGTATTTATTTTAATGTTTTTTTGTTTTGGTTTGCAGGAATTGTAAAAAAAGATTAGCAAACTCAAAAATTCCATTTCCACAACCTCATTGTTCTTGTTATGGTACGTCTAATGTATGTATGTATTTAGCTTCCCTATTTTTTATTTCTTACTTTTAACTTATTGGACACTTCGATTTTAGTTTCCACTAAACGGAGAAAACTAAATTTGCTTCGGAGGACATAAAGAAGAATTTCTTCTACTTTTGCTCTTTCTGGTTAGAAGGAAATGTTGGGGATTTGTTTGTCCCTTTCCCCTGACGGTTTTGGGTTTGCCAATGAACAGTTTATTCATCGATTTGGTTTATTGTCTTTGGGATACCAAATTTCAGTTTAAAAGTTACGTAGCTTTAAGAATTATGTATTATGTGAATCAAAATAATTATATCATTAAAACTTGAATACAATAGTAGCAGAAAATACAGAAGAGGTTGTATGATTTTGTGTAGCAAATTGCATGTGTCTCTTATAATGGTTTGGTTACATATTTATACAAAAAGAGATGATTACTTTTTCAATCTTGCATGTGTTTCGAAGGAGTGATGCGTGTGTTGAGTCTGCATGTATTGAATAGTATTGGTATAATTCATTTTAATTTTTATATGGAACATAGCATAGTTCTTAGAACTATGATAACACATTCCGTCTTGGTTTTACGGATTAGTTCTTAAGAAGTTGATTGTATATTTTTAAAGTGAAAGTGAAACAGTTGATAGTATTAGTTTTGGCGACACATTCATCCGAACACTAGAACTTGGGAAGAGCCGAGACCGAAGCCATGACTTGGTGAATTAAAAAAAAAATATTGTGCGTCTCGTTTTTCGGTTTACCTTCGTTAATAATTTATATCTTTCAAAATAATATCATTAATAAATTATAATAGTTTTATATTGTATATAATAAAATTCAATATTTTGAATTCTTTTTTAAAGTACGTGGGTGGAGCTAAAGTGAATTCTAAGGATGTGTTAATGTCTTTTGCAAAGATGCAAGTCGTGCTTTCCCAAGATTTAGATGCAAAGGATGATGAAACCCTTAAGAAGAAACTCGAAAGTATTTTGAAGCTTTTTTCGAAGGCGGTTGTTCTTAAGAAAGTATTTTGATGCAAGTCGTGTTTTGGAGGTAAGTTTGATCACTTGCTTTCTTTCCGTGCCAGACAGTCATGTATTCAATAAATTGGAGACATCTTCCTAACTACAATTCCTAATGACTTAAAAAAAAATTCCATATGAAAGCTAATTCAAATGTGATCCTGGCTCCATATTTCAGCTCATTACATCCATGGGAAGGCTTTCAAAGAACATCAACTTTCTGATACTTTGGCGCAGTCCGCCTGGAGAAATCCACCTTTCTTTGGTTTTGATATACTTCGTTTTTTACATGTTTTATACGGTTTTTATATCATTATATATTCGTTTTATAATGTTTTATGGCCAAAAAGATAGTTTTTTATGTTTTTATAGAGTTTGAAGTCTAATGAAAGCTAAATCAAGTCAAGTGAAGAGAAAGATGCAGAAAGAGCCAAATTGTGCCTAATCTAGCAATGTAGAGGCATGGGGACGCATCAGAAGTTTAGCACCAGTTGGATGACTCCCCATGAAGGGAATAAGCTCAAATATAGAGACAAGGTAGCCAAAGATGTTAGCTTTCATATGCAAGTGGATTGAAGTCATTTGGACGAACGGCCTAGATGATATCACGATTTTGGTGAAGACTATTCAAGCATATCGACCACAACATCTGGCATCAGGTGATCGATACACATGCTTGTTTTTAGGCAATTTATGTAGTTTTCTTTTTTCTATTAGGTTTTCCTTTAAACCGACTTAGGGTTAAACTTAGCACTATAAATACATGCTTTTAGCGTCTTAGACAGAGAGCCACCTAGAATTTTGACCCCCTCATGTTTTTTCGACTATAGGAGCTTCCAAGGGAGAAAATCTCCCCTCTGTTCTTCATCTAGAGAAGATTTATGAACCCTTGTCTTTTATTTACTGTATCAATAAGATGTCTTCTTCTACTTTATGTTTGTTTATTTGCATGTTGTATGAGTATATTTCTAGTTAGGTTAATGGGATTCAATGAGTTTCATAATTCGATATTGATTTGATGATTGTTTTGGGATATCTTCATGGTTCTTCATCTTTGCTTGTTCATTAATACTCATTGCTTTACCGTGCATCTAGTGATCCGATCCTAGATATTTAGAGCCACGAAAATGCTGAATCTTTTGCATGGACTAGTATTTGATGAGCTAAGCGTCATAAGCTGCGAGAGTTGGCTTATGGAGTTTAGTGAACAATTGGAACTTGAGCAGATTTATGTGGGTTAATAATCAATCAATAACAAATGATAATTTAGTATATTAGGTTGTGAAATATAGTGGTTGGAGCTACGAGAGTGGAAAGATCATACATTCGTGTTCTGAGTTCAAAACGGTTCTTATTACATCCTTTCATATCATCTATCTTATATTCGCTTGATTCTCTGCAATTACCCTAAGACCTTACGCTTTCCTCATATCGTTTACCTCGTTTATTGTCTTGCTTAGTTATTTTCGATTGCTTTTATACTACTGCAATTGGTTATGTCTTGTTCTAGCTTGATATGAATTTTATAGGTTTGAAGTGTGATAAGGTTTAGGTCAATCCATATGGATTCGATCCCTTAGTATGTTGTTATTGTTGTAGATTTGCAGTTGTTCACTACGGTTAAAACCTGACCCACATCAAGTTTTGGGGTCCGTGGGCGGGGATTGCATCTTGATCACCTTCAGATTTCGGACTAGGATCTCTAGTCTATAAAGTTTTTCTTTTCATTTATTTTTGTTTTTTATCGTTTAATTTGTGTTCTATCTATATGTGTCTCAAGTACATGACTAGAAGATCAAACCTTGAGACTCTAGTCGAACTTGATCGAGAGTTAGACAGATTCGAAAGGACTCTAAGACGTAAGAGACAGCTAAGAATGATTGAACTCGACAACAAACCCTGTCAACGGTGAATAACAAACCATGGCTGCAGCCCAATCATAAGCTGATGTCGTTGATGCTCTCTTAAATGCCTATCAACATGCTGATCGTGTCGCCCTTGTCGACCTAGCTGCAATCCCTCTTCGAGCTCCTAACGCTCTCCAGCCTCCTCGTGATGGCGTCCTCAACCCACCAGTTTGGGCGATTTCCAAAAAATCCCTCTAGTGAACTATGCAGGCTTGCAACGACTCTTGTTTTAGCAACCTCATCTTCAAGAATTCCTTGACCAAGAAGTTCCTAACTATCAACATATTCCAGCAACCAAGATATCCACCTCCTCAACCTCAGCAACCTTCTCAGAACCAAACAATTGGTGACTTTGACTAAGTAGATGTCATTCTTCTGATTCCTTGAACAGAGACTTCAAGTAGCATGTTGATCAATTAAATAGGGGTGCAATTGGTCGATCAGCTCTTTTGATCTTGTGCAAAGACATTCGACGGTGTGGTGGTTGCTTGATGAAGGTAGCAATCTATCGATAAGCTTTTCTTCTCCTCCGCTTGCTCCGTTTCGACGCCAAGTAGACAATTGTTTGACAAAATGAACATATCTTGATATCTAACTGTTGGATTTTCTTCTATCCACTTGGTAATGAAAGGTAACATCCAAGTCTATATTGAGTCCAAGTTTGAGCATGATCCATCGCTAGAAAGTCTTCATCTGATGAAAAAACCTATGACGCATGTAAGCTGTGAAATCTAAAAAATGTAAGAGGGTACGAAGCTTGGCTATATGAATGTGATGTGGTGCAATCAGAGGGTGACATAGGAGTGTAAGTAGTTAATGTGGGACCAAAGGAGGGTGAAGCTTGGTTGTAGGATGGTGATGTTTGGGGGGGGGGGAGAGATATAGGATGGTGGAGCTTGGTTGGAGGAAGGTAATGTTGGAGTGTAATAATGTGATGTGGGAGTGTAAGAAGGTGATGTGACACTGTAGGAGTAGACATGGGCTGTAATAATGTGATGATGGAGCTTGGTTGTAGGAAGGTAATGTTGAAGTGTAATAATGTGATGTGTGAGTGTAAGAAGGTGATGTGACACTGTAGGAGTAGACATGGGCTGTAATAATGTGATGGTGGAGCTTGGTTGTAGGAAGGTAATGTTGGAGTGTAATAATGTGATGTGGGAGTGTAAGAAGGTGATGTGACACTGTAGGAGTAGACATGGGCGTTTCGGGTATCAGGATGGGAAAATACGGGTAAGGAACGAGAGCATGTACCTCGGGAAACTAGATATACTACCCGAAGTATTCCCATTAAATAACGGGGCGAGAAATTACGGGTAAGGGACGGGAACGGAAAGTTCGTGACACAAAACATACTACCCGATACATACCCAAAGTTATACTAAATAGGGTAAAGATCGGGTGAGGGCGGATAAAGATTTGGGTAATTCAGGTATTGTTATTTTTGGTTTTTGGTTTACATGATGTTTAATGTGGTGAAACCATTTAATCGCATGAGTAGATAATGTGGATTATCTGAAATCAAAGCATGTTTTGTTAAGCACTCAAACTTGTGTCTTAAACGATGATAATGCAATCACAGCTTGATGATAAAAACAAGATATCTATAAGACCATATGCAATTGGTAGGCAATTAATGTGTATTTGCACCCAATAGAAAGGCAAATACGAAAGGCAAATTGCCAACTCACGGGTGAAAGGCAAATTTTCCTTTCCCATGAATTCTGACTGGTCCCACCAAAATAATGACGTGGCGATTTCTAATTCGCTGGCTGTATTTATTTTTTCTTTTCCCCATTTTTCTTAAATGCTATTTTTACCTAATAATATATCAGAATTAAATATATTTTTCACAATTATTTTTTATTTTGAAACATCTATAAATAGAGCTTATGTCTATAACATTTGGACACCAAAAAAATCTCAAGATTTAACACTCTTTGTTCATTTATTCTCCTACATTATCACTCTCACTACAAGAAATGTGGGTATTAATAGCGGCCGTTAAATGCTATGATTCAACTACCATAGCGTTTCCTAAAACGCTCTGACAGCGCCCGTCATTTTAGGTCGGGCACTCTAGATAGCGGACTTGACGTACGCTATAGTTAATTAAAGAACAATAGCGTTCTTTTCTCTGCAATTGTTAATATTTATAATAACGTTTGATAATTGTTATTAAAACTAATTAATAATAGCGTTTGGTATTTTATTTTCTATAGCATTGGATTTGTATTATAATTGGGTTATACCTATAGCAGTTTGTTTTACATAGATAGCAAATTATTTGTGTTATTAATTTATTTTATAATTACCCTAATTTTAATAAATGCAATTTTTTTTTTTTAATTGTAATATATTATTGGAATATTTGTAATAATAATAATAAAAACAATTAATTCATATTATAAAAACCATAAAAACAATTAATCCATGTTTACAAAACCATAAACCATAAACCTATCAATCTACCACTAATAACCCTTCACAATCATTCCTAACATAAACACTATCATCATCAGAAGCTTGACCATCCAGATCATCGACTTCTTGGACAGGCAAAGCTACACCACCTAAATCCTCCTCTGTTTCCAACTCATGATAGCCTCTAGGTGGTGCTCTCATAACAACATACCAATTTGAAGAATCATCTTCCCTAGAGTAGAAAACCTGTTTCGCTTGAGAAGGTAGAATGAATGGATCTTTCAAATATGTTGTTTGGTTCATATGAAGGTTCACAAGAGTGAAGCCATCTTCTTCCTTCACACCGTTCCCTGTGTTAGCCCAATTGCATCTAAACAGTGGTACTTTGAACATGTGGTAGTCCATAAGTAAAATCTCTTTTATCACTCCATAATATGTAAGCATATCAGCCACTTGTCTTGTATCTCGAGCACTTGATCTACACATGCTAAATGCTTCATAAGTTACTCCACTGTTTTGTGTCTTCCGCTTAACCGCATCTGTATGAAATCGCTGCCCATTAATGATAAATCCTCTATGTGCTAAAGCATAATTTCTTGGTCCAAATGCCAACCACCTTATCTCCTTTGAATGACTTTCTTTTGAGTCTGAATGAATCTGATGCAGGAAATACACCAATTTCAGAACAATCAGTTTTGTTAATGAAATGAGCAATCAAGCTAAACATTTGTTACTAAACTAAAAATCTGAACATGAACATCAAACAAACAATCTGTGTATTTATTAAACTAAAAATATGAACATGATCATAAAGCAAACAAGCTATTAATTAACTAAACTAAAATCAGAACATAATAATACAGGAAGATAACAAGCTGTACGTTTACTAAAATGATAATCAAGAAAATGAAATAAGATGAAAACCTTTTTTTTTACCCATTGTGCAAACTGCTCAGTATGGTTTTTCCACAACAATGTTTCATTTCTAGCACATCGAGCATCATTAGCTTGTAATTCTTCCAAATGCATCCTGATTTTATAATAAACAACAGTTATGAAAATGAAATTATAATTAAAAATAGCTGAAACTTAAAGGGTAAACTCTTACTCAACATAGGGATCCATAGATGCCATGTTCATTAGCACATAGCGATGTGCAATGTCTCTATCTTTATCAGAAAGGGTAACTTCTTTACCCTTCTGCAGAGGTCGACCTTCAACCACCATTCTATCATCCTCAATATCTTCATTACGATTAACTGTTTCTTTAACTGGTACTGAATCTTGAAGGAACTCTAAACAAAATGCTATGCATTCTCCAGATAAATACCCCTCAGCCATACATGCTTCTGGCCTTGCATGATTCTTAACATAAGCCTTTAGTTTTTTCATGTACCTACAACTCAGTCAAGAAATATGAATATTAGACAAACATCATTGCAGGAAATACATCTATTGAAGCAAATGAGTACATCAAACCTTTCGAAGGGATACATCCAGCGGAAGTGTACTTGTCCTCCCAAACGTGCTTCTTTTGATAGATGTATTGGAAGGTGGAACATGATATCAAAAAGGGATGGAGGGAAGAACCGCTCCAGTTGACACATTGTTTCCACAAACTCAGTCTCCATTGATATAAGTTTCTCCGGGTCAATGATACGCTGACACAATCTGTTGAAGTAATTGCATAATCTGTTTATGGCAATCCTAGGTCCTTTATGTAGCA
>PKML01043686.1:78787-99043 GCA_002933935.1 Eutrema yunnanense | reverse complement strand
TAACATAGGGTTTCGGGTTGGGGAATTGAGATTTCGAGATGGAGAGTGAGGATTCGAGAGGGAGAGTGAGGATTCTCAAGGGAGAGTGAGGATTCGCGAGGGAGAGTGAGAATTAGAGTGGGGAATTGAGATTTCGATACGAAACAAAGATGTTTGGATCTGTTTTGTTTTGCACAAATGGTCTGTTCTAAGTGATTTTGGGGAAAAAATTTTCTAAGTGTCGCGGGAGAGTATACCGCCTAACACTTCCATAACGTTTCAATTATGGTTCTGCTATAAAACGAGATGCCTAATTTTTTTTTAACATCTATGACTCTATCATAGCGTTTACAAATATACAAACGCTATGTAAAAACCAGAGATATGTCAACCATAGCATAATCGAAAAAAACGCTATACTGGCGTGCTATAAAAACCCACATTTCTTGTAGTGTCTCTTTCGTATTTTGTTTTTCTTTCAATTTTCAATATACTTATGGATCCATCTCGCAATTACAATTTCCTACCAAATTATGGTTTTCCAAACCCTCAAAATCCAAACATACAACCACCAAATCCAAATACACAACTCCTAAAAAATCCTATAAATTCGGGAATGCATCCAAATTTTCAAATGCCATATATGATGCCACCAAATTTTGGCATGCAATACCCGTACAATCATCCATATATGCCATATGGCTACCCACCAGTTCCAGGAAACACCAATGTTTCACCTAATATGAACTACCCTAACAGTCAACCCATTAATGAGCCAACCGGTTTTAGTAGTGGATCGACTAATACTCCACAATTTTGCACCCAAATCTCTTTGGGAGATGCTGGCGGGGATACTCCTATTCTTCAACCAACCCAACAATCAGCAAAGAAGAAGGCCAATTACACTACTTGGAGTTCTGAAGACAACAAAGCGCTACTAAATGGTTATTTCCACTTCAGTACTGATAGTGAATTGGGGAATAATCAAAAAGGTGATACTTTATGGGGAAAAATTGCTAAGTACGTGAACGAGAGCACCGACAGCAGAAAAATATTCACCGCAACAAAATGTCAAAGTCACTTTCGTGACATAAACAAGAAAATTTGCACCTTTGTTGGTTGTTACAGTACTGCAACCAGGGAGAGGCGTAGTGGTTTATCCGATGATGACTACATAACCAATGCTCTTGGTTTGTATGAAGCAAAAGAAAGCTGTGTGTTTGCTTATGTGGATGAATGGAAATTGGTTCGCCATCAGCCCAAATATATGTTGGGATCAAATGAATCTGGTAGCAGTGGCTCTAAGCGAAAAAGTGGTAGTGATGATGTTGAATCACCATTTCAGTCCTTTGTTCGTCCAGCAGGTAGAGAGGCAACGAAGAAGAAAGCTAGGGCTTCTTCTAGTAAATCATCTACTACCAGAAAATCTAAGCATGCCATTGAAGAAGAGTTGTCCAATTTAGCCTCTATTCATGAAAACCTTCAACAAAACAGGACAAATACTCTTTCAGCTATCTTAGAGTTGTCTGCTAGCCATAAGGGAGTTGCACGTCCTAAGAACATGGAGTTGTGGATCCAACTGCATAACAAATCTCGTGATGATGCAGAACAAGAAGCCTACATGATGTTGACAAATGCGTTGTTTAACCGTTAGTTTTAATATGTTGTGTTATAAATTTAATAAAAGTATTGTGTTTCAATAATTGACCAGACCCATTACTTCCGACAAGATATGACTACGCACTTCAAATATTAATTCAAATTTTGAATAACTGATCAGACCCACTACTTTCGACAAGATGTGACTACTTACTGCAAAGATTAATTCAAATTTTGAATAATACATCAGACCCACTACTTCCGACAATATGTGAATATTCATTGCAAAGATTAATTCAAATTCTGAATAATGTATCAGACCCACTACTTCCGACAAGATGTGAATATTCATTGAAAAGATTAATTCAAATATTGAATAATTGATCTGACCCACGAGGATAATAATTCATCATACCCCCAAGAATTATCTACATATTCAATTTAGTTAAGTAAAACGGTTGGAGTCCATAACTCATTTATTATAAAAAAAAATGGTAGTTCACATCATATCAACATAACTCACTCCAAACATTCATACTTTATTCTTCTTATCATTCAATGGATGTACCACCAAATTTGTTTAACTTCGAAGAGTTCGAACAACAGTGGAAGTTGGAAGAATCGCTAATCCAAAGGCAACAAGAACTTCTTGAGGAACTGCAAAGAAGAAACGAAAGATCCCATTCCAAAAATTATATTTATAGGGATCATGTAGCTGCCCATCAAAGGCTCATGGCCGACTACTTTGACGAGTCATGCACTTACACCGACATGCAGTTCCGAAGAATAAAGTGATCAAAGGCTCATGGCCGACTACTTTAACAAATCCAAGACTCCAGCTTTGATTTCAGAACACTTTGGATTATCCTTTCCGTATATATTTTCAAGACAAAGCATTACAAATCCCATCTTACTACGTGGATCCAAAACAGCTGCAACAATGGGAATCTTGTTAATTTTCTCCAAACCCTCCCAATACTTATCAATTTTTTCTTTCATTGATTGAGTCGTCTTACTCCAATCAAGATTAGGATGAGCAGGCATGAACTCGAACGGTTTTGCAACCTTGCAAATCTCATTGTAACACCCACTAGATGTCACTTTTTTAGAAGTTGGAAATATCAAAGCAACATCATAAAATTTCTTTAAAAGTTTTAGCATCCGTTCAGCATTCTCCCAATTCTCTGGTAATGATGGGCCAACCCTTGTTTTTCTCAGCCATCCGTTCAAATGCTCTTTTAAACCTCAAAGCAGCATTCATCATAAGATAGATAGAGTTCCATCTAGTTCCACAATACAAAATCAAGTTTCCTCTTGTTTTTTCTCCTCATCTACTTTCTTTTGAAATGCTTCAAGTCAAGAACTAGATGATCTAATAGATTTGATTGCATTCCTCACACCAGCCACACTACTTCCCTTCTCAGCTAAACCATATGTTACAATTAAATTCAAGATATGTGCACAACAACAAACATGTAGAAACTCACCTTCCAATACTAATGCATTTGATTCCCAATTCATCAACCTATTCCTCACAATTTCAACAACGCGATCATTTGCACTCGCATTATCAACTGTTATAGAGAATAACTTCTTTATCCCCCAATCATACTAGCACGCTTCAAGTTTCTTAGTTATTGTATCCCCTCTATTATTAGAAACGGGAGTAAAGCCAGTGATTCTTCTATTCAATTTCCACTTTTCATTTATGAAATGGGCAGTAGTTACTATGTAGCTCATAGTGGTAATAAAAGTCCATATATTATTTGTAATCAACACTCTTTGTCCACACAATATACTTTTCAACCCAAATTTTTCAGAGCTAAACATCTTCATCACATCTCTAGTTATTGTGGTTTTTGAAGGAATAGAGTAGCTTCGACATAGCTCATTAACTAAATGTCTAAATCCAAGGTTATCCACAAAAGAGAAAGGTAATTCATCCAATATAAGCATTATAATTATTGCTCGGCAACACTTATCTTGATCAAACTCCAAGGAACAAACACTAGATAATTTCTCTCCATCACTAGCTATCACTTTCTAATTCTTATCTTGACCTACTAAGAAGTTTTGATATACATTGCAAGCAATCATGTGCTTGTTCATACCACTAGTCCTTGTAGCAGTTGTAACCTTTATCAAATCCAAGACTCCAGCTTTGATTTCAGAACACTTTGGATTATCCTTTCCGTATATATTTTCAAGACAAAGCATTACAAATCCCATCTTACTACGTGGATCCAAAACAGCTGCAACAATGGGAATCTTGTTAATTTTCTCCAAACCCTCCCAATACTTATCAATTTTTTCTTTCATTGATTGAGTCGTCTTACTCCAATCAAGATTAGGATGAGCAGGCATGAACTCGAACGGTTTTGCAACCTTGCAAATCTCATTGTAACACCCACTAGATGTCACTTTTTTAGAAGTTGGAAATATCAAAGCAACATCATAAAATTTCTTTAAAAGTTTTAGCATTCGTTCAGCATTCTCCCAATTCTCTGGTAATGATGGGCCAACCCTTTTTTCCTTACTTACAGGATCGTCCTCCGCAAAGTAATCTGCATAAAGCTTGTTTTTCTCAGCCATCCGTTCAAATGCTCTTCTAAATCTCAAAGCAGCATTCATCATAAGATAGATAGAGTTCCATCTAGTTCCACAATCCAAAATCAAGTTTCCTCTTGTTTTTTCTCCTCATCTACTTTCTTTTGAAATGCTTCAAGTCAAGAACTAGATGATCTAATAGATTTGATTGCATTCCTCACACCAGCCACACTACTTCCCTTCTCAGCTAAACCATATGTTACAATTAAATTCAAGATATGTGCACAACAACAAACATGTAGAAACTCACCTTCCAATACTAATGCATTTGATTCCCAATTCATCAACCTATTCCTCACAATTTCAACAACGCGATCATTTGCACTCGCATTATCAACTGTTATAGAGAATAACTTCTTTATCCCCCAATCATACTAGCACGCTTCAAGTTTCTTAGCTATTGTATCCCCTCTATTATTAGAAACGGGAGTAAAGCCAGTGATTCTTCTATTCAATTTCCACTTTTCATTTATGAAATGGGCAGTAGTTACTATGTAGCTCATAGTGGTAATAAAAGTCCATATATTATTTGTAATCAACACTCTTTGTCCACACAATATACTTTTCAACCCAAATTTTTCAGAGCTAAACATCTTCATCACATCTCTAGTTATTGTGGTTTTTGAAGGAATAGAGTAGCTTCGACATAGCTCATTAACTAAATGTCTAAATCCAAGGTTATCCACAAAAGAGAAAGGTAATTCATCCAATATAAGCATTATAATTATTGCTCGGCAACACTTATCTTGATCAAACTCCAAGGAACAAACACTAGATAATTTCTCTCCATCACTAGCTATCACTTTCTAATTCTTATCTTGACCTACTAAGAAGTTTTGATATACATTGCAAGCAGTCATGTGCTTGTTCATACCACTAGTCCTTGTAGCAGTTGTAACCTTTATCGGAGCTCCACTGTAGTTGCAAATTCATTTCTCTAGATTAACTTTACACCTAACAAAGTTACTCTGCACATGTGTCTTTTAAGGTAGCACTTTCTTAGGTTTTGGAGGCAATAAAAAATATGGTGGTAGTCCTCTTTTCTGCTTTGACTGGACTTGTTCTAATGCTTCAGTATCCACCATCACTTTTTCTTATCCGTAAGATTCGACCAAATCTGAAGAAACAATGTAGACAAGAGGAGGTGGGGTCTTTAGTACATATAGATGTTCTGAGACTCTCTCTGATTAGAGATAATAAAAAAATTGTTAGGTTTAGTTTTTAGATTATATGGCCTTTTTTAGGCCCATTTGTTTGTAAATTGTTAATCAATTGGAATGAAATCTATATCCATAAAATTCTGTTTTTGCATTAACCAAAATCCCTAGATTTTTTTTCTTTTTTGTAATTACCCAATGGGAAGTTCAGGTAATCCAATCCCATCCCGACCCTTTTCATTACCCATTATAATATAATTTTTGGATCCGGACGGAAAATATTTTTCTTTTCCGAAAAGTTCGGGAAAATTGGGACGGGAACGGGACAGGCTACCATTTCTGAAATGTTCAGGCCTAGGTAGGAGGGTGAAGTTTGGCTATAAGAAGATGATAAGGGGTTGTAGGAGGGTGAAACTTGGCTATAGAAAGATGATGTGTGGCTGTATGAGGGTGAAGTATGAGTATAAGAAGTTGATGAGAGATTGAAGGAGGGTAAATCTTGGTTGTATGAGTGTAAGAAGTTGATGTGGGAGTAAAGGAGGGTGAAGCTTGGATGTAGGATGGTGATGTGGGATGAAGTAGGGTTGTGACTTGGGGACTTGTGGTGGTAAATGGGTGACGCATCATTGTACACTGTAGATTTGGAACACTAGGGTGTAACTCAGGGAGGTGAGATAATAAAGGCTTGTAGGGATTAAGCTAGGGAAACTTTGATAGATTGGCTAGCCCGCGGATGTGGGAGAATAAGAAGAAATGAGACAATTGATTTAATCATATACAATTCACACATGCATGTTCCAATTGGTGCAAGTTGACCTAGCATAACATGCAACATCTAACAGCATCTCTACTGATTTTTTTTAAAGAGCATCTCATCAAAGGTATTGTAATACTTATTGATATCGTGTCGAAGTGTAACATCAGATGGCCACGATGGGTCACTGTATCAACAAAGATGGAAAGATGACAGTAATTCACATAAGTGTTGTTAAATGATATCGCACCATGCAATTTATCTAACAAAGCACGGCGAGCTGCCTTCAAGAACTTTCTCAATTTTAGTCAAGTGATTGTTTGTTGTTCTCTTAGATCCACGCCTTCATTTCATAGCAGCTAAGAGATTAACACCTTCTATAACATCCAGTCCTCAGACGTCTTGAATCAATCATCTTCATTAAACTTGTTTTATATAACCTTCTTAATGTAAACATTGTTGATGTCTGGAATACATTTAAGAATCAATATTATAGATGGTGTTCTCGATCCTTTTTACGGAATTTGAATTTATCTTTATCATCATCTACCTTTCGGATTCACTGACATTATCATCATCTTCAGCTACACTTGGGACCTCATCGGGCATAGTGCGGATTCGAAAGATTATATTTTCAACATTATCATCACTGTAAATACAATACAAACCTTAGAAATCACTATTGATTTTGTTTAATCATACTTAAGTTTTTAATCAACCATCATCTTACGATTCGCTCTATACGAAGCAGCCAAGGAGACATTGCATTCAAATTAACATTTTCAAATGTGATTTGATATAAGGTTGTGACCCACTTCAAATATTTCTGGATAAAGTCATCAGTTTTGAGTAACACTTTTGAAAATAGTATACTCGAAAGCACATTGAACCATATGAGCATCCTCTTTTGACCTACTAAATTCCAGTATAAGGCGAATATATAAGGACGATGTCTTAATCATTTTAGCTACATTTTGGAACATAATAGTGATTGTAACGTTTTTTGCACTGATACTAGTATAATGAATTATTATTAGTCATATGCATAGCTGGTTCTTTAATTGATTGAGCAGCAACACAACCGACCATTTTTTCTCGAGTCACTAGTGATTGTAGAAATCTCGGTTTAACCTCCTCAATGACCCAATTAAAAGTCACCTAACTAAACTTGTATTCCTCAAACTCTTTTATTAGCAATAGTGCTACGAAGCAAAATTTTAAAGGACATTGTGGTTTTTTTTTGCATTTTTCCTTACTAATTGTGTCATCGTCTCAAAGAACTAGCATACTCATCTAAATGCCAGTAACATCATTAACAATTTCAACAGCCTTTATACCTTAAATCATGTGACAATCACTCCTGAAAGTGTTATGTGCATTTCATATATACCTTTTTATGTTAACATGCAATGGCCAAGTCTTATCAACATTTGTTGCAAGAATTATCCTAAGTAGGTTGTCAGCCTCAAGTTGTTGATATTCAACATCAATTTCAGCACAAGGCGCTTGGTTCACTTTCCACTCATCATGATTCTCATCACTTAGGATTCATGATTCAAGTTTTCATCATCAATCTCATGCTTAATAGTCATATCGAACTCCAATTTCTTCATATTCAACAAATCCCATTTATGTGATATATACATCATATGTAACATCTTCCCCATAGAGAAGTTGAATAACATCAGCTAACAATTTTATGACTGTTCCATCATGTAACCATAAACTTGACCACTCGCCTCTACATGTATCAATTCGAACTTGAACTATTTATGCATATTTAACTACTTAATTACCAGCGGGAGTTGAGTGAATTAAGTTGTTTAAACATAATAATTGGCGCTGCGGAAGTAGGTTAATTATTCATTCGTGATTCGAGTTCATAACATATTTATTGAATTCTATGTCTAAATTATCCGATTAAATCGATCCATGATACTCTACGCATTTTCTGATGCCTAGCACCTTCCTATACTAATTTTACATTTTTATTTACTTGGTTTGAGTTATTTATTTGTTATTTTCGTTACTATTCACAGCCTTACAACAAACCTCATATTTTTTATCTTAGCTTAACTCGATTCTCATAAACTCGTAGTGTGATTCTTTGGTCTCTATTGGATTCGACCCCTAAGTACTACTGCGTTTGCTGTGCACTTGCATAATTATTTCAGGGATTAAAACTATGTGTATCACAATATACGCCTATTAAATTCAAATGAGATCCGCTTCCCTTCAACATTTTGATGGCCAACACATGTTGTAATTTCATAAATAAATAAAGTTTCTATTGGTGGATAACGTTTTCACCGTAGCCTTGAGGTTGTTTGTTTCTGCTAAAAACTTTTGCACAATATTTATATCATCATCACGTGCTACATTCAAGACCTACCAGAATTATTTATGAGTCACTGACTAAGTACCAACAAAAAGTGAAACATCAAAGTCATTTATGTACATAGCTAACCATGTTCTCAAATGTCTGTTTTCATAGTTTTTCCTAGATCGTGTCTCAATTTCTTTTCATCTAACTCTTAGATAAGAAATTTCACGACATTTTTTTGTTTCCGAAATAGTTTCATCAACTTTGTTCTTCGTTAGTGAATCAGTAATAATGTCACCAATATAAACAAAACCACGGAAAACCAAAAGAATTTTTTGTTGAAGGACATCATCCTAACCTTGTTAATTAATCGATTAAGAAATTAGATGTTCTAATTTATGAAAGCAAATTGGCAACTTAAAAGAGGAGAAAGAAGCGACAAAGTTAATATCAAACCAAAAAATTCAGGTAAGTGAGAGGCAATAGTTTGACGTAGTCTTCCGGTTGATAACTGACTTAGTTTGCATTTACTTTTTTTCTTCCAACTTGGTCCATATAAAAGGGTGTGACTTTCATACCATACGATATAAGATGAAAATCATCACTATCTTATGTATATGTATTCTTCCTTTGCACTCAATACATGCTTTGAGACACGACACCAAACTAATAAAACCCAATTTCTGTGGCGGATAGGGAGGATCTCTAACGATAACATTTTCTCCAAATGTCTCGCTGAAAACTCACCGAAAGGTCCACGGACGACTTATACAAATGTTAGAGGAATGTCCACATGTATAAGTTGGCCAATAGTCAGAGCATTCATCATAAAGCTCTACGTAATCAATTGTTTACAAAGACATCACTATCTTTTTGACAAAACACTCGTAGTCAAATCCTCTTTTGTCATAAATGATGACAAAAACTTCACCAATAAATCGTCAGACAATTCACTAATATTTTTCATATTTCATTTGATATTTCTCCTATTGAAGATTGTTCACTAAAATTGAAGATTGTTCACTGAAACATCAAACAAAATTTAGTTACAATTCAACATAGGGATCCTCTATATAGAAAGAAAGCGAGAAACAAAAAAAACCCTATAATCAAATCAAGTTTCTTGTTCACAAATATGATCACACAAATTAAGGCCAACCCTTCTTTCTGTGTGATGACCAAGTAAAAAAAAACCCAATTTACCGAGCCTTTATTATTATTGTTGTTTTTGTTTGGTGAACTATCAAATATATGGAAGCTAAAATGTCTTCGGAAAATATGTCATTTTATTTGGCAAGCAATAGCAGGATATCTTTCGGTTTCAACAAATCTGCGGGGTAGAGGAATTCATTGCGATACACAATGTGCACGGTGTGGAGCGGAAGGAAAAAATAATTAATCATGCCCTTTTTGAATGCCCTCCGGCATTACAAACTTGGGATATTTCTCAAATACCAGCGCCTCCGGGGGTGCTCCCAATATCATCGTTTTTTTTTAAAATTTTGATTCGACGTCTCTCGAAAGATAATCAAAATAGAAAATTTTTCTTGTATCATCTGGTATATCTGGAAAGCGAGGAATGATAAGTTTTTTTTCAAATTTGAATAGAGATCTACAAGAGGTTTTTAAGATTGCGTATATTGAGGCAAAAATGTGTGAGTCGGCATAAATTGTAGATCACAAGACGGCGATATTGTTTGCAACAGACTGCTCTGAACTGGTGAAGATGGTGTCTATACCGGAGGAGTGACCTGCTTTCTCGATAAATCTGGAGGAATTCGTGAACAGTACGAATGTGTTTACTTTTTTCTCTATCTCGCTCGTTCCACGTGCAAACAACACAAAGGCGGACAAGTTTGCACGGAGTGCTCGTGTCTACCCTATTGATATTGCTTATGTAAACTCGGTACCACCGGTTTGGGTATCTGAACGGTTCTAAGTATATATTTTGTTGACAAAAAAACGAACTATCAAATATATAGCTATTGATTTGCTAATTCATAAGTGGTTAATGATAACACAGTATTTTTACCCATTTTACCTTCGATTTTAGAGCACTTTAACAAGTGTTTTATTCTGTTTTAAGTGCTTTTATAGTGTTTTCGTATATTTGTAGTGTCAAGATTCTTTTCAGGTTACTTAAGTAAAATGCAAATTGAAGAAAACCCAGATTTTCAGCTAAGTGTCAAAACGTCAGAAGTTCAACCATCAAATAAGAACTTCTCACCGTCTGATCCAACCCAAATTTGGAGACATTAAAGAAGGACCAGCCAGCTTACCATTCCACTTGATTTGAGGATGATCGTCCAATAGTTCAATCAAAAGATACATGAAGATCAAAAACTCCCGTCAAACAGTCTCAACAGACTCATGCCCACGGCTAGAAAGCACCCGACCACGGCTAGAGAGCAGGCATAGGGGTGTCAATTAGGGCCAAAGCCCGAGGGCCGGCAACGCCTGACCCTGAAAAACAACGGGCTCGGGCCTAGAAATATAAGCCCGAAAAAATCGGACTTTTCGGGCTAGTGTGTTTTCGGGCTTAGCCCGAAAAGCCCGGAACTTTATATTTTAATTAGTTAGAGATTTTATTTAAACATTTATCTTTCTAAAAATAATAATTTGACATATTTTCTATACATTTCGTGATCCATGTACCATTATCATTCATCCATATTTACTTCATATTTTTAAAATCATTATATATAGACTTTCAATGACATTTCTATATAATGTATACATGTCAAAATTTAATATTATTTTACTTTTTTTTTATCTGTACCTCTTGATGGTGATGAAGATTTAGAAGACGATGAATGAGATTCTAATCTAAACTCTACTACCTAGATTTGAAGTGTTTTGATTTTATGTTTTATTTGGCAATACAATTTATTTGAATTTTATTTGTTTTTTTGTCAAACTTTTGCTTTTAAATTTAATTGGATTTGATATAATACATTTCAATTTAGATTTATTTTGATAAATATTTTGTTTTAATTATTCATCTGAGAATTGTGAATTTTTGTGTTTGTAAATAAAAGAACGAAAAAGCTCGAAAAAGCCCGAAAAGCCCTAGAGCCTTGTCCGGGCCGGGCCGAGTTTTGGAATATAGGCCCGATTTTTTCCGGGCTGGGCCGGGTCGGGCTCAAATATATGCGGGCTTTACGGGTTTCGGGCCGGGCCGGGCTAGCCCGATTGACATCCCTAAGCACGAACCCACGGCCAGCTCAAATTCGTCCCGAGAAGCCGTTTGCAAGCTCGTTTCAATCCGGTTCAAGTCTATCTTTTGGAAAACCCTAAGACCGACGAAAAGATTGCAGAAGACCTATAAATATGTTGTTTTAGCAGCCCAAATTCGTGTGTCTCGTGTGCCATTCTTAGATACGAATTAGTACCAAACTCTTTTACTTTTGTTCTTTGTTCTTTGTTTAGGGAGATAGAGATTTCTTTTGAACCCTTTTGTTTCTTTTGGATTTTATTGATTATGCAATTCAAAAACTCGATTTTGTCTTGCATGATTATGTCTGAGTGGATTAGTA
This sequence comes from Eutrema yunnanense, assembly GCA_002933935.1. Classification (NCBI taxonomy): domain Eukaryota; kingdom Viridiplantae; phylum Streptophyta; class Magnoliopsida; order Brassicales; family Brassicaceae; genus Eutrema; species Eutrema yunnanense. Next base: position 87,088 of record PKML01043686.1, on the reverse strand, counting down.
GTTGGGTTTAAGGGATCATCAAAGGGGATTGATATGTTCGATAAGGATTTCATGGGATAACTTAGCCGAATTCTAGAACTCTTTCTTGTAGATTTGTTATTACTGCATGGATCTAGCGTCATGAACTAGAAATTGATCCTAGGTATATTAGAACCATGAAAGTGTTGGATCTAAATATCAGAACTAATCTTTAGAGAGCAATTTTGCTATAAGATACGAAAGCATACTTATAGAGTATTGTGAACGTTAATGAACTTGATTTTATTGCATGATTTTCTGTGTGGCTACCAACGAAAGCTTAGTAGTTAAGTTGTTAAATTATAGATGTGTAGTACTACGAAAGTAGGCTAGATACAATTCCGTGTTCGAGTTTGTAGAGTTAGCTAGAATCGATTATGTAAGAGCTTTGTTACCGTACTTTGAATCGACCATTCCCCGGAGATATCCCTGTCGACCTAACATTATTGCTTACAACCGATTTTTCCTTTTCTCTTTTGCATACTTTACAATTCGTACTACCAAAAACCCCTTTTTCGTTTTAGACTTCCTTACTAATTCTATGTCTAAAGTTTTTGCAGGAAAGCGAGGATTCCTTGTGGATCGATACCTTAAGTACTACATCGCACTGATGTGCACTTGCAGACAGCTAGGGTTATAAATTTTATTACCTGAAGCTGACGATAAACCCTAGCAGCATCAGTGAACTATAATATAAAAAAAATAAAAAAAATTTCTCCAAAGGCAATTTAGAAAGCATTTTCCAAGGGTTTCTTCTGGCTTGGCCTAGGCCTGGGCAAATTACCCGGAACCGAAAGAACCAAACCGAATTAGGAGGAACCGAACTGAACTGGATAGTCATAAATATCTGATTGGTTCCTCTTTTAAAATATTTCGGGCACCCGCCCCAAACTGGAAACGAACCGATGAAATATCTGAAATACTATTATATACACAAAAACAATATTAGGTATATTTAGACTTGAAATAGCCAAAATACCCAAAATTACATTTATAAACCCGAATTATTATTTTAGTTTTTTTCTGATAATTCAGATAAAAATATCAGATAGTTTGGGTAGTTTGGGTATTTCGGATAATTCAGATAGTTTGGGTATATTTTTCAATATTTTGGAAAATTTCGGGTATGCTCGGATGAAAAGTAATCGAACCGACCGTAACCAAAAGTTTTTTGGTTCTCCAATCAAATATCCAAACCGAAAGATTACCGAACCGAATCCTAACCAAAAATCAAAAATACCTGAATGGTTCCTAAACCCCCTAGTACCAAAATACCGGAAACTCTAAGTACCCGATCTGATCCGAACCGATTACCCGAATGCCCATGCCTTTGGCCGATGACCAGGCAAATCTGAGCTTCCTCTTAATGGTAGATCTAGATGTGCCTTTATTCTCCATATTTGCTATTTTGGATCTTGGCCGGTGGTTTGCCTCTGTTTTCTCTCTTTGTTGGTCGCTTTACCCTTGGATTTAGATCTCTTCCGCTTATCATGCGATTTCATGTTATGGGGTTTTATATGCTTCCATGTTTGGGCTTTGCTCTCCTCCTCTCCCTTAGTTAATTGCCTTGATTTAGTTAGGGATAGAGCTTGTGGTTGAGGTTTCTTCCCTCGAAGTATCGATTTTTTGTGCTTTCTTAGTTCGTATATGTTTTCTGTTGTAGCGTTTGGAGGGTTTGTAGGTCTCTCGTTTGTCTGACAGTATATTGAGCGAGTTTCTTCGGAAGTAGCTCAACCATGATAACTTTGACAAAGCCAAGATGAATAATGTGACACATCATATATGGACAATGTCAAGTTTTGTTTTCGAGTTATTGTCAAATTGTTTGCATCCGTCTTCGTAACATGTTGTGCAAACATTCCCTTTGGTGGGCATTCACAAGACTCGAATCAAAGTTGTGATGGAGTTTGATAACAATTGTAAGCCATCCCGTTTGGCTTCATGAAATCTTTGATCAAAGCCGTGATGGAGTTTCAATTACAAATGTGTGTCTCGACGAGTCATTCCTTTTTGGTTTCATGAATTTTTGGTTAGTCAGAGAGTTATTTCCTTTATGTATAGCATGTCATGTTTTTTTCTTTTGGCTTGATTTTTGTTTCATGTTATTGTAGTTTTTGTTTCTTTGTGTGACTGATAGGTCTCTCTTGGTGTTGAGCTTGTAGTGTCTAATTGTCGAAATTATCATAAATATAACATATTATTGTAACTGGAATTATTACGGTCAAAATTTGTAAATAGTGATAACCGAAGAACTTTAGCTTATCTTTAATAACAAAATAATCGAATGATTTTTTAATAATAAACAAGAAGTAGATGATCGGGCACAAGTTGAATGGATTGAGAAAAGTTTTAGACAAGAATATGGGAGTAAATGTGTTTAGTATTTCGTCATCGAGAGTGTAAAAGTGTAGTGCTTGTTGCGTAAGATGAAAAGTTGTTCTTTCTTCTTGTTATTTCCCTTGCTTTTATACTCCGAGTCCGTGTTTAACGTTGTCATTTACTATGTTTGATTTGTCATTAATGGCATTAAATCAGGTGGATATTGCCATTACTCTTTGGTGCTTTTAATCATTGGTTTGAATAAGTACTCTTCGGTTCACTTCGGGGTTGACAATGAGTTCAGCATTGATTCCCCTTTGATTGTAGGTTACTCTGGCGTGTTTTTCAGCTCGGTAATTCACCTCTCTTTTGTCATTCACTTTTCCGGCCTTTTTACCTTTTGCTTAATGATATGCTCAAATTAATACCCTAAAAGTACTAAGCAGTAGTTGCAGTATAGTAGGGGTCGAACACAAGGACTCACAGAGACACACAATAGATTATATAGATGAGAATAAAGCTAAGCGATCAATGATATCGAAAACAGAACATAAATTAAAACAGTTGTAATTTCGATTGGAGAAAGATAGGTTCAAGGTATTTCTCAGGGAATCAATGAATGCAGATAAACTAACTAGCAGGATTCAGATTTAGCGCGGTTCTTGAACTCAAATCACTAAGGTATAATTAACCAACTTCCATTGCGAAAACTATCTAAATCTAAATCCTATGAATTCCAAATTCCTTTGCGAATCCTAAAGTCTAAATCAGATTTTTCAATCAGGTTTGATTTGTTCACAAAACAACTAAACCAAATTCCTTTGCGAATAGTTATTTTGCTCACCTTAGATTCTATCAGGTAATTAATCGTACTTCCGCGCCTAATCAATTATGCTAAGATCTAAGTTCTAGGTGATCAATCTAAAATTAGATTTGCAAACAACCTATGGTGAAGAACTAATTCAGATGGTGAATCCTAATAACTAATCAACCTAGCATTCAGAGAAAACCTATTGATAACCCTGAACCTAACAAGAGATCTACTCAGACATGGAAATTGAAGCAATAAACATGTTTGAATAAATCATCAAATAAATCAGAAAGAGTAACAAGAGGGTTCGAAATCTTTCTCGGACGAACAGAGTTTCAGACTTGTCTCCCTTCAAAAGCTCTCTAACAAAACCAAAAGTAAAACAAAGCGTAATCAAAGCATAGCCATCAAAGTGGCTGTAAAATCCAATTAAATAACCTAAATCACGTTTTGGGACTTCTTGTAAATATTAAAGTCTTCTGGGCAATTTTGCAATTCTTCAACTCTTGGAAAAGTCGCGGGTCGTGTCTGCCTCGGTGAGTATCGATCGACACTCATGCTTCAAATCAGGTATTCAGCTACACGAAAGTCTACTTTGCTCCAAAATGCTCCAGAAAGCTCTAATATCTCTAATTATGCTCCAAACGTGCTAAAACCTGTAAAAGACTCTAAAACACTACGAAATAGTAGAAAGACTCTATAAAACGGACTTATATCATGGCTTAAACGGGGTAACAACCATGATATATCACTTAATCGGCATGTTTTACTGAACACACAATTCAAGTGATAATCATCCAGTAAGTGTAATGCAAGATTCGACTAGGCCTAGAACACACAATTCAAGAGCCTAAAAATCGAAAATCAAACCTTGGTTCACGGATTGAAAAGATGAAGATTCGTGATTCATACCTTGTAGATCGTGAGATTGAGTGAGAGAATGAGATAGAGAAAGAAAATCCGAGCAGGATAGACACAAAAATCACTCAAATTCGTTGAGAAACGAAGATTTGTGATTTTGAGAGAGAGAGGTTCGGTATTTGTATCGAGCGATGGAGGCGGTGGGAGAAGAAAGGAAAAACCGTAGGGTTTATAAGGAAACTTACCTGCGGATGGAGTATCGATCGATACTGAGTGTGTGGAATGATTGACTCGCCACACGGAGGTCGGTTCAGAATGTGTACGTTTAACGACTGGTATCGACCGACACCAAGTGGTAACGATCGATACGGAACCTCCGAATCTGATTCACGTGACACAACGAAACACAAAACAAAAATTGGGAAAAGAAAAGACTCATCATATGTACAAACTTACCAGTGGGTTGCCTCCCACTCAGCGCTTGTTTTACGTCACGAGCTTGACTTTACGGACGATCAGTCCGGATAAGAATGAGAGCTTGCAGCAAAACAGGCTCCACAACTTGACATCTCCAGGTTCAGAGTTCTGCGCAACATGTTCTCCACAACCTCTTGTCCTTTCTCCTTCAGCTCCGGAGTAAGGAGAATTCTAGCCTTAGAAAATGGTTTTGAGGCCCCTTTGCATTTCACTTTGTATTCGATCGAATCTCCATCGCACTTCTGAGGGATTAAAGTGACATGTGTAGCGCTCTCGACTCTTCTGTTCTTCACCTCCTTCTTTGCCTTAGTCTTTGTGATGGCTTTCTTGGTGACGATAGGAGGACGATCCAGAATTTCTATGACAGTTGGCTCATCATTAGGCTCTTCCAAAAGATCAACCATCAATGTTTTTCCTGCACCAACAGGGATGCAAGATATCTGTGTGGGAGGTCTTCTAGAGGGGATGACTTCGTAGGAGACCTGTTAGTCAATGTACGAGAACGAGATGCTCTTACTGGGCGTATCAATAACTGCTCCAGCAGTAGCCATGAACGGTCTTCCGAGAATCAAAGGTGTGCTAGACCTTGCATGCATCTCCACAACCTGAAAATCGGTAGGAACCAGACAGTCTCCTACCTGAACCATCAAATCAGGGATTGTACCGTATGGAACTGATGTGGAAGAGTTCGCGAAAGTGAGAGGCATCTGAGTAGGTCTTATGTCATCGATTTGCAGCTTCTATGCGAGTGCCTTCGACATAACATTAACGCTAGACCCTGAATCAACCATAGATTCTTTGAATTCAACTCCGGAGATAGAGCATGGAACTGAAAATTTCCCTGGATCTTCCCTCTTAGTCAGCTTCTTCGTTGGAGCTGGTGTACTTCTGATCTTGATGAAGAGTGCCTTGATCTCGTCCTTAGTTTCTCTGCAATCTCGGAAGTGACTATAAAGAGGGCGGTACTCAAGAGCTTCTTCAAAAGTCAGTGTGTGTGGAATTCTTCGTACCATCTTCACAAAGCCACGCAACTGCTTTGGAGAAATGGGGTCTCTGAGGTGTCTGGGTAATCGAGGGTATGGTACATTAGGCTTGTAAACACGTTCCTTGATCATCTCTGGTTTCTTCACGATCTCTGGTTCAGCATCCGAGGGGTGTCGATCGATACAAGGTTGGTGTCGATCGACACAAGGTTCATGTGTCGGTTCTTCAGACTGGTATCGATCGATATCAACATTAGTGTCGATCGATACTGACAAATCAGGTTCGGAATCACCTTCGACAGAGGTTTCGACATTTTCTGCACTTTGTAAGTTGATTGCATTGACGTACTCCTTCTGTGCCTGAATCGTCTTTCCCTTGACAGCTGCTGCAGTCTGAGCCACTTGCGTTTCCAACATCTTCTGATGAGTATCGAGCGCGTCGATCCTTCCACTCAGATCCTTGTACACATCATCTATCTTTCCGTTGAGATTCACTGTGAGCTGCTGCTGTCCTTGAATCAGTTGTTCAAATATAGACTCGATCTTGCTATCTGGGAGCTTAGCAGGTAATGGTTGATAAGATGAGTTTCCATAGTTCCTCGTATACCCACTGTTCTGAGGTGATCTCTGACCAAACTGGTTCGAACCTCCTTGCTGAGAGTTGTTGTTGAAGTTTCGGTTGTTGTTGAATTGATTCCTCTGGCCCTGAAAACCAGAACCACCAATGTAGTTAACATCCTCTACTTCATCATCATTGAATACCTCGACATCTTCAGCAAAGTGAACAGCCTTTGGTGTCTTGCTCATCAGAAGATTGTGTATAGAATCCAACTTAGCTTGAAAATCAGCAATCTGCGAGCCATCCATGTTACCAGCTAGCTTCTTCCGCTCAAAATCAGCATTCTTGGTGCTATTGCTAGACGCCAAGTTCTCAATCAGTACATAGGCTTCATCAGGATACCTGGTGTTGAAGTTTCCATTGCTCGAAGCATCCAAAGTCATCTGATACCTCCAATCAAGTCCTCTGATAAAGAAACCCATCACCTGAACATCAGAGTATCCGTGATGTGGACAATCTCTCTGATATGATTTGAATCTCGTCCAAGCAGCCTTGAACGCCTCAGTAGGTCCTTGAGAAAACTGGAAGATTTTGTTCCTCAGATCCTCGGATCTTGCATCGTCATAAAAGTTGGTCAGGAAAGCAGTCTTAGTCTCTTCCCAAGTGGTCAATGATCCAGGAGGTAACTGCTTCAGCCAATAAGTCGCTTCTCCACCAAGAGAGTATGGGAAAAGCTTGCAGAAAAGGTAATCGTAGGACACTCCATTGCTTTTGATGCTAGTGACCAAATCCTCGAACCTCTCAATATGATCCATGGGATGTTCGCTGGAAAGACCATGAAAAGGGTGCTGTCCCACAAGAGTGTAGTATGCAGGTTTCAGCTCAAATTCAATCCTCGGAAAAGCAGGGGGACGGATCGCAGATCGATTTGAGTAAAACTGGTCAAGTCTGTTGTACTCACCAATCGTTCTACCAAGATTAACTACAGCATTTCCAACATTCACTACGTTCGCGTTCCCAGCGACATTCCCAGTGACAACTGGAGCAGGTGGAATGATGTTCCCCTCTCCATCCAGACGTTGTCCTCTCTCATTGCACAACCGACCCTCTTGGTCTCTGTAAGCACTAGCTGCATCTTGAACTAACTCCACTTGATTGTTGTTCATCTTTGCTAGCTTCTTTGCTCTTCTGTTTGTGCGTTCCAAAAGTGCTAGTTGCTCGAGTGACAGATCAACTAGCTGAGTGCTCTTGCTCTTCCTGGTTTCACGATTAGGCATACACCTGAAAACAAGAGTCAAGAACGTAAGTAACAAAAAAAAACGTGATGAGTATCGACCGATACCGAGTGGTGTCGATCGATATCAACATAGAGAGAACGGCGAGTATCGACCGATACTAGATAGTATCGATCGATACCGACGAGCTTAGTCAAAATTCTCAGACTAAAATCTAATGTCGAATTGAGTCCCCGGCAACGGCGCCAAATTTGATATGCTCAAATTAATACCCTAAAAGTACTAAGCAGTAGTTGCAGTATAGTAGGGGTCGAACACAAGGACTCACAGAGACACACAATAGATTATATATATGAGAATAAAGCTAAGCGATCAATGATATCGAAAACAGAACGTAAATTAAAACAGTTGTAAATTCGATTGGAGAAAGATAGGTTCAGGGTATTTCTCAGGGAATCAATGAATGCAGATAAACTAACTAGCAGGATTCAGATTTAGCGTGGTTCTTGAACTCAAATCACTAAGGTATAATTAACCAACTTCCGTTGCGAAAACTATCTAAATTTAAATCCTAGGAATTCCAAATTCCTTTGCGAATCCTAAAGTCTAAATCAGCTTTATAAATCAGGTTTGATTTGTTCACAAAACAACTAAACCAAATGCCTTTACGAATAGTTATTTTGCTCACCTTAGATTCTATCAAGTAATTAATCGCACTTCCGCGCCTAATCAATTATCCTTATCCTAAGATCTAAGTTCTAGGTGATCATTCTAGAATTAGATTTGCAAACAACCTATGGTGAAGAACTAATTCAGATGGTGAATCCTAATAACTAATCAACCTAGCATTCAGAGAAAACCTATTGATAACCCTGAACTTAACAAGAGATCTACTCAGACATGGAAATTGAAGCAATAAACATGTTTGAATAAATCATCAAATAAATCAGAAAGAGTAACAAGAGGGTTCGAAATCTTCTCTCGGACGAACAGAGTTTCAGACTTGTCTCCCTTCAAAAGCTCTCTAACAAAACCAAA
>PKML01043686.1:64687-78389 GCA_002933935.1 Eutrema yunnanense | reverse complement strand
CCCCCCCCCCCCCCCCCCAATTCCTTAAATATAGATTTTAAATCCGTTTTAAAGAATTTTACTTTCCTTCTGTTCATTTCTTATTTGTTCATCTTCTTTGATCTGTGATTTGATCCTTCCAATGGCGCCTTCGCACTCGTCCGTCGATAAATTTTCCACTTGGGCAAAGACCAGTTGTACTTCTGAGTCTATTGTTATTCTCCGTGACGGTTGTAATCTCCCGGAATAAGTCAAAATTATCATCCCTCCATCGCGAGAAAACTTGGAGAGAGTTTGAAAGGATACTGCTGCGCTTTTGAGTTTTATTTCCGTAAATGCGGCTTGCATTTTCCTATCCCAAAGCTTCTGGTCCGATAACTTTCTGAGACTGGTCTCTGCCTTTCTCAACTATCTCCGAACATCGTTCGCCAGGTGCTTAGTCTTATTGCTCTGACCAATGACCCGGGGTCTTCTTTACAGTTACAGGATATTCTCCGTCTAGGCCTCGCGAAAAAGAATGCTCTTTGTCCTGGAACTTTAAACTTCGCATCTCCCCTGGGCCAGAAGATCATCACGGATCTTCCGGAAGAAGAAGACGCCTGGTGGGTCGCGTAATTATACTTTTGAGTTGATACTATTTATGTAGAACATAATTCTCCCCCTCTTCTCACGAACTAGATGAGAGATTCAGGTCTCACTTCACCATTTTCACTAACTATGTTTTTATTTTAATTGTGTTGTTGACCGTGTAGCCTTCTTCTTGTCTTTTAGTGTTAAACAGATGATCTCCTGACTCCGGCCGATTCCAGACTCTCATCGGGAAGTTGAGTTCCGGGACGAGAAGTTGGAGGGATTTCGACAGAGACGCTATGGTCATCTCCATCAAGAACGGGCAAGACATGTTATGTAAGATCCGAGGAGACCTCACAAGGGATGTGGATGGAATCTAACAATTGGTCGTATGGCACTCTTTGTTAGATCAAGAAGATGGTCGATTGAATAGTGGACGATGGGACTTAGACAATTGGCTGAGAGGCTCTCCTTGTATAAATCAATGGAGGAACGATGGAACGGATCAAGGATGGATCGAATGGCACCACACAGTCGATGAGGAAGATGTGATAAGTCGGGTTGAACTCAGGATCAAAGGGGAAACCACGCAATTTTCAAGAACAAGACGGTGGCCGCCTGTAAAAGAAAATGCTCTTTTTATTGATTAGGTAAAAAGTTGTAACTACAAAAGTCGCAAAGGAGCTTTATAAATAGCTCGTCGACCTATATCTTCTAGGGTCTAAATGAAACGCAAAACATTGCAAAAATGGAAAGATAATTACACGCAAAGACTAAGCTAAAGACTAATGATCAAAACGCAAAGCATATCTTAAGTGACCTGCAAAAAAAAGGAAATATTGTGAGTTTAAATCGAAATAAATCAAACACTCACCTTGTTGTCTTTTTGATGGTCGTGTATGGTTCCTAAGCTTAGTCGTTTTGAGCTTGAATGATGAAGATCACGGATGGGCCATGATGAGCCTTTAGAAGAGGTTATTCAACCATTGGGTCGGGCCAAATGGTTGTTGGTGCGTTCGGTCCTTTGAAGCTTGTTTCTTCATGGTCTTGACGTATAATAGGTTGGTCCATGTCTTGATCACATTTAGCTCGAGTGAATTCGCTTTTGGCCCAAGTAAAATCTTCATTACTTTTATTGAGCTCTTTCTTGGCTAAGTCTATCGCGAGCTGGTCAAGAACGGGCTGGTCGATGGCAAGTTGGTCCATATGTTCGATAATGTCTTCAAGGTTTCTTTGATTGATAAAAATGTCCATGGCTTTGTTGAATTCTTCTATTAACTTCATCAAGCATGATCTGGTCCATGGAGGACTCTTCATGGTCGGGAACTGGTCGAGGCCATGTCCGGCATGGATTGATTTTGTCAGATCTTTGGGATTGTTTGATTCATCTATTCTGGTACGGTATGGTTTGGTCAGGTCGATGTCCTCGTCAACATGGCCGCTTAAGGTTTTCCAAACGGTTTTGGACTTTTCCCTTTACATCTTTGTTCTTGAAATGTTGTCACCGCTGTTTTTCTTACATTTGTTCATTTTAAACGCCAGAGGTTTCATCTGACGACGAAACGACTCGTATTTCGACCAGGAAGGTAAATCTTGTCGCCCTTCACTTGCTTCCGAGCGGAGGATTCTTGATTCGTCATTGCTTTCTTCAGACATAACCCTCGCCATTTCTACTACTCGATATTCTTCTGCTCCTCCACGAATTCAGGAATTCGAGCATCGGAGAGCTATTATGCATGCTTCTTCGAATTCTCATATAATAAACCTCGAGGATGAGGTTTTTGATAAGCAAAATTTCCCCTTGAAGCTCTGTAAGACGAGGTCGTCTATCGCGAAGTTCGGATCGTCTCGCAAAGATGATAGTTTACCTCATGCTTTATCCGCCGGCGAAGGGAGCAATCCTTCCTAATCTATTTGCGTTGGCGAGATGGTGACTTCTCCTCACAGGGAAATACCTGATGATTTACTTCGTGAAGATCCTCCAGTTTTCTTAACAAGTGGTGAGCCGGAGCCTTCCTAAAGACCACGATCGTCTGATCCTTGACCGCGAACGAGGTTCCTTTCTTAGCTCGGCCACCGTTGGTTTCAAGGTGCGAGAAACTCATTGTGATATCTTCATATCTACTATAATATGGGACCGAGAGGCGACAACGCTGATGATAAGCCATTATCAATCGGATTTACATGGTCCTCTTGATCCCGACATGTTATCCGAAGAAGGATTTCAGCGGTATATGACTTTAAGTGCGGCCTACCATCAGGTTCTTTGTTTCCTTCCTTTCTTTATTTTCCAGCTTTTGGCCTCAGCGTCCAATTCCTTTGGTGATTATGAGTCCGAGCTAGCCGATCGGAGTCGTGAGTTCGTCCCACAAACTGAATTTGATGAGATGTGTGATTCCTTGACCAGCCAAGTCTCCGCTTTACGTGGGGAGAAAGACCTTTTGTCAGAATCCAAAGCGGCTCTGAAAGGAAAGCTCGCGGAGGCTGAGAGGAAGACTTTCGATTTCGAAACTGTGATGAAGGAGAAGAAGTGAGGAAATCGTGAGCTGCAAGGATCATGAAGAGGAGGCATTGCTTGTACCCGTTGGACCAGTTACAAGAGCACGAGCCAAACAACTTAAGGAATCACTTAACGGGCTGATTCAAGTGATTTTAGACAAGGAGAATATTCAGAAGTCCATTAGGGATGATATATAACAAGTCCAGCCCACTTTGAGCCTAATAGAAGTCCAAGAAAGCCCAAAATAAATCATTTTATTTTGGGCCCAAATAAAGTGACGAAAATGAAGCTTAAGAGTCACCGTTGAAGATCATGAGGCACATTTGAAGTCCAATGGATTCAACCATTTTTATTGCCTTTGGTTTTCAAGACTAATAATTATTTAGCTTTGTTTTCAAGTTTTCTTTTCTTTTATATTCATGTAATCTCATTTGAGAATATATCCAACTTTTTAATCAAATCTTTTCTTTTGTGAGAGTAATTCTCATTTTGTTCCTTGTGAACTTTTCGATCTTTCGGTGTGTCATATCCGTAGTTATCAACCCATGGTGTGTATTATCCGTGGTTGGCTTATCAATCGGTTATCCATCACCGTTTGTGGCGCCAACCTGACCAAAGTTTGTAGTGGTGTTTTAAGTGAGTTATGGGTCTTAGATTTTCTATACATAAGGTTTGGACTACGCGAGTTCTACATCCCGAGGTTTCCACCGCTTTGTTTCATAGTAGCGTTTTAAGTGAGTATTGGGTCTAAGGTTTAATATACCTTAGGTTTGTGCTACATGAATACTTTGAAGTCGAGGATTATCCATCTCACCATCTTAGAGACTAACTCCTTGGGAATTTCCGCATCAAGAAGTTGGTGCACTCCGCTCAGATGGACGAGCTCAAGGCTTATGCTGACAAAGAGTTTCAATCCGGAAGAGATTTTGTCTCCTCTTTGTTCAATTATGCTTTACTCCGGGCTCAAGCCCGTATTGTGGCCTCACAGCTCTCCTTCCGAAGTTGTAGCTGTTGTAGTTGGAATTACAAAAATTTGTAAATAGTGATAATCGAAGGATTTTGGCTTATCTTTAATAACAGATAATCGAATGGCTTTTTATAAATAAACAAGAAGTAGATGATCGGGCATGAGTTGAATGGATTGAGAGTGGTTTTAGACAAGAATATGGGAGTAAACGAGTTTAGTATTTTTTTTCTTCGAGAGCGTTTACACAAGAACAAGAACAAAAATTTATAAGTTATTGTCATATCAACTACAACTAAAAAGTAGTTAACTCTAAAAGCATCCTCACTTGATTGTATTTCTTCACCAAAATCAGTTTCACCAAACTATTTTTTCCTGAAGACACGACGTTTATTTGGAAAAGTTTTGTGTAACAGAGAAACAATCGACCTAATAAACAAATTCTTAAAAAAAATTAACGCTACCTCTAAAATGATTTTTCTATGGGTCCCTTATGCCCATGGATCCTGGGGCGGGTGCATTGATGGCCGTTGTAGTTAAGTCGGCTCTGCTTTCAGTTTGTTGCTTCACTTCTCCGACCTCTTTACCCTTTGCTTAATGGACTTGTTTTATTAGGTCGGGATTTACACGCCCACACATGACAAAAAAAAAAAAAACTGATTTACTAACTATATGATTTTCTTTTTAAAACTATTTTAATGAGCGACTTAAATTCGTGATTCCAACTTCTTTTTTTTAAAACATATTTTCCTTTTTTTATTATGTATTCTTCTATATTCTTTTTGACGGGCCTCTCCTAAAGGCTATTTCTTTAGCTCCATACAATGGTAATCGAACCTTGGTGCTTGGGCTAGTCGGCCTAACGTCTTACCTATCTAATTCCTATCTAAGCGAAAACTAGGAATTAGACATAGAATACCTTCTTTTAATGGATAAATTTTAAAGAAGCAAAGATGAATAGAAGAATACATGCCGGCTGGTCTCTAGTCTAGTGCTAAGACGTTAGACCGACCAGCCCAGGCACCAAGGTTCGATTCTCTAGTCTAGTGCTAAGACTTTAGGCTGACAAAAGACGATGTGGCAACGAGTGTTGTCAAAACAATGGACTCACTCGACGATCGTCCAGAGGACTGTGGCTGGCGGTCTTCAGTAGGCCAATGTCTTCAGCCCGGTGGGTGCCGGGTTTTACTTGCAATCGCCAGCTCCCTTGCATCTTCTTCGCTTCGTCTATGGTCTTTTCTAACTTCTCATATGTCTGATTATATCGTTCCTAGGCTCGTTTAAAAGCTGATTCAGGCGTCTTTCTTTTGGTTGAGTTGAGGAAAGTCGCATTCGGACCAAAACGTTAGACCTAACTTTCCCTATGTTTTGATCATTTTTAAGTGACCTCAAAACCATTAAAACCACAACTATTGACCTAGCCATGACCCCTCCATGTTTTTACAGATAAATGAACATGAGAAAAAGAGACTCATTTAAATCAGAGTCAACTTACATTTACAGCTGCATAAATTTTGCACCGTAGTAGTAACGATCCAGTCCACAAAAAAAACGGTTACACTAATTTGTTACTGTTTTTTTCTTCTATAAATATGAAGGAAACAAGACATGAGTAGTATAATGAGGTCATTTATTAGCATTCATGAATACAAGGAAGTATACGAACCTCTTATGCCAAAGCTCTCAGGAAAACCACTGATGAAGCTTCTTTCCGTAACCACGAGTTTGATGAAGTGTTTCTCTGCCTTCTTCTCTGTCTTATCGTATCTATTGCACATCTCATCACCTACATAACATTACAATCCAAATATGTGGATTAGGTTGTTGGTCTTGTGGTCATCGATGAGCCTCGTCCCACTGGAAGAACTCCTGAGAAAGCATCTTCTGGTTCTTCCTCTTCTGATAGAGCTGCACATCAGATTTTTTGTATTTCAATCCACAACCAATCTCGAATTGTTTTGAACAAGAGACGTCATACTTACCGGTAATGTCTTCACCAGCCTGAGCCCCAGCAATCCCAATGCAGGAGTACAAAGAGTCCTCGTCCACTTTTAATTTATTATAAGCGACATATATGTCCTCAATCGAAGCAGCTTCATATAATGAAGTAAGTTCTTTGATGCATGACAGTTCCTAAGAGCCACAACAAACCCATCAGAAGAACTCAAGTCAGAAACGACACATCATAAACAAATTTCCTTTTTCGTTCCTTGTTTTAAGAACATGCGAGTCAGTCTCACCTTCCTCGGAACAGAGGAGGCCTGCAAGTGAGCTAAGAGGTTAAGCCAATAGGCATTGGACTTGAGTTCAGCTTCATGTCTCATAAGAAGAGTTCGCTTTGCCTGTCGATATACAAACAACACTACTTTCCATTAACAAAGAAAACGAACTAACAAGAGTTGAGCTGAGAAGGCGAAAGAGACAACTAACCCTATCCAACTCCCTAGGGGCAATTTGGTTGCTATGCAAACCTCTAAGAACGCTCTTGCAGGCATCAACCGCTTTGTATACCTGGAAAGGGCATTGACAAACTTTGTGAAGAAACTGTTGACGAAAGCGCAGCACATTTATTGTAAGCAAAAGACAAAGACAGCACCTTGCCGGGAGTTGATGTCACAGATATCACATACCACCCAAGGTTCAACCTATCAAATAGGTTAAGCTCAAATGATACGTCATATGTCAGTCCAAGAGAATCTCTTACTGTCGTGAATAGCCTGCAACGACGCAGAAATTTCTCTTTCAGCTATGGGTGGAAAAAAATATATATCTAAAGTAATAGGTACATAGTAGCAGAGCAAGCTTCGGACTGAAGTATAAAAACAACCAGATGTATAAACATTCATTCTCTTAACCAACATTTTTTTTTTCTTTTAGCACATGATGAAAGCGTTTTTTTCCTAAATAGTGCTTAATTCTGGCGGTTAATTTCTAAGCAAATTCGGGACATGAACCAAACCAGACAGTGCAATAGCAGCAAAGAACTCATCGAATAATTTGACACTGTTCAACAATAAGAGTTACCTTGAGTTTATGATTTCTGCCAGGAGACCCATTGCAATTCCAAAGAAAAGAGGGTGGGCACGAAGCTTTCTTTGCAACTCCATGTCTCTTCCATCTAGCAACTGGTCCTCCGATTTCAAAAGTCCATCTGCAATTTCATTGTGCTTAAATGAAATATTGGAAGCTACTTATATAACACTGAGCTAACCGCTAAGCTTAAGGACTACAGAAGATACATTTCTGGTGTCTGAGACAAGCTCAGAACCAGACCTATACACAAAGTTTCCACGAGGTTGAAAATTGCAACACCATATAACTCCTTGTATTATTGTTCCGTTAAGGAGTAACTTACCATGAGCAACAGGAAGCTTGCTAACAGATTCAAAAAGGTCATCCCCGTCAACTGTAAAGCCCCAACGATTTGGTGCTGGTCCCGCAATATATGCACATGCTCTCTCATCAGTATCCTTCAAGAATACCTGTCCAGGTATAAATATGTCAATATATCCTGCTTGGATCACATATCTAAAAAGATGGGAAGAACAAAGAGAAGAACTAGAAAGTCCCTGCATTACTGCTTTGTTCCTAACCTGTTGAAATTGCAAGCCAGCTGTCGGTTGCCGAAACAAGATAGGCTCAGATCCTGGTAGTTTCGCAGAATCATGGCTAGCTTTAACTGTACCAAGGTAATCAAGGATGCAACGCTCAATTTCCTCCTCTGAAAAGTCCCCCACAATGCTTACCTGAAGGAAACCACAGAAAATTTAATGAAAATCAAATAAAATTAACATTACTCAAGCAAATAGCAGCTTTCAAGTTTGAGATATCACCTCCATATTGTCCCCAACAAAATGACTCATGACCGCCTCTTTCACAGATTCTAGATTCAAGTTCTGTAATGACTTAGGGGTCGGCTCAATAAAGCGCTCATCACCGTTCAGCATCGCGGTCATGAGTTTATGAGCAGTCGCACGCTCCAAGCTTTTAGGAATTGATCGATAATACGAAAGATATAGCTGCCGTGCTCGATCAAATGCATCTTCCAACCAGACACTATGCTGCATGCCAGAAATCACCACCATTTATCAGCAAAAAAGGAAAGAACAAGCGGATAAAAGAAAACACTCTTGACCAGCGAATTAATAAGAAAACAAGAGTCAGAAATGTTGCACAGCATTTTTCAATCTTATGAGTTATAACATAATACCTCAAGCACCATGTGAAGCAGCTGAAAAGCTGCTTGCATTCCATTGTCCCTCAGAGTAAATCGGAACTCCATGGCAATGAACTCCTCAGTTGACTCCAACGAGCAGTTTATTAAATGATTTACACAGAAAAGCTCCACCTAGACGGAAATTACATAGCTTTCAGCTTAGTTCATATCCTTTTCTTAGTACTAGATAAAAAAATCACAATGCAGTTGTCAACAGCTTCACTTGCCTGCTCCCTTGAAAAGTCTCCAACTCGACCACCCTCGCTGAGTGTACGAACACCAACAACCACAGCTCCTTTGGAATCAGAAGTTTCAGCAGCTCGTCCACCACCAACAATAAGCCGCATGACACCTGCCCGAGATTCGGTCTTCGATATCTATATTGAAAAAGAAAAGTTTCAAGAGAAGGGTATATATCTACAAAAAACGATACAAGATGCTTCAACAGAACCATATTTTGTAGCATTTTTATATAGTTTCTTTTCCTCCAAGCTCATAATTACTAACCAAGTAACATGATTTCTGCTAAAAATTAAAGATATTTTTTAAAGGAATGTTTAAAACTGCAATTTGTTATGCAGACAGCACAAGACAGTACAAAATTTGAAGAAAATGTCATAATGTAGAAAGAAAAACATATCAACATGGAGATGCTTATAATAGCAAGTAATGGGAAAAGGATGAAAGACGTACCTTGAAATTTACAGGTATCCCATTGGATAAGCGAAGCTGAGTGATCCCAGTCTCTTTGTCATGCAATTTGGTTACGCCTGACCCAGGAATAGGGACAAAACATGGATTTCGCTGCAAGGTTAACTCTTGCAATTGTAATTGAGAGATCAATTCTTTTGGCACCTCTAGCTGAAAGGATGAAGGCAAAAAGCTGATTCAGAACTATCCTTTGTTCTATACTTGAGTTAAGCGAAGTTAAAGTCAAAGAAGAAGTTACGAAAGAAATAACACCTCAGGCTCAGCTTCAATGGGTGCTAATAATCCTGATTTGACAGAATCCAATATTTCACTGGGAGTTATATTGAAATCACTCTCGCCAACCCCATCACCATGCACCTTTGTGGGAACACAAGCAACTATTGCTGCAGGAAGAGGTGCAGTGGGCTTCCCAAAATCAGAGATAAATTCTAAAACCTTGGCGCCAACAGTGTTTACCTGGACAAGAAGCCATAAAAACAGAAGAACAAATAAATAAAATAATAGGATGATATGCATGAAGTGTAGAAAATCCATTAGTTATCGAATGAGCATAATAAAAACCAGGAATTTTGAAATCAACAATCACCTTTCGTGTCACGTTCTACAAGAAAAGCTAGTAAGAATAAGTAGAACTGCGAAACCTACCTCTTCAAGTGTAACAGTCCCAGCTACAGCAACCAAGGTCTCATGTCCTTGAGTCTGATCCATAACCGTGTGACCTAGTGCATCACTTTCCATTATAAAGTCCAGGTTATCAACAGACGACACATTATCAATCATAGCTGCAAGATGTTCACTATCTTTTAGAAGAGCATCCATGTAACGTGTAAGTTCCCCCTTGGTAACACCAAATTCTTTGAGTCTTCGAACCTAGAAGTAGAATTACATGTTAAACATAGCTGAACGAATTCTCATAAGCAAATAAAAAGTGACAAATGGCTTCTAACAGTTCTTTTATCTCTTCAACCAATCCATTGTCATAAAGTCCAAATGATCAGTCCAACCAAACAAAAAAAATTAGTATTCACGATGAGGAAAAATGAGAACAAAACAATAAACAAACCTCTTGGACAGCAACTTTTACTGCATTTTGCCAATTTTTGGGCTCTGCGGTGACAGTAAGAGTCGTAACAGTGCATCCTTCCCTTCCGGAATCACTATGGTCTAGTTCAACTGATGTAAATGGCGGGTTTGAACTCTGAAACGTACAAAAATACGATCACCAAAACTATGGACAGTACTGAGTCTACTGACAAGTGACAATGCACGTGATTCCTAAAACCTTCAATAAATAATATAGCTTGATCCATGAACTGAAACCGGTTTTTTCACTCTTGGTATTGCACGTCAAGACAATGGAAAACAGAGTTTTATATTTCAACAACCCATTACAGACCCCTCTTTTTAAAAAAAAAAAAATTGAAAAATTCAGTAAGATTTAACGAGTTATCCATTTTAATCTACAACAGGCTACACAGAATGCACAATACAAGAAAATGAGAACAGTTCTTTTCTTCTCGAGTAAAATTGTCTTTAGAAAGGCAACATCTTAACACCGCCATACCTTGTATCTTGTATTAATTCGGAAATGTAGAGCAGAGAGAAATATTCTTTTCATCAGAACATTTCGCAGGTCTCCAAATGTCTGAACCTTGTTAACAGGTATCTGCAGGAAGACCAAAAAATCGTAACAATTCATAAACCTACCAACCCTAATTTGGCTGTATCATATTAAGCTTTCTGAAAGAAAAAAAAGTAAACACAGAAATCAAAAGCTTATAACAAAAAACCTTGCAGAACATGTTGATTGCGAAATTTTGAAGAAGCTCATGCTTAAATATCTGTGGAGGCTTCAGATCAACACTGGTTCCAGGAAGCGACCAATTATGCTCCACTGGGGGGCGAATTGCATGTCTTTCTCTTTTAATGATCTTGGATTGTTCAGCGGTACTTGTTCTCTCTTGGGAAAAGGTTCCACCAAGACCAGCTGGCAGCTTCGGAACAAGAAAATTAGCCATGGCACCGAAGGCACCAGGATTAGGAGAAGTGGGTGTTGCCTCATTATCCGAACCAGTTTTTCCAAACACAGCCTGCGCAAGAGCGTTTTTTCAGTCAGCATAGACTATGCAGCATAAATTCAATATTTATTTACTAAAGACAAAAGGCAGTGGAAAAGAAATGTAAGATATCCTACTTCAATATGGTGGGCTATCTGAGGTATGTTGTCAATGTCTCCCACAATATATAGTGTGGCATTCGCTGGGAAGTACCATCGTTCATGAAATTTCCTAATTTTATCAACATCCCACTTCTTAATCTGCTCTTCCAATCCAATAGGGAACCTTCTACCCAGCTTGTTCTCAGAATGTAGATGTTGCAACAACTAGTTTTAAGATATAGAACACAATGTGTCACTGATTATTCATTCACCAAAAACTGGGCAAGAGAAAGAACTGTTATGCTGACATATAGAAACTATTCTTCATCAATACCTGGCAGTCAACACGATACTCAATTGTATTCATCATCTGAAGTTCTGAAAGTATGGCCCGCCTCTCTTTCTCAACTCGAGATGAGAGGAATTTTGGGTTAAAAGCTATCTGTAATCATTAGAGAAATAAGATTTTGTCCGTTAAATGAATAATAATCCATGAAACATATAGGGATGTTGATTTTTGGTACAGAAAAAACTCGGGACATATCCAATGGGAAAACATCATCTTAGATAGCAAAATCAATGATGTATACCTCATTCAAGGCATCGAGCACAGATTGAAAGAGGTCGTCCTCAGAGTCCTGAAATGTGCACTTCAATTAATATGAAACTAGTATTCCCTCTGTCCAACTCTATCAACATAATTAGCGAGCCAATAAGGACACGCTCTCCAAATTATCAAAATAACATCTACAGACGACTCAAACAAAGAAACAGACTTCAAGGTCCATAAACAAATAAAGATCAACACAAAACCATTACTTTTGGTCATAAAGAAATATTTTTCCTTGTGCAACATATATATATAAAAATATAGCGAGGTCTTCGGATGGATGTGGAGAGAATAAATAGAGTGATGAGGAAAAAAGAGAGAAAGAATGTAGTGATTTGGTAAAATCAATGTTATTTTCATAAGCACCATAATCAATGCTACTACTATAAGCATCATACTTGTTCTAGCAAATACAGAGGCAACAAAAACCTGTGAAAATGAACTAACCAGAAGCTACATCAAATAATACAACAATAGGTGTACAAGATAACAAACCTTTGTGTGGGTTGGAGAATGAATATGAAATACTGTATGGTGGAAATCGGTGTAGGCATTAGAGCGGGCACCTGTACCAAGAAGTTTCTCACGTTTCTTGCTCCCAAGAAATGCAACATGTTCTATCATATGAGCAATGCCTTGCTCATCATCTTCCTCATCGATTGATCCTACATGAACTTCCATGTGTGCTTCAAATCTAGCATTTGAACAAATTTCCATCATATCCTTAAGAGCTATAATGGGATAAGGGCTACAAATATCCCCCACCTATCTATTTCTTTGTTGTCTTTCTAAGAAAATAAAATATTTCTCGATATTATGTACAGGAAACCATGTTATTTATCTCATTCTGTTGTATGAAGCAATCATTAAGATGAGTAGACCAACTTCAAGCATTCTACTTAATTTACCTGTTTGGTGGAACTTTATTCGGCAAAATAAGATACCGAAGCCCATTTTTCAACTGTCCCCGGTGCAACTTCGGATGAGAAGGAAGTTTAGCACCAAGAAACGCTTCTAGCTCCGCCCTATCGATCTCAGGGGGCAATAAGTCCACATCTTGTCTCTCTTCAACAATGCCATCTGGCCAGGCTGTACCAGCAGCATGTGGCTCATCTGGTCCAACTGTCGCATTTAGAATCTGAGAATGTTTTCTCTGAAAATTTGGGCACATGTTCGAGTCAGTTATATACAATAGCTCAAAAAAAAAGACGCAAGACTATAACACAGAAGAGAAATGATGTATAGCTTACGAACCAGAGAAGACGTTAAAGGAGAGCTTGACAAACTAAATGAAGTTCTGTCCACAAAGGCTCTATGTAATGATCTTCTGATCACTGGTTGAGTCTTTTTACAGGTGAGACAGAACTTACTTCCCTGAGAAAGTGATGTCTCAGTGGTTCGTTGTCCCAAAACAATGTTCCTCTTCCAACGTCCACTTTTGGTAGTTTGTTTCGGCCTTTGAACACCATAATTCAACCAAGAATTAGACTTACACTGCTCCAAATTTTCAGGAGAAGAGCTTAAATATAACTAAACTCAACAACTGAGAGAAGAAAAAGCAAGAATCATTGGCTATATTTTGAACTAATTTCAGTTCCATAAAGATGTTAATTTTTCTCATAAACATCTCAATCTCAAAGTCTAATTCTCCGTATAGATAGAAGACGAAACCGAAGATTAAGAAGACATACCAAAGACCATTATAAGGAATTAAAGACTGAGCTTCCACGCGAACACGATTCTGCGGCGGATTAAACCTAACTTTATTCCGGCTATCTTTTATAAATCCAGAGCGGTGGCTATCTCGAGAGTTAAAAGGAGCTAGGATCGGAGAGAACTTAGCGCCGGAGAAAATGGAGGAGGAAGATGAGGCCATCGCGTATCGATGACTACAGGTGGAGGAGAAAAGAGACGGAACAACAACAACAAAAAAGAAGAAGAGGGAGATGAGGTTTGCTACGTTTTACTCGCTTTTCTTTTTTTTTTTTTTTTTT
>PKML01043686.1:14666-35382 GCA_002933935.1 Eutrema yunnanense | reverse complement strand
TTTGTTTATATTAAAGTGTACATTTTATACTTTTAAAACCAATATTTACCATTATTTTATTTATTTATTAATTTTCAAATAAAATATAATATAATAAATACAATTAAAATATGAAAATTTTATTAAAAATTATATTATAAATATAACTATAGATATAGAGCTTACGAATAAATATATTAAATAATTTTATATATAATCTTTTACAGCTCTGCCAACGGCCAAATGGCCCCTTTTAAAGGCTCATCAAGGCCCATCAATGATCTTCGCCATTCAAGCTCAAAACGACTAAGTCCTAAGATCATCAAAACGATTGAACTCACGACTTTCCTTTTTTTGCAGGTTCTTTAGTTAAGCTTTGCGTTTTTTTTTCTTTAGTTAAATTATGTGTTTTGTTTTAGGCTTTAGTTTAGTTCTTTTTATGTGTAATTTTCTTTCCATCTTTCTAATGCTTTGCGTTTTCATTTAGATCCTAGAAGGGTTTTCATTTAGATCCTAGAAGGTCGAGGTCGACGAGCTATTTATAAAGCTCATTTGTGATCGTTGTAGTTACACAACTTTTTTATAAAGAGAGATTTTTCTTCTTTAAGCAGCCGCCGCACGAGTTCTTGAGCATTGAGTGGTTTCTCATTTGTTCTTGAGTTCAATCCGACTTATCACAACCTTATCATCGACTATGTGGTGTCATTCGATCCATCCTTGATTCGTATGATACTCATCCATCCATTGATTTAGACAAAGAGAGCCTCTCGGCCAATTGTCCAAATCCCATCATCCATTTCATTTGACCATCAACTTAAGTGAAGAGAGCCTCTCGGCCAGTCACTTGGTTCCATAGCTCTAACTTGTGAGATCTCCCTTGATATAGACTCCAAGTCAACAAGACTATCATATTATTGTTATGCTATGAAGCACGTGTACTTCTATATGTAGCCGTCTCACGTACCGAAAACGTTTCGAAGACATATACGGTTTGGGGACGGCTCTGAAACGTCCCCGTGACGTTTCAAGCAATTAGATTAAACAAAGAATTGGAACATGATTTTAGTTTTAAGGTTTTATCATCCTTTTAATTGAAAAAAATAATTATTTCACTACTTGCTATAACATTGGTGAGTTATATGACAAAAATTCTTCTAAAAACAAAAGATTAGTACAAATGTAAGGTTAAATGTATTGTAATGTTTATATATATATATATATATATTGATGTATTTATACCGTACTCGTATCCATAAAATTTTAATTTGTCGTTTCCCATCCCCGTTTCTAGTCTCGTATCTATTTCAGTGCTACTTAGTTGTTATGTCCATTTGGTTCACTTGGTTCCATAGCTCTAACTACATCACAGTTGCATTCGAATATCATATTATTGCTATGTCCATTTTGAATGAAATTATTGTTTGTTTTTAGGTTCTTTTTTTCCAAAGACATTGTTTTATCGATCTTAGGCGTAAACACAAGACTAAATGAATAATGTTGTTATATTAAGAGAAACGGCGTATGGATTTAGTTCACAAATAAAGAGTCCAAGTCAACAACTTAACTAACCAAATAATCAAAGAATTTTAGAAATTAAAACCACGTGTCAATACAAAATTGGAAACTTAAAGTCAACAACTTAACGAACCAAATAATCAAAGCATTTTAGAATTTAAAGACGTGTCCACACAACATCGTCAAAAGTCATGGCCAAGGTTTCGTCCACTGACATCACAATACGTAATAGAAGCTCCATCGCTGAATATTACGAAAATACCCCTTGTCGTCTTCAACTTGACTTCATTGCGGAGGAAACTTCCCGGCCACCACCGCGCAACCGCCTCAGTCTTTAAATAATTCACCAATTTGTTCAAACCCGTGTTTTAACCGTCGAACAATCAAGAATCTCCCCACTTACACGCATTCACATATTTATATATAACCTACCGTCTCTGGAAGAGTTTGCATCGAACCATTAATTTCAGAGCTTCAAGATTTATTAAATTCAAATCAAGAAATGAAATCTCCCTTGTCAAGACTGTACAAGAAATATTCCTCAGGAATACTTGAAGACGAAGCAAGAAGAAGCAGCAGCAGCAGCTCGTTAAATGTCGACGAGCTAAGAACCGTGTTTGACTATATAGATGCGAACTCGGACGGGAAAATCTCTTGTACGGAGTTGCAGAGCTGCGTTAGTCTCTTGGGCGGCGCGTTGTCGTCACGCGAGGCAGAGGAGGTCGTGAAGATCTCGGACGTCGACGGTGACGGGTTTATGGATTTTGAGGAGTTTATGAAGCTGATGGAAGGAGAAGACGGTAGTGACGAGGAGAGGCGGAGGGAGCTGAAGGAGGCGTTTGGGATGTATGTGACGGAGGGGGAAGAGTTTATCACGGCGGCGAGTTTACGGAGGACGCTGAGTCGACTCGGCGAGTCATGTACGGTTGATGCATGTAAGGTTATGATCCGGGGATTTGATCAGAATGGTGATGGAGTTCTCAGCTTCGACGAGTTTGTTCTGATGATGCGATGAGATAACTTATTGTTTGTCTTACTTCAAATTTTATTTATTCAATCATTCATTTGTATCTGATCCATTCATAATAAAACGTGGTTTGTAATATAGTTCAGTTTTTTTTTTTTTGGGTCATCTATGAAATTGATTAATTTACAGCCAACTACAACATCTCTTAAACAAGAGAACTTAAACTGCACCTTACAAGAAACATGGCAGAGGGCACAAGCTCAATTACAAGCACATCTTACCAAAAATTATAGATCGTACCTACTTTTCAAAGACCCAAAGGAACTTAACACCCAAAGCAGACATTACAGCATGATCAATGCCATAGATCATGCCAAACCTTCCAAAAAATTGCAACCACACCACCAATCTTCAACAACGACAAGAAGAGGGAATGGATCTCTCACTCTCAAACATGTGTCTCATCCAAGTGGGATATCGAACTGCAACATAAGACTGCATCCGGAAATCCTTGGTTACACTTAGAGCAATGAGAGAGGCCCCTCTATATGTTGCTCTATTTTCTACTACCACTTTCCACTCTTTGATCTCTGCAAGTAAAAACAAGAGTTCAGATGCTTGGAAGAGATAAGATGGCCACTTCTGAGGCCTTTGAACAGCTCCTACTAATTCCACCGCTTCTATTCCAAAGATTATATGATTAACTTTATGACTAACCATACTTTCTATCACCCATTGAAACACTCTTAGTTTAGCATCCTCTAGAGATGATTCAATAGAAAAGGCCCTTCGGCATCTCCTTCTCCATTTCGAAGAACCCAAGCTCCACCACAAGCTAAATTCTGTTTGCACCAAGAGACTCCAATATTGCATTTAACCCATGGAGGAGGAGGAGATTTCCATCTGATTTTGGGTTAAGATCCCCCATATTCTCTTGCATCCTGAACATCTTTGTCCACTTCTTGTGCCAAAAACCAGAACTCAGTCTCTTCCTTTATTTTCCTTATTAGAACCTGATATTCTCATATTTTACACATTTTAGATGCATATTATTTAGTGTTTCGGGTCTCATGCATGTGTTTTTCATAGTTTTTATAGCGTTTTGGTCTAAATTAGGCTTTAGTTAGTTTACATTAGGTCCTAGTGAGTCTTGCATGCACTTGGAGTGTTTTCTAGGTGTTTGGAGATATTTTAGAGATGTTTGAAATAATGGAGTAAAATAGGATGCAAGGATCATTCCGAAGCGTTTGAAAGAACTGGCAGGACGAAGGATTTCCGATCTGATTCAGCTCCAATGGTCTTCATTAAAGTTGTAGCCAAATGAGTTAGCTGTCTACGGGAGGTTGTTTGAGGCCATTCGGGCATGTATTCCAGGCCATATTGTGATTTTACCGAAGGTGTATCCGTCTGGCCGCGAGACCTCCGACGCTTGACTCCAGCCCGGACAGGGGAAACACCGCCCAAGCACACCGGCCCACCCTTGCCGGTGTGAAGAAGACCCCTACACCGGCCTGGTACACCGGGCAACCACAGCCAGGTGTTGGGGCGCGGCCCAAACTTGTATATATGGCTTTAGACCTAATTTTTAGAGATCCTATCTCTTTTCTCTTGCTAAAAACCTCTCCTTTTAGGGTTCTAAGTGATTGTAAGAGGGATCTTGAGTTTTTAATGCAATTTAAAGTTTCTTTCTCTTAATTCCCTTTTAATATTTCATCTTCCTATTCTCTAATCATGATTAACAACAGCTCTTTCATGAGATTTGGTGTGTTTTTCATGATTAGTGAGTAGACCTTCTTGGATCATTTGGGCTTGGCAGATTAGGGGGGTTCTTGGTTAATTCTTGATGTCTAGGGCCTAATTATATTGTTTCCTCACTTATTTGATGGTTTTAATGCTAGATTAGGCTTGAGAAAGTTGATCTAGAACTAAGGACATTTCATGCACACAAGGTGTTCGATGAAATGCCCAATGAATTAAATAAGAGGATTTTCATACTTAGCTCATGAGAGTGATTGTCTAAGGTGATTATTAGCTAATAGAACTTGAATTTAATGCT
This sequence comes from Eutrema yunnanense, assembly GCA_002933935.1. NCBI lineage: Eukaryota > Viridiplantae > Streptophyta > Magnoliopsida > Brassicales > Brassicaceae > Eutrema > Eutrema yunnanense. The sequence goes on along the minus strand of PKML01043686.1, from coordinate 30,865 downwards.
TGCTAATTAACATTTTCACAAATGATAGTTTGTTCTTGATTTGGTAATTAGCAAATTGATTAGTGCTAAGAGATTATATTAATCTTGATTAGTGTTTTAGGCTTAAGGAAATATACTTGTATTAGTAAATGGACATCATTGATTAGCTTAGATTTCCCCAAGTCAATTGCTTGCCCAAATATCATCTCTTATCATTGTCTTAATCTTGTTTAGTGCTTATTTACTTGTTCGCTTGTTTAATTTGAATAATTTAGGATTGTTAGAAACCCAAACCAACTTGTTTGCTTAGCTTAAGCAATTCCTTGCATTCCTAGTGCGTCTTTCTTTGTGCCTCCTTGGATTGATCCATAAGTGCTACAACGATAGCATTTGGGTAATTGATATTAGATTATCAAAAATCCAATCATCAATTTGGCGCCGTTGCCGGGGAGGCAATAACAATAACCATTAGGATTTAGAATTTGCTTGAGACTAAGCTTTTGTTTACACTATGTTAATGCATATAGCTAAGTGCATGCATCTTGTGGACATGATGAATTTTCTTTTAGTTATTGTTACTAACTTGTCTTTCTTAGTTTTATTGTACTTTCAAAGGTACCAAAATCAAAAGAAGAGAAATGGGAAGACAAGATCAATTGAGGTGTTTGAGGTGGTCAATCGAAAAGACATTCTTGAAGTTCTACAACCTCAAGAGATGGACGACCAATGCAACAATTCTCAAGCTCCAAAATCTCAAGAAATGCCACAACTTCAAGAAATACCACGACCTCAAGTGTTGGCATCAAGTCCGACCCAAGCTCAAAGGGACAAGACAACGGTTGGAAGCTTTGACACTCCTTGTTTTCGTGGATTGAGGTATGAATTCCACCCTCCTCCAATTGAAGCCAAGGCCTATGAAATCAAAGCAATTAAGCTTGGTTAGGTTGATTCAAGAGTCTATGTTCTATTGGGGACAAAAAGGGAAAATCCTTATGATCATTTGGACTCCTTTGAGAGGTTGTGTGACACAATTATGATTAGAGGAGTGTCCCATGAGAGTATCAAGCTCATCTTGTTTCCGTTTTCTCTTGGAGAAAAAGCAAGCCAATGGGAGAGAGCATTACCTTCTCACTTTGTGAAGTCTTGGGATGATTGCAAAGAGATCTTCCTTAATAAGTTCTACCCCACACAAAGAACGGTCCAAACTAGGAAGGACATCTTGAGTTTCAAACAAGGCATGCATGAGACCTTTCATGAGGTGTGGGGAAGACTCAAGGGATACACTCGAGATTGTCCCCATCATGGGTTCAAGAGAGGAGCTATTCTTAGCATTTTCTATTGGGGAGTTGATAAAGAGAACAAATGGACATTGGATGCCGCTAGCAAATGGCGCTTTGCAAACCTCACCGTGGAGCAAGGAGAGCTACTTGTTGAAAACTTTGCTAAAAGTCATGAAAGCTACATTGAGAGGCATGATACAACCCCTCTAGAAATATCATGTCAAGACTCCGAATTAAAAGGCTTGCAAAATGAATTGGATATAATGGAAATGGTCATAGGTGTGCAACAAAGAAAAGCTTGTTTGGTTCATGAGCAATGCCGAGATGAAGTCAATTTTGTGATCAACAAGGGGAATTACGTTCAAGAGAGTAGACTTCTCAATCAATGGTCTAACCATGACGTTCAAAGAAATCAACAAGGCTACAAAGAGAACAATGTGTATGCTCAAATCTCTAACCAAGAAAAGGAACAAAGAGAGGTGCTCCATCAAATCCTAGAAGGTCAACAAATGAATGATATCAAGTTTGACAAGATGATGGGAGCAATGAATGACAAAATAGAGGGCTTGCATGATGAGATCACCAATGAGATTGAGCGATTAGCCTTTCATTTGGAGACTTTGGAACCCAAATTGGTCAAACTCTCTTTTTCATCCGAGGAACCACATGAAGTGAGGGTTTTACCAATTGTTAATGTTGGGATTGATGAGGAAAGGACTTCCAAGGGTTTTAATGAGCAATTTGGAAACTCCAAGCAAGAAGGGGAAGTTAGAGACGTAGGCATAACTCCAAGGTATGCTTTAGCCTCCATCCAATATATTTATAAAGAAGAGAGTTGTTTTGAGAAGAACAAAGGGGAAACAACCTTGGGAAATGCTATTGCCGATGAATTTTCTCTAGATGGAACATGCCTAAGCTTTTTCTTCTTTTCCTCATTTGAGATTATGGAGGATGATGAACAAGAGAGGAATGATGAGAAAGTAAAAAACATGGGTAGTTGTGAGTAGATAGAAAAAGCTTCACCCCCAAAGGCTCGTAGGAAGAAGAAAGAATCCCATGACAAGAATGCTTTGGGTTATGGTAATGTTGAAACTTCCCTAGATCGACACTCTAGAGCTGGGCAGTAAAGGGGATAGGCCTTGCAAGCACAAGTGCTTCAAGGGATGGGGATCGAGGGGTCACACAAAGGAGATGGAAGTCCCTTGATTTACCTTTGTTCTGCTTTAGATATGACACACTAAAGAAGAACAATCACTGGATATTACACACCATCAAGGAAGAAGAGAGAGTTATTCTCTCGAAAACCTTAAGAAAAGAGGATGCACCTTTTAATAAAAATCAGAGTTGAGTTTTACGACAAAGGTCTTAGGGTTTTTATAAGTAAACCATAGACCAAAAGAAAGGAAAAATAAAGAGAAAGGAAAAAAATAAAAGAAAAGAAAAACTTGATCAGTTGGACACGCATCCACTGTTGGGCTTTTTCTGAGCGATTCACTGGGCCGATTGGAGAGATCTTGATAGTTTCGGAAACTAGACACATGGGGCTTTGGATCCATATCTTATACATTCTCTGGGGCGCTGTGAGCTAACAGCGACACTTGATTGAAAAAGCCATAGTAGTGAATCGCTGGGCTTGGATTATGATCAACAAATGAGCTAAGAGAATGTGATCCACTTGCCTCATTAAAAACATTACTTTAGAAAACCTATTGAGACAAAACCAAAGCAAGGGAAAAAGAGTGCAAATGGGTCACATACCCGGATCAAATGTTGTTGTTAAGCTAAGTCATTTCTTCATCTTCAAACTTGTTTCATAACCATAATGGTTTGAAACACTTCTTCTCCATATGGTTTTGTTGAGCTTCTTAGAGTCTTGATGAATGGATCCAGCTGGTTCATGCTTAGCTTCCTCGGCTACAAGCTCAGGTTCAAGCTGATCCTTCTTGATGCTTGCCATGATCACATCACGTAGGCATAACTCCAAGGTATGCTTTAGCCTCCATCCAATATATTTATAAAGAAGAGAGTTGTTTTGAGAAGAACAAAGGGGAAACAACCTTGGGAAATGCTATTGCCGATGAATTTGTTCTAGATGGAACATGCCTAAGCTTTTTCTTCTTTTCCTCATTTGAGATTATGAAGAATGATGAACAAGAGAGGAATGATGAGAAGGTAAAAAACATGGGTAGTTGTGAGAAGATAGAAAAAGCTTCACCCCCAAAGGCTCGTAGGAAGAAGAAAGAATCCCATGACAAGAATGCTTTGGGTTATGGTAATGTTGACGAAGCTTTAGCATTGGATGGTGATTGCTTAGCGTCCCTCTTCCACAGAACGATGGAAAATGAGGTTGAAAGTAGCAAGGTTGCAAATAAGAGAACAAGGACCAAGGCCAAGGGGAAAAACGGACCAAGCAAGTTTGATGAGCCCAAGTCCGAGCTAAGCCAACCTTCCACCATGACTCTCACCCCTTGGAAACATGAAAACGGGGTGATTGAGTACAAAATCAAGTGTGAGGGACGGTCTAAGCCTTTTGCCATGGTCAAAGCAATCCTCACATCCGAGTTTAAAGAAAAAGGGCAAGCCGGTCTTCAAGAGGTCATGAGCAAAGGTCCTCAAGCTTGAACTCAAGGATCCACCATGGAGTGCTCACACTCCTCCATCACCCGCATAAAAGGGTAACCAACATCGAACTTAGTGACGTTAAACAAAGTGCAGTTGGGAGACATTCTCATGTTTATCATTGTAAATATTCTATTTGCTTTATAGTTTATTTTTGTGTTTCTTGGGCGTTTTGATCTTTTGTTGAGTGGTTACAAGGTTTCTTGGTGGTCTATTGGTCATGAGCTTCAAGAAAAGATGTGAGGAACCCACGTGATGAGTATGGCTTCTCTTGGACCTTTGATCCCTCTCGTCATCTCCAAATTTCCAAGGTTATACTCCAAACTTTGTACATAACATTTAGAATCATGTCTTTTTCTCTCTTTCATGCATTGTTTAGCTCTCTCTTAAGCTTTTACTACACAAGGGACTGTGTAATTTAACTTTGGGGGAGGGTTTATGTGTTATCTAATCTTGTGTTTTGTTTTCTTATTTTTCTCTTTGCATACTTGAGTCTCATGCATAGAAAAACCTCAAAATTTTGAACATAAAAAGAAGAATGTAGTTGCATTTCACATGATTAAAATTGAGTCTAGATGCATATAGGTTTGTACTCGCTTGCATTGGGAGAAATGTCCATGTGGAATATAAACTTAAGAGCTTGAATTAATGCACTCGTTAGGAGTTGTTTGATGCATTTGAGCGATCACGAAGTTAAGGATGATCCATGCTTTGATCTTGCAGGTTGAATGTTTATGTTTTGGTCGAAGCATGCTTTGATTTGATCCCAACTCTATCTAGTGAACTCTAATCTGGAATTATCATGCTTTTACATTGAAGAGTGGACTCATGGATACCATATACATATTTGAGCTATCTTTTCCCTTTTCACCACTCTTGTTAGCTCAAATAGCCGATTCTCACCCTTGGAACGGTTAACCACACCCTAAACCAAACCTTCCTTCAAACCTACATCTCTTGTGTGTGTCGCGAGGCCTAATTTTGAATGAGCTTAGCAAAAAGTGTTGAGTTTGGGACGACAAGGAGAAGCTTTCATGTAGAACTAGCTCACACATCAATGAGCTAGACATAGGCTAGAATAGATAGGTTGGGAGTTTGGGGTGTTGTTGAAAAGAAAAAGAGAATGTGGAGAAAGCGAAAGATATGGAGAAAGGAATGGGGAAAAACAAAAGTTGGATTGGTTGAAACAAGAAAGTGATTTAGCTCCAAGTGTTGAATTGTAAGGATCTCTAAGTGTGAAAGAAAGAAAAGAGCCAAAATGGCTAAGGCATCCAAAGGATGAAATGGAGACAAGTCGTGCAAGCAAAAGATGAGCTAAAGGAAAAGAAAAGATGAGAAGCCAATCCAATCAAGTTTGAAGAAGAATTCCTCCAAGTGAAAAGTGATGAGAAATGCGGGTTTGAGAAGGCAAAAACGCCTTGTGATAAGGGTAGCTTAGGAATGAAGCTTGATGGGTTTAGAAATAGGAGTGGAGTTCATATTGGGGCATTGGGTAGATGAAAGTCATCCTTGTATGCATCGGTTGTTCTTTACTCTTAGCATGTTGCCAAAGTTCATTCTTTCGTGAGAGATCCTTTTGCTTCGCGGAATACCCGCATGATTGAGATCACTTTTATCTCAAGACCTTTCCCTAAGCCAAATGAGTTCACTTGATTTGCATAAGCATGATCCACCATTGAACTTAATGAATGTTAAAGAGTTGTGGGTTTACCAATGCTGTGAATGCTAAGGCTTAGACCCAATCCGTGTAGCAACGACTATGACTAAATCCTTTAAAGTAGAGATTGTTCGTACATCATGTAACTACTCTCATAGGCATTGGTTCGAACTGTTTTGTTAATATTCTCGGACTTGATCTCTCACTTAAACCTCTCTCTCTTCTTGTTCTTATTTGTTTGCTTAACGGCAAGCAAATGAGTAAGTATTGGGGAGTTGATATTCTCATATTTTACACATTTTAGATGCATATTATTTAGTGTTTCGGGTCTCATGCATGTGTCTTTCATAGTTTTTATAACGTTTTGGTCTAAATTAGGTTTTAGTTAGTTTGCATTAGGTCCTAGTGAGTCTTGCATGCACTTGGAGTATTTTCTAGTTGTTTGGAGATGTTTGAAATAATGGAGCAAAATAGGATGCAAGGATCATTCCGAAGCGTCTGAAAGAACTGGCAGGACTAAGGATTTCCGATCTGATTCAGCTCCAATGGTCTTCATTAAAGTTGTAGCCAAATGACTTAGCTGTCTACAGGAGGTTGTTTGAGGCCATTCAGACATGTATTCCAGGCGATATCGTGATTTTACCGAAAGTGTATCCGTCTGGCCGTGAAACCTCCGGCGCTTGACTCCAGCCCGGACAGGGGAAACACCGCCCAAGCACACCGGCCCACCCTTGCCCGGTGTGAAGAAGACCCCTACACCGGCCTGGTACACCGGGCAACCACAGCAAGGTGTTGGGGCGCGGCCCAAACTTGTATATTAAGCTTTAGACATAATTTTTAGAGATCCTATCTATTTTCTCTTGCTAAAAACCTCTCCTTTTAGGGTTCTATGTGATTGTAAGAGGGATCTTGAGTTTTTTTAATGCAATTTAAAGTTTCTTTCTCTTAATTCCCTTTTAATATTTCATTTTCCTATTCTCTAATCATGATTAGCAACACCTCTTTCATGAGATTTGGTGTGTTCTTCATGATTAGTGAGTAGACCTTCTTGGATCATTTGGGCTTGGTAGATTAGGGGGTTTCTTGGTTAATTCTTGATGTCTAGGGCCTAATTATATTGTTTCCTCACTTATTTGATGGTTTTAATGCTAGATTAGGCTTGAGAAAGTTGATCTAGAACTAAGGGCATTTCATGCACACAAGGTGTTCGATGAAATACCCAATGAATTAAATAAGAGGATTTTCATACTTAGCTCATGAGAGTGATTGTCTAAGGTGATTATTAGCTAATAGAACTTGAATTTAATGCTTGATAATTAACATTTTCACAAATGAGAGTTTGTTCTTGATTTGGTAATTAGCAAATTGATTAGTGCTAAAAAATTAGATTAATCTTGATTAGTGTTCTAGGCATAAGGAAATATACTTGTATTAGTAAATGGACATCATTGATTAGCTTAGATTCCCCCAAGTCAATTGCTTGCCCAAATATCCTCTTTTATCATTGTTTTAATCTTGTTTAGTGCTATATACTTGTTCGCTTGTTTAATTTAAATCATTTAGGATTGTTAGAAACCCAAACAAACTTGTTTGCTTAGCTTAAGCAATTTCTTGCATTCCTAGTGCGTCATTCTTTGTGCCTCCTTGGATTGATCCATAAGTGCTACAACGATAGCATTTGGGTAATTGATATTAGATTATCAAAATCCAATCGTCAGAACCTGAGACTCTGAAATTTTTCCTTCCAAGAAAAAATTATTCTTGTTTTTCCATAAAAACCAAAGAATCCATGGAAAAATTCTTCGAGTCTCCAATGGAATCGCTCCTTTCTTTTCCATGATTATCAAGAAATACATATTTTCATAGACCGAGCCTTCATTAAAACCGACATTAAGAGAAGGGACATTGGATAAAGCCCACACTTGTCTGGCAAGAGAGCAGGTAAATAAGACATGGTTTATAGATTCACCTTCCACTCCACAAATCTGGCAACGAGAATCTATTTGCATTCCTCTTCTTTCAAGTAGGTCAACCACCGACAAAGCATTGCTCAAAGCTCTCCAGAGAAAGACTTTTAATTTTGGGGAAGTTTGAAGAGTCTAGACTAATTTCTTGAGATCATTTAGAGACGGCATCACTTCTGCTTCTCTAATCACTTCAACCAGGTTTTCACGGGAAATAAGCCAATACCCTGATTTCACAGAGTAATCTCCATTTTTGTTATGTAACCAAACCCAAAAATCATCTTTAAAAACCACTAGCTTAATTTTATAAATCAGTCTCACATCAGCCGGTAGAATAAGTCTTCCAGAACCTCTCTTTTGCAAGATCTATTTGGAAAATCTATCAAGTCATTCACCCTTAGATTCACATCGATGAGGTAGTTTTTAATAAAAGGAGCTCTCATACCTTCATCATTCAGCCATGGATCAGACCAAACATGAATGTATTTGCCATTTCCAACCATCTTCTTGATACCTTTGGAGAAGAGATATCTTTCGTGTAAGATGCTTCTCCAAGCATAAGAAGGCCGAGAACCAACTTTCGCTTCAAAATTTTCAGATTGATCCAAGTATCGGCTTTTAAAAACTCTTGCAAAAAGGCAATTAGGACTTTGAATGATTCTCCAAGACTGTTTTGCCAACAAAGCTTGATTAAAACTTTGAATATCTTTGAAGCCCAAACCACCTTGATCCTTTGATAAACACATCTTCTCCCACTTTATCCAATGGATCTTTCTTTTGTGCTCAAGAGAGCTCCACCAAAAATCAGCCATGGCACTTGTTAGTTTTTCACACATGGGTTTGGTGAGCTTAAAGCAAGACATAGCAAAGACGGGCATTTCCATAGCTATAGCTTTAAGTAAAATCTCTTTTCCCCCAAGCGATAATGTCCGAGAGAACCAACCATATAATCTTGATTTTAGGCGATCAAAAATATATAACATCATCTCTGTTTTGGATCCACTAAAACATTATGGGAGACCAAGGTATGTACCAGCCCCTCCCTCGTTTACAATTCATGTTAGCTCTTTGATCTTAATCTTCATCTCCTCGTCAACTCTTGATCCAAAGGTTATGGAGGATTTTAGTTAGTTCACTGTTTGACCTGTAGCTTCCCCGTATGTATTTATAATTTGATTGAGGACACCACACAGTTCTTCACTCGCTTTGCATACAAAAAGACTATCATCAGCGAAAAGTAAGTGATGAATAGCTGCTCCATTCTCAGAAAACTGAATCCCTTGAAGAATACCATCTTTTTCAGCTCTATTTAGCAAATGAGTGAGACCTTCTGTGCAAAGAACAAACAAGAAGGGAGATAAAGGATCTCCTTGTCTCATGCCCCTTTCTGGATTAATCATTCCTTGCGGCTGATCATTTATCAGAATTGAAAAAGTAACCGATGACACGCAGAACATTACCCAATCAATCCATTTCTGGTGAAAACCCAAAGCCGTAAGCAGAGCCTTCAAAAAGCTCCATTCAACTCTATCATAGGCTTTAGACATATCAGATTTAATGGCCATGAACTCCTTTGAGATTTTTGGGTGAGTGCGAAGCCCATGAATCATCTCATGCGTAATCAAAATGTTATCCGATATAAGCCTATCTGCCACAAAAGCAGACTGAGTTGGAGAAATTAGATCATCAAGCAGAGGTTGTAATCTCCAAACCAGAATCTTTGAGATAACCTTGTAGAGGACATAGCATAAACTTATTGGGCGGAGATCATACATCATATTAGGATTCACAATCTTTGGAATTAAACACAAATGCGTATAATTCCATTCTGCAGGAAAAGAACCTGTCCTAAAAACCATGAATCTCCATTGTGACTTGATCTCCTAAAACATCCCAATATTTTTGAAAAAGAGACCAGTCATACCATCAGGGCCTTGATATATCATGGTTTTTACCCCGTTTAAGCCATGATATAAGTCCGTTTTATAGAGTCTTTCTATTATTTTGTAGTGTTTTAGAGTCTTTTACAGGTTTTAGCACGTTTGGAGAATTATTGGAGATATTAGAGCTTTCTGGAGCATTTTGGAGCAAGGCAGACGTTCGTGTAGCTAAGTACCCGATTTGAAGCATCAATATCGATCGATAATGCCTAGTATCGGTCGATACTCATCGAGGCAGACACAACCCGCAAATTTATTGAAGAGTTGAAGAATTGCAAAATGGCCCATAAGTCTTTATTATTTACAAGAAGCCCCAAAACGTGATTTATGTTATTTAATAGGATTTTAGAGCCACTTTGATGGCTATGCTTATTTTATTCTGGTTTTTGTGAGAGAGCTTTTGAAGGGAGACAAGTCTGAAACTCTGTTCGTCCGAGAGAAGATTTCGAACCCTCTCGTTACTCTTTCTGATTTATTTGATGATTTATTCAAACATGTTTATTGCTTCAATTTCCATGTCTGAGTAGATCCCTTGTTAGGTTCAGGGTTCTCAATAGGGTTTTCTCTGAATGCTAGGTTGATTTATTATTAGGATTCACTATCTGAATTAGTTCTTCACCATAGGTTGTTTGCAAAGCTAATTCTAGATTGATCACCTAGAACTTAGATCTTAGGATAATTGATTAGGCACGAGAGTGCGATTAATTACCTGATAGAACCTAAGGTGAGCAAAATAACTATTCGCAAAGAGATTTAGTTTAGTTGTTTTGTGAACAAATCAAACTTGATTTAAAAGATGGTTTAGACTTTAGGATTCGCAAAGAGATTTGGAATTCCTAGGATTTAGACTTAGATAATTCTCGCAACGAGAGTTGGTTAATTATACGTTAGTGATTTAAGTTCAAGAACCGCGCTAAATCTGAATCCTGCTAGTTAATTTACTTGCATTCAGTGATTCTCTGAGAAATACCATGAACCTATCTTTCTCCCAATTGAATTTACAACCCTTCTTTAATTTAAGTCCTGTTTTCAATACCATTGATTGCTTAGCTTAATTCTCTTCCATATAATCTATTGTGTGTTTCTGTGAGTCCTTGTGTTCGACCCCTACTATTGCTGCAACAACTGCTTAGTGCTTTTAGGGTATTAATTTGAGCATATCAATTTTGGCGTCGTTGTCGGGGACTCAATTCGCCATTAGATTACGTTTGAGAATTTCGACTAAGTTTGTCAGTATCGGTCGATACTCGACGTTTTCTGTTGTTGATATCGATCAACACCACTCAGTGTCGGTCGATACTCATCGTGTTACCGATTACTTACGTTCTTGACTTCTGTTTTCAGGTGTATGCCTAATCATAAAACCAGAGGAAACAAGAACACTCAGCTAGTTGAACTGTGATTGGAGCAGCTAGCACTTGTGGAATGCACAAAAAGAAAAGCAAAGAAACCATCAAGGATGAATAACAATCAAGTGGAGTTGGTTCGAGATAAGGCTGGTGCTTACAGAGACCTAGAGGGTCGTTTGTGCAATGAGAGAAGACAACGTCTGGATGGAGAGGGGAACATTATTCCACCTGCTCCAGTTGTCGCTGGGAACGCGTACATTGAGAATGTTGTGGTTAATCGTGGCAGAACGATAGGTGAGTGCAACAGACCTGATCAGTTTTACGCAAATCGATCAGCGATTCGTCCGCCTGCTTATCAGAGGAATGACTTTGAGCTGAAACCTGCATACTACACTCTTGTGGGACAACACCCTTTTCATGGTCTTTCCAGCGAACATCCCATGGATCACATTGAGAGGTTCGAGGACTTGGTCACTAGCATCAAGAGCAATGGAGTGTCCTACGATTACCTTTTCTGCAAGCTTTTCCCATACTCACTTAGTGGAGAAACGACTTACTGGCTGAAGCAGTTGACTCCTGGATCGCTGACTACTTGGGATCAAACTAACACTGCTTTTCTGAACAATTTCTATGATGATGCACGATCTGAGGATCTGAGGAACAAGATCTCCCAGTTTTCTCAAGGACCTACTGAGGCGTTCAAGGCTGCTTGGACGAGATTCAGATCGTATCAGAGAGGTTGTCCACATCACGGATACTCTGATGTTCAGTTGATGGGATTCTTTTTCAGAGGGCTCGATTGGAGGTATCAGATGACTTTGGATGCTTCGAGCAATGGAAACTTCAACACCAAGTATCCTGATGAAGCCTATGTATTGATTGAGAACTTGGCGTCTAGTAATAGCACCAAGAATGCTGATTTTGAGCGAAAGAAGCTAGCTGGCAGCATGGATGGTACACAGATTGCTGATGTTCAAGCCAAGTTGGATTCTATGCACAGTCTTCTGATGGGCAAAGCACCCAAGGCTGTTCACTTTGCTGAAGATGTTGAGGTATTCAACGAGGATGAAGTAGAGGATGTTAATTACATTGGTGTTTCTGGTTTTCAAGGTCAGAGGAATCAATTCAACAACAACCGAAACTTCAACAACAACTCTCAGCAAGGAGGTTCGAATCAGTTTGGTCAGAAACCATCTCAGAACAGTGAGTACACCAGGAACTATGGAAATTCATCTTATCAACCAATACCTGCTAAGCTTCCAGATAGCATGATCGAGGCTATGTTTGAACAGCTGGTTCAAGGACAGCAGCAGCTCACAGTAAATCTCAACTGAAAGATATATGATGTGTACAAGGATTTGAGTGGAAGGATCGATGCTCTCAATACTCATCAGAAGATGCTTGAAACGCAGGTTGCTCAAACTGCAGCAACTGTGAAAGGAAAGGCGACTCAAGCACAGAACGAATACGTCAACGCGATCACCTTGCGAAGTGCATGAAACTTTGAAACCTCTGTCGAAAGTGATCCCGAACCTGACTCGTCAGTATCGATCGATACTACTGCTGATATCGATCGATACCAACCTGAAGAACTGACGCATGAGCCTTGTATCGATCGACACCAACCTAGTATCGATCGACACCCCTCGGAGGCTGAACCAGAGATCATGAGGAAACCAGAGATGGTTGAGGGACGTGTCTATAAGCCTAAGAAACCAGATCCTCGACCACCTAAACACCTCAGAGACCCCATTTCACCAAAGCAGCTGCGTGGCTTTGAGAAGATGGTACGAAAAATTCCACTCGCACTGACTTTTGAAGAAGCACTTGAGTACCGCCCTCTTTACAGTCACTTCCGAGATTGTAGAGAAACTGAGGACGAGATAAAGGCACTTTTCATCAAAGTCAGAAGTACACCGCCTCCACTGAAGCGTTTGACTAAGATGGAAGACCCATGGAAATTTTTAATCCCATGCTGCATCTCCGGAGTTGAATTCAAAGACTCTCTGGTTGATTCAGGGTCTAGCGTTAATGTTATGTCGAAGGCACTCGCAGAGAAGCTGCAAATCGACGACATAAGATCTACTCAGATGGCTCTCACATTCGCAAACTCTTCCACCTCAGTTCCATACGGTACAATCCCTGATTTGATGGTTAAGGTAGGAGACTGTTTAGTTCTTACTGATTTTCAGGTTGTGGATATGCACGCAAGGTCTAGCAACCCTTTGATTTTTGGGAGACCGTTCATGGCTACGGCTGGTGCAGTTATAGACACGCCCAGTAAGAGCATCTCGTTTTCGTACATTGACGAACATGTTTCCTACAAAGCCATCCCTAGAGGAACTCCCGCACATATCCCTTGCATCACCGCTGATACAGGAGAAACATTGGTAGTTGATCTTTTGGCAGAACCTTATGCTGATCCAACTGTCATGGAAGTTCTGGATTGCCCTCCTATCGTTACCAAGAAAGTCATCAAAACGACTAAAGCAAAGAAGGCGGTGAAGAGCAAAAGAGTCGAGAGTGCTACACTTGTCACCTTAACTCCTCAGAAGTGCGATGGAGATTAGATTGAGTACAAGGTGAAATGCAAAAGGGCCTCAAAACCATTCTCTAAGGCTAGAATTCTTCTTACTCCGGAGATGAAGGAGAAAGAACAAGAGGTTGTGGAAAGCATGTTGCGCAGAACTCTGAACCTGGAGATGTCAAGTTGTGGAGCCTGTTTCGCTGCAAGCTCTCATTCTTATCCGGGCTGATCATCCGTAAAGTCAAGCTCGTGACGTTAAACAAACGCTGAGTGGGAGGCAACCCACTGGTAAGTCTGTATATACGAGTCTTTTATTTTTCTAGTTTTGTTTTGTGTTTCGTTGCGTCAAGTGAATCAGATTCGAAGGTCCCGTATCGATCGATACCACCTGGTATCGGTCGATACCCGTCATTTAACATGCACATTCTGGACCAATCTCCGTGTGGCAAGGAAGTCATTCCATACACTCATTATCGATCGACACCCACTGGTATCGATCGATACTCCACGCTGATAGTAGGATTTTTACTAGTCAATTACTCAAATCCCATTCATGTCATTGTAATATTTGAGGTATCAAACCGAGGAGGTTAAGATCAATACACTAAGAATGCATGAAACTTCCTAAGCTATAGCAATGTTTTTGGGTTTTTATATTTTTTTAAACTAAGGAAACAAATGTAAGAAAGAAAACAAAGATATAAGTGTTGGATCATGGAATGAACTATCAAGAAGATGATTAATGAGCAAACAATGATGTCTAAGATTGCATTGAACACTATCCTAGAACATGGGATTCATAATTTTGACTAATCCACCGTCGTACCACTAATCACTTTGTTAATCACCAAATCAAGAACAAACCGTCGTTTGTGATAGGATGATTAACAAGCATTGATCTCCAATCCCACTTAGTTCACTAATCACCCTAGACATCAACTATCGTTGGCTAGGCACGAAAAGCTCACAAAAGATTCGTTTCAAGCAATTCATTTAAACTCCGGCTAGGAGTGAAATGCCTAAGTTCAAGACTCGAATGAATAAATCTAATCTAGCACTAACACCGTTTACTCGAATCTCTCCCTAATGCATGGGATGAGACCAAAAATCCTAGGGTGTAGCTCTAGATTGGTTTGTCACGCCAACTAGAACTACCTAATCTAGGTGTAGTTCTAGATTTTGGTTTATCTCATCAAATCTAGCATTGAGAACCAACCTAAGTGAAGGACCTAACAAAGATCAACCTAAATCATCATCATATAATCATCAAGACAATTGACTAACGATGCCTAACACACAATCAATGCTAATCCTTAGGTTAAGATCACTAATTATGACTAATCCTCTCTCAAGGTACTAATCACTTTGCTAATCACTTAATCAAGATCAAACTCTCATTTGTGATAAAATGATTAGCAAGCATTTAGATCAACATTCAAATCAACCAATAAACACCTTAAGCAACTAATTTCATAGGTTAAGAATGTTTATCTCTTACTAAGCTCCTAGGGGAATTTCATCAAACACTTGGTGTGCATGATTTTCCCTATGATCTAGATTGACTCTCTCAAGCCCAATCTAGCACTAGGATCACTTAGAAAGAAAGTAAAGCAAGGATTAAGAACATAAGCATCAAGAATCAATCATTAAATCATCAAAATCAAGCAAAATCCAAAATCCAACAAAAAGGGGCCTAAGGCCTAAATATGAAGAACAATATAGAACACAAGGGAAAAAGAGACATAAAGATAAAGAACAAAGATTAAATAAACATAATATATAGATAGGTTGAAGAATCCTTAACTAGAGTGGCATGAATGATGTAGATCCATCCAAAATCATCTTAGAAAGAGTTTGGCATAAAACCCAACTCTAGAGAAAAGGAAACTTGACATGAAAATTAGATTTTTAGGGGTTTAATAGAGAAATGGGGCGGACCGGGTCGACCCGGTCGAAATGGGTCAAATCTGGTCTTGTGTAGAATCTTCGCTAAAACCGTGCTATCTCCTGGGATACATGTCCGAATGGCCTCAAACCACCTCCTGTGGACAGCTAATACACATGGCTACAACCTTTGTGAAGGCCACCGAGGCTAAATCCGATTGGAGACCATTCGTCCAGCCAGGTCTTTCAGGCATGTCGGGTGGCTTCGTTTAGATGGACATACTCTCAGTAAAGTGGCCATATCTAACGAACCACGTATCCGAATTACCCGAAACCACCTCCTGTAGTCAGCTAACACACTTGGCTACAACTTTCAGGAAGACTTTAGATTAAACTGGGCACGGGAAAGTCTTGATTTGGCCTGATCTTTGAGTCACTTCGGCTGGTGCCGTATCTTGGATGTCCTAACCGCCCAAAACCGACCTTGCTCCTTCGGGGCGGTCGGCTTTTCTTCTTCGGGCAGGTCGGAATCTCGGAGAATCCCTGTCCCAGGACCGACCTAATTAGACCTTGCCGATGGAGCGAGGTCGGATTTTTCCCGGGGGGGAATTTTAGCTTCTCGGCCAGACGGACACGCTTTGGTAAACTGCGATAACTTCCTAACTTGATTTCCGAATGACCTGATTCGAATTTCCCTGGACAGCTGACTCGTCCCTATACAATGTTCATGAAGACTCCAAGAGCTGGATCAAATCGGAACGCCTTCGTCCGATCGGTTATTTGAGACGTTCCGGATGGTTACTCTCTAGTCTTTAAGCACCAAATCTCCAAACTCCACCAAGTGTCTCCAAACACCTAGTAAACTCCTCAAAAACATGCAAAAGACTCACTAAGACCTAATGCAGCTCCTAATACTCTAAATGGGACAAAACAAGTATGAAATGCCATGAGGATCCAAGAGAATGACCTAAAATCTATATGAAATGCATGCTAAATACAT
>PKML01043685.1:84209-129351 GCA_002933935.1 Eutrema yunnanense | reverse complement strand
TTGAACGCCATCCACCTAATTTTCCAAGTATTGAAGGCTATCCACCTCATTCACCCAAGAAGAAAAAGTTGGAAATGTATTAGTGATTAATTAATAACATTTGTATGGTTAATGGTGAAGGAAGCTTCATCGAACAGATATGAGATACACTCCTTAGTTTATTCGCCTAGAGCTACTAAAGATTCAGCATCAACGAGATTCTCTTAGACTATTTATAATGAGCATGTTGATAAAAAATTATCAACTGTTGACTTAGCAAAATTTTGGTTGAAAAATTTCAACGGGTTGATAATATGACAAATAGGCCCCTCAACACTACTTGTTCATTTTTAATTGGTCAAAAAAAAAAAAATTACAAATCACACGCCAAAGTTCGATGAATGTTGATAAGGAAGCGTGGGTGAATTTTATTGGTGGAAGAAATATTTATCTCACCCAATAATTCAAACTCAATTATTTCATATCACATTACTTTTTTATTTTTATTTTTTTATACCAAAATTCATCGTTTTTTTCCCTCAATAAATAGAAATGTGTTTCATTGGATTTGGACACAAAAAAAAATCAATATTTTCTACTATAAATTTTCATCTAGTCTTTGATAAAATCTTGTACAGAGTTTCAAACACCTTTTTAAGTTAGATGGATCCCAACAATAACCCCTTTTACACCCAAAATTCTTCTAATTACCCTTTTACACCTTTTTAAATTTTCATCTAGTCTTTGATAATTGTTATTTATAATTTGTAATCATAAAAACAAAGACATAAAAGAAAATAAAAAAAAGAAATAAAATTGTGGGGTAGGGTGTTGAATTTTATTAAACAAAACCATTGTAGAGTGTAAAAATTGTGTGGGTGTTGAAATATTAGGTGGAAGAGAAAGAATAGTCGGAGACAGAATATGAAAATTGATTCCAGGATTACTAGTGAGGGTTTTATGTGTCTAGAGATAAAAGAGAGGATTTCATAGATGAGAGAAAATTAGGTCAAAAGATTTTGTGTGAGAGTGTGTATGAATGGATGTCCGTCCCCTTGTTCTCGAGTAGTGCAAGACACTTTAATAGAGTATATATGCTCCAGATTGTATATCGGGTCGTAATTTCGTAATTCGGGTTGAGTGGATGGATCATCCGAGCTGGCTCCTTATACGTCGTACTAAAATGATCTTCATGCGCAATTATTTGTCTGCTAGTGGCTCTATCCTACGCCGAGTTGTCCTTGCTATGTGCCTTGTGGGTTTGACACCGCATAGTTTGCTCGTCCCATACTGCACGCCTCTCGAGGGTTTGTGTCACGTCGCTTTCGTCCGTCTCTGACCTTGAAACTGCGTAGCGTGAATACTCTGCTAAGTCTTTTAGGCGAGAATAGTTCAAATTGTAATGTATTATTTGTGGAGGAGAAATAGTGAAATACTCGTGGTGACTAAGCTTCTTTTACATTCCCGATAACCTGGTAAGGGGTATCGGGTTCCTCTTATCTTCCCGGGTATTACTACCCGGTTATCTGATCGTTTATCTTTCCGAACATTTTTGTTCGGTTTGTGGTGATGTAGACGGTTTACGGTGGTGTAGACACGCTTTTTTAAATCCAGAAATAATAAGGAGTTATCTCTCTAAGTGGCACACTTTTAAGTCTAGTGGCCGTCTAGTCTACGATCATTTACCCTCGTAACTGCACCCTTTTAAAATGGTACACTTTTAAGATAAGTGACCATCTAGCCTAATATGACACATGTCACATTCTGGTTCACCGATCCTAAAGAGAATTATTTATCTCCAACAACTATTAATTAGGAGATTTTAGAGAATACGACCTCGATATATTTTGTTTATTGTCATAGAACTTCGATATATTTGGATATTTATTGTTTATGAGTAACTACATATTTTACTAGAATTAGTAATACAAATAATAAATTTGTAAGAAACATGATGAATATCGACTCTGGACCGGGATATATAGCTTGATTAAACCAATAATGTTGAGGATATTTTAAGAAAGATAAAATGTTTTATTTCATAAAAAAACATGATTTATTTACCGGTGTAGCGCCAATTATCAATCCTGGCATATATATAGCTTGCTAACAAGTGTCTGGTCGGTCAACTTGTGATGATTTAGAATTTTAAAAATGGTTCGAGTTTAAAAGAAATCAATGTATTTATTAAACTACATAGTACTCTATTATATATAATACTAGTGTGTGATCCGCGCTACGCGCGGACGTGAACACAATTTTGTTTTTTAAAAATTGGTATAATATTATNAAAATAGAAAATAAAATTAGATCACCCGTGAAAATATATAATACATAAATTTTAAAAACAAAATTTCCGATGAAATAAATATATACCTTAAGAAAATTATTTGGTGAAGCAAATACAGTAAATTACTTGGATACGATCGTATCCAAAGCTATTTACTGCATTTTTTCACCAAATTTTCTTTTCAATGTATATATTTATTTCATCGTAAACTTTGTTTCTAAATTTATGTATAAGATATTTTCACGGGTGATCTAATTTTTTTCCATTTTATCGTCTTTAATTTTTTTCACGGATTATAAAATATTATATTATAAACCTGTATATATGCAAGTACTTATATATCTCGTACTTATAATAAAAAGGGAATATAATTATAACAAAAATAACAAAGACTAATGAAACATTACAACTAGAATATTACCAGATGATTCATCCAGAAAGCCTATGAAATAAAGTTCGTATCGAAAATTCAAATCTCATCATCAAGGCTAGAGCGTATGATTTCTGCTAATTAAGATCTGGCCAAAAATGATGTTGCATGCATGATAAATGTCTTGAGGTATGGTGAATGTACACTGTATAGATTCACACATGTATGTATGTTAGTTGCAAACATATATCTTTATATGATATAATATTAATTAATCANGAGCCAGAAAAAGTTTTCATCAGGGGCATATAATATATTAATAAAACTATTTTTTTTTTTTGGTCAAGAACACTAAAATATTTTTACATGTTATATATTTTCTATAAATAATAGTATTTATCAACATATCATTCATTTTAAACACACGAGTACAAAACGTTAATAAAACCGGTTAGGAAAAGGAAACATCTAAATTAGGAAACACTGACCAAAAATACCAAAATTGGAGAGAAAAATAGCAAAACAAAAAAGAATATTAAACTAGATAAAAATAAAAGGGGGCAACGTAGGATTTGAATCTAGGTTCATAGGGGCACTAGAAGAGATTTCATCGCTTGAATCATTAAATCTTTTGTTAAATCAATGAAGATACAACATATTTCAATATTGCATAGGGGGCAGCTGCCCCTCTTCCTTCCTCTCTGCCTCCGCCCATGTATGTATGTTAGTTGCAAACATATATCTTTATATGATATAATATTAATTAATCAATATTCATTACAACTGTCACTTACTCGATCTTCTTCGATTGGATGATATTCTTGCTCCAAATGCCAATGAATTAATTCTTCCATTATGTTTCCTTTCTCTGCAAGAAATAATAATTAAAAAAAAAAGAGAAAAGTAAAAGTAAAAGAAAAAACAAATAGATAGGAGTAAGATTAAAGAGTTTGCTATCATAAGATTTTAGATCCGAAAAGATGTTACAAAATGAAAAACCAACTTAGGAGTTTGAAGTAATAATGCTATCATAAGATTTAAGATGCTAGTGCAACAGTAAACCAAAGCCACAATTCTTTTATGTTCTGTATCTTTCTTTTTGTCAGCTTACACCCATGATTCTCTATCAATTTAATCCAGATAATTCTTCCTCTAATGAGAAGAGTCATGTTCCACTTATCTCTATATACTGCATAGATACTCAAACAAGCTGCAGGGATTGGTCTGGATTACCTGATTTGACTGTCCCAACTGTTTTCTGGCAATTTTTCCTCTTGAGTTTACTTTGATAAACAAGAGAAGCTCTGTTCAATTTCTTGTAGTCAGATATAGCAATGCAAGTGTCTTAGAGCTATTAGTCATTTCTATTTCTTGAGTTAGAATGATTCCATGAGAATATGTTAAGTAGGAAAAATACATGAACCACAGTTGCTTCCTAGTCTTCAATTTCTAATGGAAATCATTGTCCGGACTCAACTTTGCAAAGGTGACTGCGGAAGATTTGGTCTTTCCATTATCTTGCTTTGCAATTTGTCTACATAAGTTTTACTGAATTTCTTTGCAATCGAGTGTGAAGGAGACCAAGAAACCGAAAGAGAATACCGATAGATAACGGCAAAACCAAATTAGAATTATGAAGCAAGAGAGAAGGAAGAGGAAGAGAGAATCCTGAGAGTGGGAGAAAAAGTGAACTGAATTCAAATTGTTTTCGTTCTAATAAATCACCTGTCTCAATATTTCTCTTTTACTTCTCAAAAATGAACAATTTCCCATAACTCCTACTAAATTATACGGTCAAAGGAAGTACTATTGTATATCTGTCCATCATTGATTCCGTACAGTTATAGTGGAATGGAAACGTTACTTCCATATATCTCTTCCCAATTTTTTTGATATGTCCACTCGAGCGGAAGAAGTTGATATGTCCTTTGTACTGCATTCAGAGCAAAGTGATGATGCAGAGATTGAAGAATGGAGATTGAAGTAAGTAAATACGATCTCGAAGTTTGTATTTATTTAAAAACAATTGGATGTATAAAAGATAATTAAGCTAATACATTTACCATTTTAAATCACATAAAGCCTAATTTAGTGTCAATAAACTGCAAATTAATCGAACCGGCCTTTAACCGAACATAGAACTACAATGCCCACCACTATATATATAGGAAACTTGCTTCATGCATGATATACCGCTAGCTATTTCAAATATGTGAGTGAAATGGCAACAGATATATATTACTAATCACAACTATTGCAAATATAGTGATTGAATTGGAGAGAAAACTATCATAGCTATTTTGTGAAAAAAAAAAAAAAAAAACTATCATAGCTATTTGATTTATAATTGCGTCGAAAATTCCATGGTCACCTATGGATATGATTGTTACGAAAGTTCAATTATAATTTGGTCACAAATTATTGCAAATTGAAAAGAAACAATTTTTTTTATACACATTACGAAAGTTCAGTTACAATTTCGTTACAAATTATTACAATAAGATACATACATAAAATACAAGTGCACCTTATAAATCATGAAAGCTAGGAAGAAATGCTATAACTCCTCCTTCTCCTTTATTGCCTCAAATTAATTGGGTGATTAATTGGACATTAGGAGACCATAAGAATCTCCTAACACCATTCTCATATTATATATATGAACAATCTCTCATAAACTTTTGATCTCCCGAAGCTCATCCACTTCTTCTTCTTCTTCCCTATGTGTTTGTCTGAGAGCACAACACAGAAAAGCGTTCGTTAGATTATGTTCTTGGGTTGTGCAAGACAGAAAAGTTGCAGTTGTATCCTGGGATTCGGAACGCCATACAACCGTCACATCTCTGCAATTTTCAGAATTAAGGAAAGAGTGTCTCGCCTCTGCAAATCCGTTCTTCCTAAATTCATGTTTATTGGTATCATTTTAATATTATGTTTATCAATTTATTATGTAATTCACTTTGCAAATATCAGTTTGCCCTATTGTAGAATTGCGTTCTTACAAAAATAATTGATAAAAAAAAAACATCACATGAGAAGACACTGTAAATGTAAAATCGGAGAGGAGTTGCCGCATATGAAGCTGAAGGCGAACAATACGATCTTCTACATGAGTTTCAGGGGAAATGGTGACCCGAGGGGTATTCCTGTCGAGTACCAAGCGATTGTAAGGAGAACCATGGATGGGATGCTGGGGCGTACATTTGTCTAGGAGTAGATTGTTTAGGCTACAAATCCAGTTTAATGGAGCTATCTAGTGTTTGTATATGTTAACCTTCTCTAGTATGGCTTGGAGATCTTTTTGTACAAACATTAAGATCACTGCTGAAAGGGACCAAAACAAGAGAATTAAGAACATATGTGTCTTTGATCAATTATATACACTACAAGAAAACAACTTTATTCCAACAAAATTTTACAACGGAAATAATTCGATGTAAAGTACCAACAAATTTACATCGATTTTACAACGAAATATATTTTCGATGTAAAGTCGTCGTAATTATTTTCCGCCGTAAAATCGTCGTAATATAAGGACGATTTTACGACGATGTCAAAATTCGATGTACAATTACATCGAATATCATTTTTTGTAGTTCGTTGTAAATTCGATGTAAATTTTACATCGAATCCATAATCCATACTAATTTAGGGTATAGGGTTTACGATGATTATATGATTGATTATAAGTTCAAAAAGATTGGTTTTTTATCGTTTATATTGTTTTAACTAAGTTATACTCATTGTATACAAAAATTTGAGTTTTCATAAAAATCAATAACATTATAAACTTCATGCATGTTATGGATATATTTATAAAAACAAAGCTTATATATTATTATGCAAGATAGGTAATCCAATATCTCTTTGAGCGCGACGACGAGACCGTCGGAGATCCGTCCAGCTCTGTAGACGTCGGCGTAGGCTCCGGATCCGACTCGCTCGAAGATCTCGTACTTGGCGATTATCTCACACCGGGTATGGATACTCCAACTACTCGCCGGCTGCTTATCCATCTCAATATTACGGCGTCATTTTTCAACAGATCCTTCTTCCCTTTTCCGGTTTGATGATGATCATCCATATATAATAATAAACCCTAAGAAATTCCCCAGTGGTAAATGACTAAAATACCCTCAATAATATTTATATCTTTTACAGGTTTTTTTTTTTCTCTCTCTTCCGTGAAAATTGTGGACCAAACTAATTTACTGCCCGTTAGAACAAATTTTTGACTGTATACACTATTTGCATAATTAATTGGATATTATTATCTGCTATGGGAGAAATGGATCATTTTTGCCTTTTAGAAAATAAAATAATACCATCATATAAACCAAAGTTTTTTCTGATTTGTGTGAATTTATCATAAATTATATATACTGTTTGTTTACTAGTAGTAGTAAGTTAGTTTTCAGTTTGATTTCTTTCAATATGGATTCATAAGAGTTTTTGGTTCGATTTCGGTTTAGTCTGGTTTTAGTGTGCACCCTATTTGACAATGATACAATCTACAAGACTACAAATCCCTCAAAAGAACAAAAATTAAGAATTCCAAATTTGCTATAAGATCCAAAACTTGTTAACAAGACAAGAATATGACAGTCTCTGCAAATCTACACAAGCAAAAACAGAGAAAGGAGTTCCCTTATCTTCACAGTTGTAATTTCAACCTAGGAAACCAGAAAAACGATCAGAGGAGAAAGAAAGTCGCAATGTTGTTGTTGAGACTTGTGTTGTGTCCTAAGCCGCGTTGTAGCCTCCACAGACAATACACCTGTGCAGGTATTTGAGAGGTTAAATTGGTAAGAGTCTTTTTAGTGCAACCTCTTCACAAAGAGAGATTATTTGCCCAAACAAAATTTTAAAGAAAACAAAAAAAGACGCTAATATGGCTATGTGATCAAAAGTTGCGTATCGATGAATAAATAGCCGATACAAAGGAAATATCACATACCCTAATGTACCAAAAATATTCATGTTTTTTTTTTATTTATTCTTTTAAATGCTTACAAAGGCTTTTAAAATTTAGGAAATAATCTTACAACTGATATCATAAGCCTTTATGAAGATTTTTTAAGCGTTTTAATATGTAGTATAGTATATTTGCAAAACAAAAACGAATGTGTGATGTTTTTAGAATGCTCCAAATTGTATGTAAAACTAGCAAACAAACAAAAATGGGAGGCAGGATATATTATGACTCATAAAAAGCTTTTCCCCATCATGGACAAAAAGACATGTCATAAAATTAAGGTTTGATACTTGGTAGTGATTGAATGCGAGAGCCAGAACTTATCGCATTCCCCATCATGGACAAAATGACATGTCATAAAAAAATGTTCTCATCAGCAACTACACGTAAATCCGATGATCATATAGACATAGAAATAACCAAAACCTAAATTGCTAATACATAGTTTTGCATTTTATACCAAAGAATAAAACACAGCTCTTATTATTGGAATAAGAAAACAGATCGATACATCTTATTTTTCCGTTACATGTTTTTTTATTAAAATACACATCCACAAGTCCACACTTATTATTATTCTTGTTGAATCATATGGCTACCGTGTGGAGGTAACAAACCAACGAACCTCACGAGAACATCGACGGAGTTTTGCGCGGCGAGGCTTCCGAACAAGTCGGCCTCGTTGGAAATGTCGGAGCCACCCCCGGCGAGGTCGGAGAGGGCACGGATGACGATGAAAGGGAGGCTTTGCTGGTGGCAGGTAAGAGCTACGGCGGCGCTTTCCATTTCGACGGCGGTGGCGTTGAATTTGGAGCGGAGAAAAGTTCTGTAAGCTGCGTTGTCGACGAAGACGCTTGCACTCACCCCACGGTCAACGATAGTTACCTTCGGTGGTCGTGGAAGACACGTGGTGTTCACGCATTGTGGTAGTTTCGTGTCCTGTTTTTTTGTTTGAATGTATCATAATCCACGTATCAAACAATAATTTCACTATAACAGATTATTTTAATGACGGAACTTCAATTTTATATTGATAAGAATGTAACACGATCTTCTAAGGAATACTATATATATAGCACTTGCATTCGTGTAGTACGTACATTATTTGATGCTTTATTTTCCGAATTATATATATATATATATAGTTGGATTTGTGATATTTATTTATAGTGTCCATGAAATTTGGACTTTATATATAGTCAAATATATCTAATCAGGGTAACACCTAACGGACTTACGTGTTTAGATATCTTTGCCGGTATATAAGTAAAATTGCAACTTGAATACAAAATACATTGTAAATATTATCAACAAACCTGGAGTTGGCGTGCAAGATCCAAGTAGGACTTGTCAACGGGAATCCAGAAGACGTGGTCCCGGACTTCGGGAGTTCCGGTGACCGGAAATATTTCTTCCGGTTGGTACCAAATTCTATTGAGCAAGTTATCGGTTTGGTTACTGTACTTGGAAAACTGGAGATAACCAATATCCCGAGTATAGTCTCCGCCGGCTTCCAAGGCCAGTTCGTTGTCGATCCCATCTCCATACCTCTGTATTCATTCTTTGTAAATGTAGTATGCATTTAAGGATATGCATGCTACCATGCACCAAAAATATATAAATGCATGGTAACATGGAAATATGTATATTTAGATCTACAAATTTCGAATTGGTTTTATAAATAACCATTTGATCGATGAACCACCAACATAAAACTATTATTGATATATCATAGCAGATTTTGAACATGTGCAAATGATACTATTGCAAACATATAAATTAAAGGCCACACGTAATATATATATAGAGAAACCCAATAGATTTACGAGTCTTCCCTACGAAATAGATATAGGTTGTTGAACTATGACTTTTCATAACCATGTGCAATTAACTATGAACTACCCTAGTTTTAATCTATGGAGAAAAAAATCATTCTGATCAATTTAATTGTTTACTATATATGATCCCCATATAAAACAATTACCACCAATAATATATGTGCCTATATCGATGGTAATTATCAGTCATCCAATTAAATTGGTGACAAACAAAAAATGGTGACATGATTTAATAGCTGCTATTGGTTAAATATCGTTAGCAAAAGGTCAATTATATTATAGGTTTGGTAAGCTGATAAACCAGACCTGCCAATTCCAAAGACCAGAGTGGGCCCAAGCTTTAGGAATAGTGACGTCACCGATCTCAAGGTTAACATCTGCGTTTCCAGCGATTCCATAATGCAACACTCCTTTCAGCCTAAACAGGCTCACTAGTAATTGTGTTGCTACTCCTGCATTTACCTGTTTATATATGTATGTATATTATTGTTTTAGTAAACCTTATATTATAAGATGAAACTTTATTTATATAATTACGAGAAAGAGATGTATTTTATCAATGAACATACCATTCCTAATCCCGTCATCACGATTACCACTCGTTGGTTTGATATTTTTCCAAATCTAAATCTTCTACCTGCGTGATTTTTAGTTATAAAATGTAATCAAAGACATGTACAAGAAAGAATTGAATTTGTTAATTGATTCGATTAGATTTCAAAAACATTATTCATGTACAATTTCAATAACAATGAAAACAAAATTTACCTGCAAAATCGATGAAGGGCAAAGAGGGATATGAAACATAGGCTTGAGAAGCGAGAAGAGGATTAAGCTCAAAGTTGTTTGGAGCTACAATCCCCAAATAAGGACCTCTCTTATTCATCCTCTCTATTTTGCTCAAAACTATTCGAGATATTTCACCATTTGCTTCTTCAATTACATTTCCAATCGACAAAATAACCACAAGAAGACCAATCAAAAAGTTTCCCATAACTTCTCTCTCTCTCTTTTTCTCTCTTTTTCTCTCTTACCCTTTCTTCTATGTTTCTCGCGAGTCTCATATCTCCCCTTCGGTTCCTTTTATTTATGTACATGCAAATGCAATACATTACGCACGTTACAAACGTGGATATTTATATATATGCTCAATTATTATGGATATTTATATAAGCACAATTAATCTATATATTATATAGTAATATAGACATAATTAATTTACGGATTTATAAGCATGCTAACATTCATTTAAAACAAAATTAAATAAAACAAGAGGATAAAAAATAATTATAATAATAAAACAAGAGGATAAGTCGCGTCGACAGATCGACTCCTAATAGTCATTGACTCTTTGTGCGTGAAAAACTATTCATGTAATATAGATATTCATGTGACGTAAACTATATGTAGAACACGTTATGTATGTCATTATATAAAACACGCACATGATTGATACACGAAACTGATACAAATCAGGACAATCTAATAAGTTTGTTAACGATGACCAACGAAAAAGTTTGTTGTAAAGACAAATAAAATAGGCACGATCAGTGGCAAATCCATAAATATTTTTTTAGCGGAAGCAAGATTATATTTATAATTATAACACAACATATATTATTTTATATATAAATGACATAGCATATATTATCTGATTTAAACTTATATTATGACACGACGACAATTTTAATACAAACTATTATGCTACAATACAAGTTTTCATAAACATTTATATTTTTTTATTTAACCATATTTTGAGCATTATATATTTGTCAATAATTTTTTTTTATATTAAATACATTATGTATAATAAATTATAAGAAAATCTAGATAACATAAACTTTTAAAAGTAAAATATAATATGCAAATAAAAACATCATATTTTATAAGAAAACTAATCCATATAAAAGCTATATAATCTTAAAATATTTAATGTTATCTCAATATATATATTATAATTTTAAAGAGCTAAAAAAAAAAAAAAAAACTAAAGAGCCCAATTTTGATAATGTACCATACGAATATTTGACTAATGAAGTTTGATATCAATGATAAGATTAACGTAATATAGGAATTAACATTTGACCAAAGTAATGAACTGTTACTAATATTACTATTGAGTTTCAAAGTCAATTTCTCTATAAATAATTTGGTTATGGGGGCATAAGAAGAATTATGAGTATCAATTTAATACCTTGATAATTTGCACTAATTTAAAATTTTTGACTGGTTGCACTTGCCCCCTTCTTAGATTAAGTAGAGCCGGCCCTTGTCACGATTACAATGGCAAGTTCTTCGCTTATTATGGTCTTCACAACAACAACAAAAAAAAAAAAATCGTGGTCCAATTTATGGGGAGACGTCATAAAAAGAGGGTTGGACACACTCCATCAAGAGAAAATGTATGGCCATAGAAGGTATTAAGATGTGATATTTCATTTCCACAATCAAATAATATTTCATTCCTTTCTCTAATTTTTTTTTAATATAATATTTACAATGGTTGTGCAAGTAAAGATTGCATCTGATTCTTCCGTTGTTTCTTACACATCACGACAATCCAGTTACATTCACTAGGCCATGGAGTCCCAATTACCTCACGTTATTATATTATGGGACTAATCTTTTTCATCCTAATTGATTTGATTTTGGTTTGATATTGGGGATATAATGTGCTTATAGAATAATTCTCTTTTTTATCCGTTTCGAAACATAGAAACCTCTTTTGCCTTTATTTTCCGATTGGAAACCTTAATCCCCAAATTCAAAAACCAAAATACTTTTTCTTTTTCTGATCTCGTCGAGTTTTATAGGCGGATAATGTTTTCTGGGTGGATAATCCTGATTTCCTGGAACCTAGCATGGCGAGTGTGATGTCTGAAGTGATCTTATTAGCATTATGGTCCCATTTGAGGCCTGTGCCATATCCTAGGGGCAAGAAAGCTTTACAAATCTTTGGAAAGTTACCGAAGATTTCTGCTAGAGCATAGGCTTCACTTATTGTCTCAGCTTAATTTGCCTGGCTGTGTCACTGATGTGGGTCAAACACCCAGGCAATTATCAACTTTGTTACGTTCCTTTGTTGATTCATCTCGGCACTTGAGTGAATCAGTGGGAATTAAGATTAGTTTTTAAGTAACATTTTTATAATCTTAATATGTCATTGAAAGGTTATCTTATTTGTCTCCTGCTCCGATGTTTGATGTCTTCTTTCTCTCTGTTGCAAGCTTACTTAGGCTTGTGTTTTGTTTGCTTGGATCACCAGTGCTGAGGCGAAGCAAGTGGTTCTTTTTGTTGATGAAGATTGTAATGTTTATTACAAGGAGTATTCTTTTTCATGCTATGTTTTTGTTGGGACTTTGCTTCTCCTCTGTTATGTCTTTCTTGGTTGTTGCCAAAAAAATTTTGGCTGCTGCAGAAGACTTTTATCATATATCAGAGGAGAATGTATCCCTCCACTTGAGGAGAAAACATGTACTCCCAATGAGAGGTCTCATACTGACAGTGAGCATCTTCAAAGATCTGTGGAGACGCAGACATATAGTCCACTTGGGCATGACACACTTGAGGACATGCAAGGTGAGCAGTTAGTTAGTTTACTTGAGGAAGACACACTTGATCGAGAAGTCAGGTGCTCCCAATGATGAGAGACAGATTGCTCAGAGAGCTGAAGCTTCCAAGGTCGTTGAAGATACGAATGAAACGGATGTCGGAAACTCTTTACATGATTTTCAGGATTTGATACAGATTAATAACTCTAAGGTGTATCTAAGAGAAAAAGGGATTGGACACATGGTTGAGAGTTTTTTCGAAGAACGCGATGTGTCTATAAAACGCGTAGAAGCATCTCCAGAAATCATGAACGAGATTGCATCGCTGAGGTTAGCAGATGGATATCTCTGCATCATGCGCTACCATTGTTATGAGAAGGAAGATGACTGTGTTTATTGATGTGTGGAACCTTTCATATGCAATTTAGATCAGCTGCTACGATTTTGGAAAAACAACAAAAACATTAACTCGTCAGATTATTCTACTTGGGAGTGTGTTGTAGTTCTCCACCCTTTGTGGGCAAGTGATGGCCACATGCGACATAAAATTTAAAAACTTTTAACCTTAAAAAATAGTTTTGTTCTTATTTT
Source organism: Eutrema yunnanense (assembly GCA_002933935.1). Lineage (NCBI taxonomy): Eukaryota > Viridiplantae > Streptophyta > Magnoliopsida > Brassicales > Brassicaceae > Eutrema > Eutrema yunnanense. The sequence goes on along the minus strand of PKML01043685.1, from coordinate 115,757 downwards.
TCTTTGAGCAAAAGTGTTACGAGAAGTTTAGTTTTTTTTAAAAATACTTTTTATCATATAACTCTATATATTTAATGATTTGAGACTCATATTATATTCTGTGCAAACTTTGTGCAATTGTTTTTGAGACTTTCCCTTTCTTTCTCTTATTATTGAGATCCTCGATAAACTTCATACAAAAAACATAACACACGGTTAGTAATTATAGACAAATCTGAAACCAACAAATATACTCATAATAAAAAGCGAATATAATTATAACAAAAATAACAAAGACTAATGAAACATTACAACTAGAATATTACCACCTGATTCATCCATAAAGCGTATGAAGTAGAGTTGTTATCGAAAACTCTAATCTCATCATCAGGACTCGAGCATATGATTTTTGCTAAGATCTAACCAGAAATATAATCTTCCAATCCTAATTTGCATACCATCTTTCCTATATAAATAGGATCCTAAGTCATGTTCCTCTCATACACTCGACTTTTCACAACAAGAATTGTATAACTGTTTTAACAATTTGATTGCGATTAGCAAAATAAGAAATATATACATATATTTTATGTGAGATAAGCTTTCATTATAGTTTTTATTTTATTTTGCATGATGAGCTTAATGCAATATTTTCATTTGCTTTGACTCTCATACACTTTTGCCACATTGAGATTTGTTTTCTGGGGCACAATGAAGAATTCCGCCCTCACTTGAAGTATGAAGGTCATGCTTAAACATTTAGGTACATTTATTATTAAAAGTTTTTTCTTATAAATTAAAAATCTTACTACACGTGGGCATAATTCTTTTATTTGTTACTAATATGTTTTTATATATAAAAGGAAAATATGGTAACATTTCTGAAAAAGCCAGATTGACATTCTAAATTATTAACTAAATTATTACATCGATATATACTCCCCATTTGTCTTTCTCCCTCAAATTCTTGATGAAAAGTATAGTAACTAATACATGTTTTCAAGTATACTTGCTCAACATTTCGTTATATAGTTACAATACCAAGGATTGACATTTGTCTAATCATTTGATTTCAATTTAAGAACTGATGTGATCAAATGCTTTATTCCATTAACTAGATTATGATTTGCACTCTTATAAAGTTTATAAAAGTTTATATGTAGTGTAAATTCATATGAACCAAATATATATATAACAAAATGGGTCACAAAATTTAGGTAGCTAAAATCACTAATTTTAAATCATAAATATCATACCAAAATTATATATTTCTATACAAAATAGAAAACATAAAAACAAAAACAAATAATAAATTGTCGCATGCTCTCATTGTGGATTAAAATTTTAGAAAACTATATAATATATTTTCTACCAAAAATAGAATTGTTAACACATCTCAAACTTTTACATCCACAAATACATTTTGTCGAAAAATAAAACTAAACATAACAAAATTTATAACTTACCTCCGTTTTAAGGCGGATTAGACTAAGATTATGTCAACATATGAACTCTCGTTATTTTCCATATTGAACTTACGTTCTAGGACGAATTAGAAAAAAACAAATTATATCTAAACACTAAAATAATTATGTGTCTCATATTAAAAAAATTAAATATACAAAAATTATATCTAAACACAAACACAAATTATATTACAAAATTTAATCAACAAAAAAATTTATCTCGTGCGCCTGTTTAAAATCTAGTTTGTTCTTATAACCAAAAAAACAAATAATAACTAATGCATTTGACTTTTGTTAAACGGTGTAAGAAAACGTGTGCATTAATTATTCTTAAATGCTAGACGGAGAAATATAGCCAAATATCAGAAACCGTGAATTAAACGAAAAAAAACAAAAATTTAACGTCGCCTGAGAGATTCGAACTCTCGCGGGCAGAGCCCATGTACTTAGCAGGCACACGTCTTAACCACTCGGCCAAAGCGACTTTTGGTTATAATAAGCCGATTTAACTTTATATTGATATAACCTTAAGCTTCAAACTTCAAGCCACTATGAACAATACTCGTTATTTGATTTATTTTGGTGATTTAGTTTTACATGTATGCATGTGTTTTTATTAATTTACTACGATTTAACCCATGATATTATGCAGAATATTATTTTATATAATGTTTTTAAAAATGTTTTGACCTTTTTTGAATTTTATAATATGTTTAAGTGTTTAATAATGATTATAGATAAAACTGTCATACCGAATTTACTTATCTACTTAACCCGTTTTTTAGTAAACTAAAATATTATTTTGTCTAACCTGTAAAAAGCTATAATCTTGAAAACATCAACTCTAATAAGCATTGTTTAATGACTGTGAGTTTTGTGGTTGATCCGCGAACTTAATTTTTTTTTTTTAACTCTTTATAAAAATAGTAAATATGTTTCAAATTTAAGTTTGATATATACTCAAATATATATAACAAAATTATAATTAATTTCTAAAGAAAAAATCATAATATTTAGTAAATTAAGTATACATCTATTTTAAAACTAAAAACTAATATTTTGACTTACGAGATCCGCTTTTTTGGGCATTTAAAAATTATAGTCATAACCCGTCCTGTAGCGGGCTAACCCACATACTTACCCATTTTGCAGTTGACTATTCGGTAACCCGTAAAGAACTACAATCTTGAAAACATCAACTCTAATATGCATTGTTTAATGACTCTGAGTTTTGTTATCAGTTAATGAACTCTACGAAAATTAATTTTTTTCGTGTCTAACTATTTATAGTAATATATTTTCAATTTTTTTGATATATATTCAAATAAAATATAACATATTATAGTGAAAAATATTGCAAAATCTCGAATAAATTATTTTCTTTGAATATATATATTTATTATTATTTAAAATTATTATATATTTTAATATCATAATAATTAAGAAACTAAATAGTAAATACCCTTTTTAATGGAAACAAATAATTTTCATATTCTATTCAATAATTTTAAAAGTCTGTTATATCATTTTATTTTAATTAACTTTTTTATTTGGAATGACATAATATGTAATAACTTACAAAAAGTTGATGTTATATACCTAATACAGAAGACATTTTTGAATATTAATTACAGTTTTTTATAAAGTAATTAGTTATTGCATTACCACTGTAGTAATGATCCTTTATTTCATGTAATAACTTACAAAATAAAGTTTTTTTTTTTAACTTCTGATTCATTCATTGATTTCAAATCGTATACAAGAGTTGATACATCCATGATACATTCATAATACATCAATAATAATTAAGCAAACCAAATACACATCCATAATAATATAACCAAACATTAAAAAGAACGACGAAGAAGTGAAAATCCACGATGCTTTGGATACCGAAGCCTTACTCGCCAACGGGTTAGTAAACCCGTTTCTTTCCTTCTCCAGAATCAATCCCAAAATAATTAGATCGTTATTGGCTATCATCTCTTGGATGAAACTCCATAATCGTTTATTGATGATATATAATATTTCCTCTTGCACTAATTCATTAACTCTCCGTGAATACACTATACCCGGATCCCAAATTCGTTGATCGAAACACCATATAACTCTTCGGAATTCAAAATCAATCCCTTCCATTGATCGGGATTGTGAATAGCTGTCATCATGAGAGATTGAAAAACCCTTCACGAAGAAAACATGCTCGTCTTGGATGAAATCAGGATATCGACATACTCCAACAACGAACCATGAATGAAACGCCTCCATAACAGGAGAAAATTGTCGGAAACGTAACCATTTCCACTTACTAAAAGAGGAGACCTTAATCGATACTCCCAAAACAAATTGCTTGGATAGATGCACATGATTACCTTTTGATTTCAGATCTGCCATCGACACACCTTGAACCATCGACAAAATCAGGAATTGATAATCGATGGTCGCCGATGATATCTCGATCGGAACTTTCACTATTATCAAAAGGAAGAGAACATATCGGGATAGAATCCTCTTCAAACATGCGATACCCATCCGGAATTATTGTAGAAAGAAAAAAGAGAATGAAACTGAAATTAAAATTTACAGAGCCACCGGCAAAAGCCGGCGGCCTGAAACCGGCAAAAATTTAAGGAGAGAAGTTACGATCGCTTTTGTAATTGCCAATCCGAGAGAAGTTACGATCACTTCCTTCTTGACTCTGAATTCACAAAAACAAAATAAAGTTTATTTTCAAAAATATCTTCTTAAGTAATATTATAGAGATAATAATAATAATATATAGAAAAAGTAATTAGTTATAAAAAATTTAAATTTTCATTCTATAAAAGAATTTCAATATTTATTTTCATTTCATAACATTGTATGAATTGTAAATAGACAGAAGTCGCTAAGCAAGTCCAAAGGTTTCAGCATTCTTTCGCGCTCAAAACCCCCCTATTCCCCCAATCTTGGTCCTTGTCGAAACCCTAACTTCTGAATCGAAGAGGATCCTGATCGAAACGAAGGTCTTATTGATTCTGTATTGGATGATAGCTACCCGGTAAATTCGGAACCCTAATTGCAATGGGTGGCACGGACGCGAAGGACATTCTCGGACTGCCCAAGACTCCTCTGTCTTCGACTCCGGAGAAGAAATCTCGACCCCAGAAGGAGTCCCACAGAAAACCAGATGGCATTTCTCGCGAGGTGAGTTGTAACGAATCCCTGGAATCGATTGATTTTAGTTCCTTTCTTTCTCGCCTCTACCTGTTGAAATTTGCATCGTCCTTGCAGGTTTATGCGCTTACCGGCGGCGTTGCACCTCTTATGCCTTCAATTGATGTTACCCAGTTAAAGCGCCGTCCTCCGGCAGATGAGAAGGTCAAATTTAAGGGCTTTATCTTCTTGTTGTCATCATGATTGTGTTATTATGCTAAAGCGCCCTTCTTTCAGGTCGTTTGGCAATGGCTGCTAGGAAAGATGATTTGCAGCTTTACCATTGGGTAAGTTCCTTATCTGTGCAACGCCATTGCAGGAACGCTTGAGCATTTCCTTCTTTTCTAATTGATGATTTATATCTTCTTCACAGGTTAGAGTGGTTAATGATGTTCCACCAACAGGTGACTATTCGTTTGCCAAATATAACAAGGTATTTGTTATATTCCCTTGATGATTTTATAGTCCTCTCTCCGTTTATGCTTCTTCACATCTTTCTATAACTCCCATTTTGTGAAAATGCAGCCGGTTGATATCTTGAAATACACGGACGATGAGTATGAGAATCATTTAACGGACCCTGTAAGTGTCTGCTCAAGGAAGAGTTTCTGTTTCGTGCTTTAGCACTAGTTGTTTCATGCTTTTATGTAACATGACCTGGTTGATTGTGCTCCAACTTGTAGGTGTGGACCAAGGAAGAGACAGATCAGTTGTTTGCACTGTGTGAAAGGTTTGATCTCCGTTTCACTGTAATTGCTGATCGCTTTCCATTATTGCGGACTGTAGAGGAATTAAAGGATCGTTACTACAGTGGTATTTTGATCTCCGTTTCACTGTAATTGCTGATCGCTTTCCATTATTGCGGACTGTAGAGGAATTAAAGGATCGTTACTACAGTGGTATGTTTGGACCTTTATCTGTTTTCAAACCATTATCCGTTCACTTACACCTTGCCCTTTCATTTGTTTTCTTCTTTGTGCTCTCTGTTTTTCTATTGTGTGTTGCACCAGGGTTTGTTAGAAAGTATGAGGACTGAGAATTCTCTTACGTATTTCTTTTGTAGTAACTCGGGCACTGCTGTGCGCTAGAGCTCAGTCTTCAGCAGATGTTGCAAACCATTCTCTGATGAAGGTCATCTTCCTCTTTTATATTTCTTCATAGCTCACTAAGAAGAACTCTTATGTTCATATATTTGTAATTTATTTTAGCAATCTACCATTGTCGTGTTATCTGGAGATAATATCTCTCTAAAGCTGTTTTTCAATATATTGGCATAACAGGAGCCTTATGATATTACACGCGATAGAGAGCGCAAACGTGCATTGTCCATGGTCCTGTCCCAGAGTAGACATCAGGAGAAGAAAGATGCTGAGGTTTTTCACTTTAATTTTTGACTAAACATGCAACCATAGTTCATGTTTTTTTTTAAAAAAAAATGCAAAAAAATGGAAAGCAATAATGGAAAGCATCAAGTATACACTATAATAATGCAAAAACTGTATTGTACCCAATAAGTAATTAATATTCCATTCGGTTTTGACTAAGAAGTTTAATTTTGGAACTTAAAAGAGAGAACAATAAAAACATCAAGTATACACTAAAAACCATGTATAGTAAGAAAATTGCTTGTACATGTTTGATGAGGACATCATCGACACAAAAGCTTAACCAGCTAGTGATGAAGTTCCTAAAAGACCCACGTGGTGGCCCACCATCGTGGTAACAAAAGTTTTGTGTAAGAAAGAGAGGCTACACTCGTTGAGGCCACAAAACCATTGAGTTACCAAAATTCCTTGGATGTCTTCGAGCTGTGATGGTGATTTTCACCTGCCTATCAAGGGCCAAATGTTTTATTAAAATATTTGTTACACGTTTCTCAACTACTCTCAAGCCTCGAGGTCTTGATCGATTCCAATTGGATGCATGCACACGCCAAACGTGTAAGCCCAACTTATTATACTAGAGATGGGCAAATTTGTAGACAACAGATTTACAAGTTAATTCTAGTTTTTGGTTTTTAATTAAGAAACCAGAATGGGTTACATATCAAACTAATACACTATAGGTAGATGACTACAATTTGTACACACTTGAAACTTGCGCCATACTGTTTTTTTAGTGAACTTCATCAGGTGTTTAGGTTGAGGAAATGCCCAACTTATAGTAGAGATGAGCAAATTTCTTGGTAATGATTTTTTTCACAAAACTAACACTTGGATTGTGAAATTCATAGCGAAAATCAAATAGTGAAAAAAGACCAAAATTTTGGTAGCATAATTTCAATTGCATAAACTCAATCTTATATATGTTGTCGCTTCACATGATTTATTAGGACCATATATATATACCAATAGTATAACGTTACTATAAAGTAAGTATTTTCCGCATCTATTCTAGTTTGATCTCTTATTTTCCTTCAAAATATTTAGGCGGCCAACTTTATAACATCATCTTTATAAACGCATAGACATGTGTTTTCCTTCAAACTTGTTGAAGCAGTAATGAATAAATCTGTTGGTAGATGTGAATAGTACATGATTGTTGGATTTTAAAGAATTTGGGCCCAGGTTACGTGTTTAATCCAACACAGAAAAATTCACATTTATTTACGGTCTAAAAATAATTATTGAAAGAAATTATACTATATTAGGATCATGCCAATAGTTTATATGCTTACACTTACAGTGTATGTGAAATGTATAGATTCAAAAAAAAAAGAGTTGAATATGATGGGGAAAATACACAAGATTCACATGCACAAAATCGCTGCAACTCCCCAGGAAGCTAGGGTTTTTTCTGATCGTCTCCGTCCCGGTTTCAGGTTTCCATCTTCTTCACTGGGCTGTTTTGTTTGTTTTAGCGCAATAGCTTTTCTTCAGCTTCTCTGTGATCGAAATCATCGCTCAAAAACTTTGATTGTATAATATTGAATCAAAGATCCGTCACCACCACTTGCTTTCATAGTTTCTTCTCATCAACTTCATTTTACTGCATTAATCTGTTTTTTTTATGTCTAATGTTGATAGATACCAATTTCATAGCTTAACTCCATTTTTTTACTTAATGGCGATAGATATTTACTACAATCCATTCAGGTCCGCATTTTAGCTTCAAATTAATTAATGCATTTGTTGTTACCAAGAGAATAAATAAACTAAAGCATTAGACTTTTGTTAAACGGTGTAAGAAAACGTGTGTATTATTATTATTCTTAAATGCTAGACGTAGAAATATAGCAAAAATATCACAAACCGTGAATTAAAAAAAAAAAAGATTACGTCGCCTGAGAGATTCGAACTCTCGCGGGCAGAGCCCATGTACTTAGCAGGCACACGCCTTAACCACTCGGCCAAAGCGACTTTTGTTGATAACAAGCCAATTTAACTTTATATTGATATAAGACTTAGCTTTTTCCGATATTTTCAAATTTCGGACCATCTACGGAAGCCACCATGAAAAATACTCGTTATTTCATTTTTTTTTGTGATTTAGTTTTACATGCATGTATTTTAGAATTTAATCCGCGTTATAACGCATGATAATTTTATTTAAAAATTTAAAAAAATTTGTTTTGATTTTTTTTTCTGAATTTTATAATATGTTTAAATAATGATTATAGATAAAGTCGTCAAACCGGACTAACTTATCTATTTAACATGTTCTACATTAGACTAAAATATTATTTGGTTTAACCCGCAAAAAAATATAATCTTGAAAACATCAACTCTAATATGCACCGTTTAATGACTATGAGTTTTGTGGTCGATCCGCGAATGATTAAAAAATCAATTTTCTCGTGTCTAACTTTTTTTAAAAATAATAAATATTTTTCAAATTTAGGTTTGATATATACTCAAATAAGTACATAACAAAATTATAATTAATTTCCAAAGAAAAAAACACAATATTTAGTAAATTGAGTATACATCTATATATCTTTAAAACTAAAAACTAACATTTTGATTTACGATATCACTTTTATTGGCATTTAAAAATTAGAATTCTAACCCGTCCTGTGGTACCCATTTTGGAGTTGACTAAAATATTATTCGGTAACCCGTAAAGAACTACAATATTGAAAACACCAACTCTTATAATTATCGTTTAATGACTCTGAGTTTTGTGATCAGTTCACAAACTCTTAAAACATTAAGTTACCAAAATTCTTTCGATGTCTTCGAGCTGTGATCGTGATTTTCACCTGCTTATCAATATCTCTTGAGCGTATTTTGCTAAAAGATTTCTAGGGCCAAATGTTTAATTAAAATATTTGTTACACGTTTCTCAACTACTCTCAAGCCTATCAAGGCCTTGATCGACTCCAATTGGATGCATGCACACGCCAAACGTGTGTATTATACGGAATCCACACAAATATTTTTGATTTACAAGCTAATTCTATTTTTTTTTTTTTTAACAAACCAGGATGGGTTACTATAGGTAGAGAAAATGCCCAAGTAATACCGGAGATGAGCAAATTTGTTGGTAATGAAATTTTCACAAAACTAACAACACTTGGATATGTGAAAATGAAATCGTGAAAAAAAAGACCAAAATTTTGATAACATCATTTGAATTGCATAAGCCCAATCTTATGTTGTCGCTTCACATTCATTAATTAGGAGCATATGATTGTTGAATTTGGGCCCAGGAGGTTACATTATCCTCAGAAATTCACATTTATTTACGGTTTAAAAATAATGATTGAAAAATGGGTGATTTAGATGTATATGGTAGATTGACCAATTAATTAGATGTGTGTTATTAACTTTTTGTAAATTAAGAAAGTAAGAAAGAGAAAAAATGATTAAACCCAAAATATCCTTTGTGATTTTTGAAATTTACAGAAATGCCATTGGTCTAAAACTCAGTTTCTGAAAGCATATTCCGGCAACACTGTTCATCAAAAGGTCGGTGGTACTATTCATCAAAACTCGACGAGCACTGTTCATTACCAAAAAACACATATTGTTAGCATCGTTAACATTGTCATGTTAACCCAGTTATCATTGTTAGCTTCGTTAACATATAGTTTGTATCGTTAACATTGTCATGTTAAACCAGTTATCATTGTTAGCAACGTTAACATATAGTTAGTATCGTTAACATTGTCATGTTAACCCAGTTATCATGTTTATTTTTATGAAATTGTCATGTTAATTCAGTTATCATATAATAAATTATCGCGTTACTTCAGTTAACATCGAATGTGTTATCGTGTCGCCGCCGGGATATAACCGCCTGTATTTCGTGTCGTCGCTGATGTTAACCGCCTGTGTTATCCGCATGTGTTTCGTGTCGCCGTCGATGTTATCCACCGGTGTTAACCGCCGGTGTTATCTCCCGGTGTTAACCGCCTGTGTTTCTTTTTCTTCTTCTTTTTCTTCTTTTTCTTCTTATTCTTCTTCTCTCTCTTCCGGTTCTTCTTCTCTTTCTTCTGGTTCATCATTTTCCGAATAGTGATGGATGAAAGAGAAAGGGCATGGTGTAATTGTTTAGAAAGGTTAGGGATAGGGTAGACTTTTAATGGTAAATAGTGTATGTGAATAGTGATAAAAAAAGGGGAGTTAATTTTGATGTTATGTATTAGCAGTGGGTGCAATTTCTCTTGAAAGATTAGGTTCATGCCAATAGCAATAGTATATCCTTACAGTGATTGAAAAAATAAGAGTTGAATAAATAAGAAATAGGAGGAACATACATACATACACACACAAGATTCACATGCACAAAATCGAAACTCATAAAGAAAAATTATTATTATCAAAGGAAAAAGGGAATTGGTCCGTACTAGTCCGAGCCTGAGCCTGAGCCTGAGCCTGAGCCCCCAATCGCTGCAACTCCCCGAGGAGCCACGCCGCGAAGCTAAAGCTAAAGCTAGGGTTTTTCTTCTTCCTGATCGTCTCCGTCTCCTTCCCTGTTTCAGGTTTCCATCTTGTTCTTCGATTTTTGGCTGTTTTGTTTTGTTTTTGCGCAATAGCTTTTCTTCGGCTTCTCTGTGATCGAAATCATCGCTCTAATTTAGTGTTCTGGGTTTCATCTGATTGCATCTAGATATGATATTATCGATCTCTAGAGTTTAGAAATTTGGGGTTTCTGAAGCTGACAGATCTGCATATTGTATTCTTATTAATTGTTAGTAGAGTGTGTTTAGAGTTGCTAGATCTCTGTCTCTCCTCTAGTTTCTTCTACTGAGAGAGACAAGTGTGTGTGTCATCTTTTTCCATCAACGGATCGAAAATGCCTTTCCTTTTTTGGTTTTGATCTTCAAAAGGGAAATGATAAATGGCTTTATCTTTTGTTTTCTTGTCACAGAACTCTGGTAGAAGCAAGAAGGCGGTTCTGTGGAATTGCTTGCTGCCACTCTTCTTTCAATGGTTTCGTTTCTGAGGTATCTTTCTTAGAGCTTGACATAAAGATCAGATGTTTATGCAGCCATCTATGATTCTTTCATTTCCTAACTTTGCCTTCTTCCTTTCTTGTACTGATTTTTTTGTATTTAGAACTCACTGTTAGCTTTGGATTACGGGTCCTTTTTTGCCATGATTCTCAGATGATGTTGAGGATATTCTAAAGATCCGTTGAGCAGCTTAGAAATACTTTTAAAAGTTTGTCAAAAATGGAGGATGATAATGGGCTCGAGCTCAGCTTGGGTCTTTCTTGTGGAGGATCATCGGGAAAGGCTAAGGGTAACAACACTAATAATGCTGGAAGCTCCTCCGAGAACCACAGGGTGGTGGAAGGAGGCGATAGAAGCGCTAAAGTGATTGATGACTTCAAGAACTTCCTTCATCCAACTTCTCAAAGACCCCCGGAGCTGAGTTCTGGTTCTCAGAGAAGCGATTCGGGTCAACAGCCTCCACAGAATTTCTTCAATGACCTATCCAAAGCTCCTACCACTGACGCTGAAGCTTCCACGAAACCTTTGTGGGTGGAGGATGAGACACGGAAAGAAGCAGGAAACAAAAGGAAGTTCGGGTTCCCAGGGATGAACGATGAAAACAAGAAAGAGATGGACTCGTCACATGTTGATCTGCAAGAGAAAAAAACAAAAGCATCCCATGTTTCAACCGCGACAGATGAAGGATCAACAGCTGAAAATGAAGATGTAGCGGAATCTGAAGTAGGCGGAGGTGGTTCTTCAAACCTCGCAAAGGACGTGACTCGTCCTACCACTGATACAAACGTTGTAAACAACTTACCCGGTCAAAGGAAGAACAGCCATGGCGGTTCTGGCGCTGAAGAGTTTACAATCCGCAGCATGAGTTACACCGTACCTTTCACGGTTCATCCGCAGAATGTCGTCACTAGTTTGCCTTACTCTCTACCGGCGAAAGAGTCTGGACAACACGCAGCAGCAACAAGTCTAATGCAGCCAACTGTTAATGCTGGGAATCTCCCAATTATGTTTGGATACTCACCGGTTCAGCTCCCTATACTGGATAAGGACGGTTCAGGCGGAATTGTCGCCCTTTCTCAATCTCCATTCACCGGAAGAGGCCTGTCAAACACGGGTAAGCAAACCTTTCCCTTAAAACGGTGTAGAATCCTTACTTGCAAATATAATAACTTATTTTTGTCTCTTAAAAAGCTACCGCGAAAGGTGAGGGAAAACAGCCTGTTGCAGAAGAAGCCTCATCCGAGGATGCATCAGAACGACCAGCGGGAGACAACAACAGTACGGCTTTCTCTTTCGACTTTTCTGCCATAAAACCCGGAATGGCAGCGGATGTGAAGTTTGGAGGATCTGGGGCACGACCAAACCTACCGTGGGTCTCAACCACTGGTTCAGGCCCGCACGGTCGAACAATCTCAGGTGTGACATACCGGTACAACGCAAACCAGATCAAAATCGTTTGTGCTTGCCATGGCTCACACATGGCGCCGGAGGAGTTTGTCCGGCACGCAAGCGAGGAGTATGTTAGCCCGGAATCAGCCATCGGAATGACCGCTGCGTCAGCTCACACCTGAAAAAGTCGATCGGAAAGATGTGTTAAATCTTGTAAACAAATGGAAAGGTTTGTAATGAGTTTCTTTTGGGAATATACAATTTTTTTATGTTTACTCGCTCTCAAGCCAAAGTTTTTAACGGAGTTTTCCACTGTTGTAATCTCTCTGCTTATTTTGTTCCTCGTTTCAACTCTTCGCTTTTGTGTATTAGTAGTAGTTTTGTAAGCCTCTTCCTCTGTTTTTTTTGGTTGAAAGCAAATATTGAATTTGATCACTTTCTTTTATTATTAGTCTGTGATTTTGGATTAACAGCTTAAGAAATGAGCCACGAATGATTTGATATGTAGGCCTAGTCGAAACCCCAAGACCAATATGTAATTTAGTTAAAAAAACCTACAAGAACAACGTCCATGTTTTAGTTAATAAAGTGATTCGATTATATATACATATATCATTATACAAATGCTTAGTCATTTTGGTTTGGTTGATCTCTTCTATGTACAAGAACAACCATGGCTTTCCTTTTTAGGTTTAATAAACAAAAATATCAATTTAAAAAACCATAATTAGAAAACATGGAACAAGGACTGCCCTACTTGTTTCAGATCAACCAAACCAAAATGACTAAAAATCGATCTAGAAATGTATGCCAAAGTAGGTATACGTCAGTCATTTTTTTTTTTTTTTTTTTTTTGTAACTCAGGGTAAATCCCATACCTATGGAGGGGCCAGACTAATCCATGAGGGAAAGACAACCCACGGATTGGCTCATTCCCGGGTTTTCAAATGGACCGTAAGCAATGGGCCCATATTCGTGTGTGTCCAAAAGAATTGTGACTTAATTTCGCGCAGTAGGTGGATCGAACCCGAAGTGTGGTAGCACCCCGACCACAAAGCCTCGGACTACGTCAGTACGATTTTACTCTAAAATTTAAAAGAAACCCAAAAGCCGATCAAGTAACGATAAAAGAAACCCAAAAGCCGATCAAGTAACGATAAAAGAAAAATCTTTTTTTTTTGTTTTGTTGAAAATTTAGAATGTGAAAAAGGTAATTAATTTTGTTAAATGATCAAATTTAAATCAAACCGTAAATATATTGTATTGAACCCAAAAAAAAATCAGTCTAAAGAACCAAATGTGTGATGCAAGTTGTAATTTTATATATAATGAGAAAGAAGCTCCGATTGGTATTATACCAATGGGGTATATAGTCCAAAATATGATCAAAATGAGGTCAGAGAATAACAGCCCAACAAAAGTTGATTTGTTTTTTAGTTAATGGAGAGAATGAGAAAGCAATAGCATACAAAATGTTGTCACGTAGATGACATAACTATATTAATTTAATTTTACATAAATGAAAGATCTATTTATATCTCTAACGTAATTTCATTTTTTTTCTCCATTTTCCTCTGATATAAAATTTTATAATTCAAACCCCAAAAAACTTTCCCAGAAAATAAAGAAACAAGAAAAAAGTTCCTATCGAACTGTCGAAGAACTTCTTCTTCTTCTTCCGATGTATCAAATCTTCTTATTCTTTCTTACGATCTTCCAGAGTTATTACTATGTCTCTGCTCAGCCTCCTCCTCCGTTCAGAAACGGCGACCTCGTCGCGAATTTCGAGCCGAGTTTAGCCGTCGTCACCGGAGTTCTCGCCATCATGTTCGCACTCACTTTCGTCCTCCTCGTCTACGCTAAGTGTTGCCACATAGATCTCCAGTCAGGTACCGTCGAAGGAAGACGGCAAGATCGCCGGCTCCGACAAGGAATATTCTTCAACCGGTCAAGTAACTCGTCGGATCGATTCTCCGGTTTAGACAAAACAGCAATCGAGTCACTTCCTCTGTTTAGATTCTGCGCTTTGAACGGGTCAAAACAAGGGCTTGAGTGTTCTGTTTGTCTATCTAAATTCGAAAGCGTCGAGATTCTGAGATTGTTGCCTAAATGTCGTCACGCTTTCCACATCGGATGCATCGACCAGTGGCTTGAACAGCACGCAACGTGTCCTCTCTGCAGAGACAGAGTCTCACTCGCAGACGAATCCTCTGTTTATGAAAACAGTTTCCGGTTCTTGAATCAGTCTGAGATAAGAGAAGATCCAAGCTTGGAGCTTTACATCGAGAGAGAAGAAGAAGAAGAAGAAGAAGAAGAAGAAAAAGAAAGAAGAAGACAGAGAGAAGAAATTGGTGGGTCGTCGAGATTCAGCATCGGAGGGAGTTTCCGTAAGATTCTGAGATTAGGTGATAAAGAAAAACCTTTACTCGATCGACACGGGATCGATAAAGAAGAGAAGAAGCTGATGCATAAGTTCAATCACAGGATCGTTGTGTCGGATGTTGTGTTTAAGAATCGTTGGAGCAACGTGAGTTCGTCGGATTTGATGTTTTTGAATTCGGAGATGGTTAACTCGATTTCTAGCGAGAGATTCTCGTCGATGGATCGAGTTAAGAGAGGGGATGAAGAGGATCAAAGAGGTTTCTTGCGGATCAAGGAAGAGATGGACGCGAAGAGAATGTTGGAGAACAAGTTGACTTCGATGAAAACTATGTTGTTGTCGGAAAACAGAGACTCTGGTTCGAAATCTAGAAGCGTTATGATCGAGCCAGGAAGAAGATCGATCTCTGAGATCACTGCGGTTCCTAGACTCAGTATTGCGGTTCATGGAGATTGCAGCGGTTCAACCGCAGCGACTGCGTCTGCGTTAGAAAACGGAGGAAATGAGACGGAGGAGAGAAGACGGCGTTTGTGGCTGCCGATCGCTAGAAAAACAGCTCAATGGTTTGCTAACAGAGAAAAAAAAAATCAAATTAACACAACACACCAACACTTCGATGTATAGTTTCTTTCTTTTTCTTCAAGAATTAAAATTTTTTGTTACAGAATTAATTTTTATTTAGTTTTTATCTCCGTTCTGTGCCAAGAATTATATTAAAATTACACATGTTATTAGATTAAAAGAAGATGATTTGTGTATAAGATGGATTTACATATAAACAAAGTTTTGACTCATGATATACAACAAATTGATTGAATTATTGCTGGTTTTGTTTTGGTAGTATTATATTTTTTAAAAAATACTATATAGTAATAATTGTTTTCAATAAATGGAACATGTCAGCTTACCTGGTTACAGAAGCAACCACGCTCATTTAAATTTTATTGTTACGACTGCATCATAATCATTTATTTATTTTTTGTCAACGACACAGATAACCTCTAAGGCTCTTACACACACATATTGTTGGTTGCCCAAAAAAAAAAAAAAAAAACACACACACACATATATATATTGCTTATAAGTCTATTTATGTAGTTTTCATTTTTAAAAAGCGAAAAAAAAATGAACTACCCTTGGTTTTGTGTCTTGATAATTGTGTTGTTTTGTTTAGGCTAACATTACTAACTCATGTATTTTGATTACAAGATACATATTAGTAGGTCAACTAACTTCGAAACGAACACTACATTTGCAAATTTGATTATTGATAAATATCTCATTTTGAATTGAATGCAGAGAAACACTGACTTCTAGGTAATAAATAAGCAATTAGTTTGTCACTTTCCAATAATATGAAACCTAATCCCATTTTTAAGCATTTTCCTTTTGATTGTTCTGATTTCTTTTTCCAATTGCCAATTATAATATTGTATCACCAATCAATATATGATATATAATTATTTGATGTAGGAATCTGACTCCTCTGATTTTGTCTTTTATATATATATATATATGTGCCATTAAACTTAAAATAGACGTATATTTCGTCCTGCATATATGCACATAATATGCTATCTAAAAGTCCTTATAATTAAATGAAAAAAAAAAACCTTTTCTTTTCACTTGAACATCTTTTAACTATTGTAACGAGGGACACGAGGATAGAACCTGGAATGCCTTTGAGTGCAGCACCATCCGGGAACCTTTTTAATGTTGTATGATGTGATATTTCATCTAAAGATTCTAAAATCTTATAAAATAATAGGGTATATTCAACTTATTTACGTGGTTATATATCTCATTTCGACATTGAGAATCATGAACTAATTATATGTTTTTTTTTTTTTGGGGTAAAATGTAAAGAAACTAATTATATGTTGGCTAAGTGGTTTTGCAATGTGTAAATATAGATCTATTTTTCAATATTTATTACACTCTTGAACTTTATCAAAAGAAAATAAAAATATATGTCCACTCTTGAGTATTTGACTACCGAAATATTTATATGTTGGTTATATAATTCAAGACTAATCTGGTATTCCTTTTACGAAATTCATTTATCCAAAAAATTTGTAAATAATCTTTGATTATGATTGACACAATATATAGGCTTTAATTAACCCTATTGATATGGGTATTTTTTTTTTGAGATTTGAGAAGATTTTATAGATGGATACAATTCAAAGAACATATCATAATACGAAACAGGTAAATGAGGCCAAAGATTGATATTGTGTAAAAAGGAAGTCAATTGCATCATATCATGTGGTCCAACTTATGCCGATTATGCGGGACATGCAATTTTGTATATATTATTCAATTGAACCTAACGAAAATAATAAAATATAATCGAGTTTCTCTATATTATAAGTGTGTTAGGTCGAATATGGACCCATTTTTAGGAAAGGAAATTAAAATAGAGTTTCACCCCCTCTCTTTCGTAGAAGTGTTCTGGTTTTTCGATTTCAAAAAAAAAAAATTATGTAAAAAGTAACTTAGTATAGCAACTTATGGTTAAATATATCTTTTCAATGTAAATTTTATTTTGGGTTTTATTATTTTTGTGGTCCGGTCTAGATTAGATTTCGATTTTAATACGCATATATATATATATACGTCAAAAAAAATAAAAAAAATAAGCATATATATATATGTATACAAAAGGACAAATATTTTTTTTTAAAAGAATACATTTTGAAAGAGTAGATAATACTTTACAATTTTATTTTCCAATTTCAAAACTGGTTTCATAGAAATCATCATGAAGGAAACATACAACAAAAGTACTTTTAGTTACACAGTTGGATCCTCTCTTATGCCCTAAGATATTGTTTCCATTGAAGCTGCATGCAGATGCAACATACACCTACCTCTTGGATGATTTGAGACTGGCTTCATGAGCTCTCCAACATTTGTTCGTTTCCAGATTAAAACTGCTCAGTCCTTATCTCTGAGTTCTTAAATCCCATGTTGTCTCCCAACATCTTTCCTCCGAAACCTATGGCAAAAAAAAAGAAGAAAAAGAGAAACGTGTTCGCTCGCTCTCGTAAGCCTTTTGAAGACATCTCCCAGCTCAAGCTTGGCTCTGGAATTCTGCAAAGAATGTTGCTATCCATTAACATATTACCAAGCAGCAACACAAGGTTATGCCCACTTAGGAAACTTAGCACAGAGTGAGTAGCTAAAAAATGATATATATGGATCACATAACAAGATTACACATCCGGTGTAAGTAGGAATTATACAAAGGTTGGGGAAAATCTTGAATTAAAAAGCAAACATACACTTCATGTCTTGTGTGTGTAACACAAATGTGTTCATGGAAAAAACTCCATCCTTTAGAGCTTCAACGAACGCCTTCGAGGCCACACACATCTCGGAGAATTTACATAGAAACCATTGCATTTTTCCCTCTGCAACTACAGCAGAAATCAGAACTTGGTGTCACTAACACCATTTGTATCTCCCAAGGGCAGCATGACTCCATTAATAGCGCACAATCTCGCTTACCATTTCAGGAAAAAAAAACTACATTTTCTTTGCATCATTTCTCTGGAGACATGAATGACGAAGTCCAACCGCCGATTCTATTCCCACTCCCATACCCAGAATTTGAGGTTTCGGGAGGGAAGCCTGACTTTCCGTCATTTCTTTTTGAGGTACCCGCAGGAGATAATGAAGTGGATGGCATGTTCATCTACAATGGGGTTTTCAGCAAAATAACGGTCAAAAGGGCATTCATCGTGAGAATCAGTATCATGCTTGAATAATCCAATGGTTCATGAAAATTGACAATGCAAACCATGCTAAAGCTTTTTGTCAGGGAACCATGAAGAGTTCTGACGCAACACAATTGCAGGCATGACATGCTAACACACGCGGCGAGTTGCAGAATACAACAGTTATTTGGAAGAGATAAATTTATGAGTACGTACATTCTTGTGGACGGGGTGATCAAAACCCAGAGTCCTCCCTGTAGCAGTATTATTATTTATCTGTGGGCTTGGACCAATGGCATTACCCGATCTGACGCGATCAGAGGCCTCGGCTTCATAAGAAATATTTGGTCCTCCTGCAAAACCGAGCATCAATAAAACAGAGATTTTGAAACAATTGCAACAAGAAACAAAACAAGCCATTAACTAGAGCTGACCCCGATGATTGCTTGTGTCCACTGGCATTGCACGAGCATTGCTAGACCCAGGAACTGCCTGCAGTACAAATGACATATTTTTGTTAGAAAGTAACACAAATGTGACACAGCAGCAAAGCTTATCGTTAAGGAGCCTTTTCTTGAACTGAAGACTGATTTCTAGTTTTCTGTACTAGATTGATAAACTATACCTGAGACTGATTTCTAGTTTTCTGTGCTTGCTGATACTTTATTATTGTCCAGTCAAATATATAGTCGAACTCATATCCTGCAAAGAAGAAAACAGAGCGACGTAGGTAATTGATGCTGGTGAATCCTATCGAATTATAAAGATGATGGAGAGATGTCTTTTTTTCAAGTACCTTCCCGTGAGAATAAATCTCGAAAAAGCCGCTTCAAGAATCCATAATCAGGGCGCTGATCAAATGTCAGCGTGTGGCAGTAATGAAAATAGGAAGCAAACTCCACAGGGTGACTCTTGCATAGAACCTGCAATGGATGGGATATGGATACTAAGTTGAATGAGGATTAACAACAACAAAAATTCCATCGCACACTAGAGGGAAAGAGACCTCAATCGGAGTTGATATCTTCTTCTCACAAATTTTGTCATATTTTTGCTTCTTGTCAACAGCCTTGAGACCCTGCCATGGAAGACTAGAAAAAGAGGTTCATGAAAATAGGACACAATGTAAAGCAAGTAAAAAGTTGTAAGCCTCTAAGAAAAGTCAACACACCTTCCTCTTAGGAAATACAGAAGCACATATCCAAGCGATTCTAGGTCGTCCCGTCGACTCTGCTCTGTGAAGGAGAGACCAAAATATATAAGCGTAAACAATCTACTTTACATAAGGAGAAGAAAAGGCAGTATTCCTTACCAATTCCAAGATGTGTGTTGCAACTTGCATACCGTGCGGTTCCTGTTAAATTCTTGTTTTCCCTGAATATAGCCAAATAAAGGCAATAAGTTGGGTAAAGTGACCTTTTACTTAAACAGGTATAGATAATTGATCATCAGCAGATGGAATACAAGGTAGAAACAATATATGAACCATGGCCACAAATACCTGTAAGGGATGTGGCGGTTGGTGTTGGCATCACGATATCTTTTGGCAAGTCCAAAGTCAATTAGATAGACCTGATAACTGAAACTGATCAATGATACCATCCCCTTATCATCTGATGCAGACAAGAAATTTCAGAAATATACCTGATTTGCTTTCCGGCCTAGGCCCATGAGGAAGTTATCAGGTTTTATATCTCTATGCAGATATCCTTTGGAGTGTACATACTCTATTCTCGTTAGCTGGAACAGAAGAATATTAGATGATCAATGTATCAGTCAAGAGAACAGCTTAGTATGTAAAAAGCATCAAGAACAAGACTTGACCCTGGGAAATCCATACCATCTGGTCAGCCAAGAGCAAAACCGTCTTTGGTGAGAATTTCCTCCCACAATACACGAATAGATCTTCGAGACTTGGCCCTAGCAAATCCATCACTAAAGCATTTTCTGTTCCATCAACTCCAAACCATCTTATGCGCGGAATTCCACCTGCAGACCACAAACACATAATCTATAACTCCTCGAAATGATGGCTAATATGGATAAAAGATGAAGTGGATAATCCATCCAATGTCCAACGCAACCAACAACAATGGAATGAGAAGCATACTTCCTCCTTCAAGAATTCTGTAGAGCTTGGCTTCATAGAGAAGTTGGGGATGCTTCGTTTTACTGTTCTCCTGCAAAAAAAACGAAAATGATAAATTTAGAGTTAATCAATCGGGAGGATATCAATTGAGAGACTCAGACTGATGTAGCGGAAGTAACGATAAACAGCTCAACCAATAGCTTCCGCTCCATCACAGACGAATCAAAGAAGATGAAACAGAAGAGATCCAAATCAAATCTCAAGAATGGATTCGTATCATAGCTAATGAGCTGAAGAAACTTACGATCTTAACAGCTACGATCTCGAAAGTATCGACGTGTGTAGCTGCGAAAGAAGAAAACAAACAAACAGAAGGCGTCAATTATAAAATCCCCAAAGAGGAAAAGTCAAGAAACAAAGATAGGAGGAGGAGACAGACCGAGGAAAATCTCTCCGAAAGAACCACCGCCGATCTTCCGGCCGAGCTTGTACTTGCCGCCGATGATGCGTTCCATGGCAGCTCCGATCAAAACCGAATCTGGATCAATTCATGCGCGTAGATGATAGAGATAAGGATTTAGGGTTGATTGAATTTGACAATTGAAAATTTGCAAACAGATGTATATTATTATTATTATTATATTATTATTTTACATCGCTGCCAATGGACCCGGAGTAAAAAATAAAAATGGTAGACCAAACCAGTGCATGGGTCCGACAATATTCGAACAGATCAAAACACGAGGGCTTCTCTAGAATTTGTATAGAAAAATATTATTCATGTTTATTTCCATTGCACAAAACCAAGTCATAAAACAATCAAATCACGCATCTTCGTTAGCTGCGACCTAAACAATGGTCAAGTCACACCAACGGTGGTTGGGCACTCAAAAAGCCTTTGAGGTACGTCTCTGCTCAAGCTTGGCTCTTGATTTTTCTGCAAACAAATGTTGATCAAGCAGCAAACCCCCAACTTAGGCACACAAATATAAGAACCAGACTACACTGATGAGAATGGGATGATTCACAAGAACCAAATTTACACGCCCGGTTGCAAGATTTTATACAAAGGTGAGTCAGTAAGCTGTTCATGGAAACATAAACTTTCATGCCTTTTGTGAAACAGTAAGCTGTTCATGGAAAAACTCCATTCACCCTCGTCTAGAGCTTCCACTGCAGAAATCACTGTCTTCGTATCTCCCAAAGGCATATATAATCTTGCTCAGCAGATCAGAAGAAAGAAAAACTACATTTTTTTGTTTTTTGGCATCATTTCCCCGGAGACGTGAATGATGAAGTCCAGCCGCCGGTTCTATTCCCACTCTCATTCTCGGGAGGGAAACCTGACTTTCCGTCATTTCTTAATGAAGTGGATGGCATGTTCATCTGCAATGCGGTTTTCAGCAAAATAACGGTCAAGGCACTCATCGTGAACATCAGTATCACGTTTTTTGGATAATATAATGGTGTATATACATTGAATAGCTCTTAATGACAATTGATGATGCAAAACGGGTCATGAAGAACTCTGAACCAACACAGATGCAGGCATGAGAAGATGCTAGCACCAGGGGGAGAATACTAGAGTCATTTGGAAGAAGTAAACGCATCATTTGGATCAAAACCCAGACTCCTCCCTGTTGCGGTATTATTATTTATCTGTTGGCTTGGACCATTGGCATTAACCGATCAGACACGCTGAGAGGCCTCGGCTTCATGCGAAATATTAGTTCCTCCTGCCTAACAGAGAGTTAGCATCAACACAACAGAGATATTGAAATAAACAGTTGCCACGAGAAACTAAACAATCTATGACAGGCAGACTTGATTTCAGTCTTGGTCGAGTTCAAGTATGAAAGTGGAGAAAAGAACACATCATCCCCCGAAATACTATATTAAAACCGTTAACTAGAGCTGACCTTGACGATTGCTTGTATCTATCTACATTTAACAGCAAAACCAAGTAAAACTTATCGATAAGGAACCTTCTCTATGATGCATACATCTGGGAAACAAAAACAAATGGTATTGATAAACCATACCTGAGACTGATACTTTATTATAGTCCACTCAAATATATAGTCCAACTCATATCCTGCAAAGAAGAAAATACTAATAAACCTACGATTCAACAACTATAATCGACAAAATTACCAATGCAAAGACTTGATCGTCCTATAAAACTTGGTTACCAACCCAATTTGCATACCCAAACAAGCAATTTTCGCAAATTCAATCCCTGAATTGTAAAATCCCCAAATAACACTACACCATACCTAAGAGATAAGTTTTGAAGCTTCAGCAATGGCGGAGAACAGAGGAGCTAAGAAGAAGATACCGATTGCAGAGGAGGCGGAGGCGAGTGCCGGCGACCAAAGAAACGGGATCGGGAGAAGAGAGAACAAAAACAATTGAGATATTTTGTTTTTTTTCGTTTTTAATTTAATAAAAATTATTTAAAATTAATTTATTTTAATAAGTTTCAGTAAGGGTATTTTCGGTATATCATGTGAGAAAGTGTATTAGATTATTAGGGATATTTCAATTCAGACTCTCCCCCTAGACGAGACACACGAGGGGATTTGTCTTTGGGTGACGTGGATACAAGTAGACACTTCTCTTTATTCAACGCGATGTTTAGTAATGTAAATACATTTCTATTTATTTTATTTTTAACTCATATTTTTATTTCTAATTTTAATTTTTAACACAAAAACGGTCAAAATGGATTGACTGATATTATCAATTTTAAAATGGTAGTTACGATTTTTAAACGCAAATTATCAATTCTAAACTATTTTAGTATTACGATTTCTAATTTAAAAAAAATTATAAAAAAAGTTGACAAAACATATAAATATAAGAAAATTCCTATTTAAAAGAGATAAATTTAAAATATCTATGTAAAATTATACGTTGATAAATAAGTTTTTCTCTGAGGATACTTCTCTAAAAATGGATAAATTGCATTAGATTTTGTCTCTTTTATCATCAGGGTTTTAACAATTTATATTGGAGTTTAACATTAAAAGAGCAAACTTCTCCTTGTTTATGATAATTGCAAAATTATAGATGAATCAAATACACACAATTCCACACAAAGAAAGAAAAAAACATATTACGATCGAAATTCAGAAAAAGGAAATAGTTAACAAAAAAAAAACATTAATTAGAATTGACTCTTCGAGCATTCCGAAGGCATAACACCTTTAAACCTGTTAGTGTCTTTGCAGTAATCATAGATCATGAAACCAGCTCGTATCTTTTGCATCCTGTCTAGTTGCGATCGAGTTAGCTGGCTAAACGATGGTGAAGTCCACCAATTAGACTTTATGGTTGGGTCTGCGCATTGCTTGATGCTGACCGGTCCCTGCCACAAGCAAGCCCGTGCCTTGTACCTACTACCCTGGGCGACAAACGGTGCTAGTGTCCAGTTTGTCTTCACTCGACCTCCTTGTGTTGCCCAGTCATCTGCGTTCCATAGACTCGCAAACACTTTCATACCTTGCTTGTTCGGGTATGCGATTCCTTCTTTCTCGTAGTTTCTAAACACTCTGATCGGAGTTCCATCCACGAACCACCTATAAGATAACATGATGTGTCACATGTATGTTGTATAGCAAAAAAATAAAATAATATATATATATATATATATATATATTTAGATTGTTATGTTTGGTCTACATATATAGTATATACCATCTATAACGTTTTTATTTGTTGTATATTTTATGATGTACATGTTGTACAGAAAAACATATAAGTTCATTTATATTAGGCTATAATTAAACAAAACATGCAATAGTTTGGGAATCTTAAAAGTTTTTGGTTTTTAACATTCATAAAAGTTTTTAAAAATAAAACAAAAATTCCCAAGAAGTGTGTACGTACTTTAATGTTGTTTTACATTAAGAAACCAACTGTGTTCTGTGTTTCTTTAAATCTTAGCTAAGCTTTTTATGTTGTATATTTCATTGATATAGGAAACATTTATTGGCTTTGATTGGAGTTGTTTAAACTTAAGAGACGACCCTAATCGTATTACTTACACAACTTCGGACGGATTCCAATGGATTGTATAGTTGTGAAAACCATTGGTCGGGTTGAACCATGGTCGGAATTGTTGCTCGCGGTTTCCTACCCCTTGAGCATATAAGTTGGTGTGGATCGTGTAAGGTTCACCAGTCGCATTCCCTAGGAACTCGAAGTCTATCTCGTCGTGTGCACTTCCTGTAGACGATAACTAGCCAAAGAAATTTTATCCATCATCAAAATCGCAAAAAGCACTAATCAGTTTTTTAAAAAATTGTATAATTAATTTTATCGAGTTTAAGATAAAATTTTACGTAATAGGCTGTTACGGTTCCAGCAGAGTTTCCTGGCACAAGTTTGATAAGCATTTCTACACTTCCGAACAAATGAGCCACCTTTGATCGAATAGCAGATCCTGCAAAAAAAAAAAAAAAAAAAATGCACGTTCATTTATCTATTTTCTCATAAAATATAGATTTATATGGGTGATTTTGAAGTTAGGGTGTTACTATACCTGCAGATTGGTCTAGGACAAGTTTAAGGTTGTCACCATTCATACCAATATGATCTTTACCCCATGTAACAATCATATTCTTGTCGAAGTTTGCCTCCACAAATGTGCGATCTAGAATCGCTAACACGGCCGCCATAACGAATATTAGCGTTTGCGCTCGGAGATGGGCCATATTTTACAAATTTGGTTGGTGTTTGAAGTGTTTTGGATTGTGATTCTATGTGAGAAAGGCTTTACTTATATATAAGGTTTTTGAATTTGATTTTGACGTAGTCCAAAAAGTATAATATTTCTGACGTGCAGCGAATGAACTATATATGTATACATGAATTAGACAACACAACGATTATAATAATGGTTAACTCTTTTATATAATTAAAGAAAATGATAGACTAAAAAGATACTCTATTTTTGCTTTTACCCTCAAATTCTAATGACCACTATGTAGATTTTGATCAATATTAAATAGAAATAAAACTAAAAAATGAGAACATGGACATTGTTAGTTCACGCCGTTGTGGTAGCTAGAACCGATGAATAAACGTGCGGGAGACTACACTAACAGCGTCGATGAGCTATCTCTATACTTTTTTCCTAATCAGAATTTAACCAATATATATATAATTTCGTTTTTCAGCCATATCAATTAGAATCGAAGTCTGAAAAACAATCATGTACATTATTGTTTTGGGTTAAAACGGATATATTCTGTTCCGTATAAACTTTGATTTTTTTTTTGTCTTTTCAATCAGGTCTGATAGGAGCTCAAGCTTTGTTGCCTCGTTTCATAGGATTTTAGATAAAAAATTTTGTTTACAGCATTGGTTATGTCTTTGATTATAGTAGCATTGGTTCTGTCTTTGATTATAGCGATGGTTCCGTATTGGTTCTCTTAACTTTAGGGTACGTGTATTCTCTTAACTTTGATTATAGCATTGGTTCTACTTCTGACTCCTTCTTTCAGGTATCAGACTTTCAAAACTTAGAACCGAGCATTGTCGATCGGTCCTAATGATAAGCGGGATGGGTCCATTGAGTTAGCATCATACATGGTTATAATTTTTTTTTTTTTTTTTTTTTGTAAATTTCGGTCCGACTTTCAGATCTATTATTTGGTTTGTAGTGAACTATAAAACATTGTAAACCAGGATTCTTCGTTTAGAGTAATCCAATTCATAAAAGTCTAAAAGTTTAAGACATCACTAAAACGTGTTTTCAGGGTTTTTATGATATAAATAAGACATATTTGCATATGTTAGCTAGTACTTAATTCTATTTTCTTTACAAACTTATATTGAATTTTTTTTTCCGTATTTTAGCGTGTAAATGACGAAAATACATATATCTCTGTCTATACGTGAGAAATTATGAACAGTAATTTAAATATTAAAAAATTATCAAAATTTTAAAAATTGTTAATTCTTGCAAAACATCGTGTAAATAATCAAACCAAGTGATCAATCAAGAATAACTTTCGGTGGGTGTTGGAATAGTATTGTAATATTATTATATATATTATCTTCACAATAAATCTCGATCAATGGTGAATAGACAAATATTGTACGAGAAAAAGTTTGATAATGAGTAAAAGATTATGTTGATCGCGTTTTTGTTAGTCTTGTTCATAAATCATTATTACATATTCAAAACTTTTAGTTTCATTTCTTGTCATTATTAGTTCAATGCCACCAATCACCATCAGTCCAGATTATTGCACCGCTTTTATATTTATTTTACCACAAGAAACCGAAGTAGCCAACCAATTATAATATAGGTTCTTATAATTTCTTACATAACACTTAATTTTAATCTTAATCAGAAGAGAAATCAGTAACATCATTTTTTTTATGATGTCGTACCATTGTTGGCTCTTCTTACAACATATAATCATAAAAAGTATGACTAATGTTGATCCGTAAATCGCACAAAAGGGGTAAAACAGTACTTTTAGTCGGAATCTCGTTTATTGATCAATATCGGCGTTACAACAGAGTAAATGAGATTTGCAAAGACAAAAGATCTTGAGGTCGGTAATTAGCTCTCTCTCTATTCTTTGTCTCTGCGGAAGTTGTGGATGTCTTGAATGAATGAACCTCCTCCTCTATTTATAATGTCTTGGAGGCGGTTGAGGGAAGATCTCTCCTTTTCCGAGTTCGATTAGGAAAAGGAAATCTTCCGGTTTTCTCGCCGAGATAAGGATAAATTCCTGATAGAATATTTCCTTTTCCGAGATCGGTGGGAAAAGGAAATATTCTGGTTTTATCTGTTGTAACGGGCCGGGCTTGTGATGGGCCTAGGTCGGTAGCCGAGATGGGCTTTCAGCGAGATTCCGAGTTCGGCCCAGTGTTTTTTCGGGCCGATTTATCTTTGATCCGAACCATCGTAAACCGGTCTTGATCGGACCGGTCTCGGTTCGAACCGAGTTAAACCAGGGGGTGCTAATCCCCCCTCTAACAACTAACATTTTAATTGATCCGAAATTACTTTGGATATATACGTACTGATAATGTCTATAGTCGTCATCATCTTCTCTAAGTACTTTGACGTAAATGTTAAAGGATTAATTTTACGTATACTTGTATTCAGGGTTGCCCCTGGGCTAAAGCTCAGAAAGTAAGGGTTTTAGGCGCCAAATTTTATTAAAATTTTAGGAACATCAATTTTCGATAAATATTTTTGATGTAGCGATAATTAATTGTGGTGAAAAGCATCATTTTGTTAATGTGCTTTAGGTGTCATATAACTTCGAACCGACCGTATTATTCGAACATCTACCAAATACGATATACTTAGCCGTTACCCTCCTGCAGATTATCCTACTCGGTCATGATCTGTCTTTATATTCAAAATTCCTTCTACTGCATTTGCATGGCTTAACTATATACGGAGATGACTTTGTGACTGATTTGTTTATATAAAAATTATGTAGATTTACAAGCATGCTCTTTAGAAAAAAGAAAAAAAAACATCTTCTTGATATCAAAATCCGATACCCAAAATCAAATCAAATCATTACCTAGCTATATATTATTTTTTCCTAATTTGCTTTGAATGTATAATAAATCCATGGTCTCTTTTCAATAATATGACTCCATTAATTAATCAAAGAGACAATCTCAACTCCAAATCTGGCTCAGTTGCATCACTCGTTTCGAAGTTCTGAATACCTGATCCCAACGATTTATTTCTCGGATCCTATATAACGATGGGAGAAAATCATTCAGAGAGATCCATATACATTAAAAGCCACAATTTTGAGACAATTAATACAAATGATCATGTAAAATCTTATCTACTAACCATTCAATATCTTGACACATAATTATATATATATATATATATGTATGGGTTTATATATAAAGTAATAACCTCATATAAGAAGTGTCTGGTTATGTTTGGTTCCCCAAAATGTTGCCTCTCCAAGATACCGTAGCCCGGGTTCCAACTGTACATGTGTTGTAAAAATCAGTAGATATTATTTATATATCATAGTCATCTAAATGCATATATATAAACAACATAACATATGTTTTTTTTAAACAGCATAACATATATATAAATAAAATATCATATATGATCTGACTATAACAATGTTTACGGACCTTGGTGCAATGTGAGGCTGGGAATCTCCGTATATTATGGTTGTTCTCTCGTATTGATCATTACTTGCATTCATCTGTGAGATCACAAAGAGAATAATGAGAAAGCAATGAAAAGTTATTTTTATTATTATTTATATCGAGTTTAAGTAACTAGAATTCGAAGTTAGAACGGTGGAAAACTTGTTTAAAATTCCTTTTTATTTTAATAGGTAGAAATTATGATAATTATTACGAACGTAATTGAAGATTTTGCAGATTAAAATAAGATATTTGAAATTAAAATGATTTCGAACTCAGTTAAAAATCTGATTGAAATTTCTTCTAAATCTAAAAAAATATACATTTAAGAACAATCATGTGATGTGTATCATTACTTTGTGAAATCAAATAAATGATACTACTAGATACTACAATATATATATACACACACCTACACAACATTGAATGTGGCATATATATATTTACCATCATGTTTGGATGAAAGCCATAATGATCGGATGATGGTGATGAAGATGGCATGGATGGATATTCTCCTTGCATCCTCACATCCTCCTACATTATTCAACATTCATATAGTCCATTTTGATCAATAAGATGAAACAAACACATGATGAATCTGTATCTAAAACTATATCAGTCCAAAATTCGATTTAGATCTTACGTATCAAAACATAGAAATTTGTTGTGATGAATGATCATGAGCTATCATGATCAGAAACAAATCCCAATCAAAATCATCTTTAGTGTCCCGGTCGAAAATTTTCTTGATAAAATTCTCAAAGAGTTTTAAACCAGTACTACTAAACTATTTCTTCACGGATCTATATACGTATGTGAGTGAAATTTGTACCTGATGATAAGAAGGGTAAGTATTGAAACTGTTGCAATTAAATTCGCCGTGTAATCTAATCTTCTCTAACTGCGCAACGCCAAGACCTCTCTGCGGCTGCTTAGGCTTGTCAGAACCGTTCTTGTTCTTCCCTCTCTTTGCCGGAGAAGAAGAAGATGATGTTGGTGACGAAGATCCACCCATTTTTGGTCTCCCAAAGAAACTACTACCCATTTCTTGGTTTATACACCGGAAGAAAAATTAATCAAGAACTAGAGAGAGAAAGTCTTGCTAGAGAGAGAGAAAACCCCAACAATACTTTTGTGTGTGTGGGGTTGGTTGGCTAGCTTTGAGCTGAGGAATCTGAGAGATCTCTAATGGTGATATCTCCTTTATAAGATTTTTATTTTATCTTTTTAAAAAAAAATCTTTTTTATGTTTTGTTTTGAAGATTAGTAACTACTGCATCGCTGGATCAGATTGTGTCCAGATTTCATTAGATATGTCTCTCACACATACATACATACATTACATAGATTTTATGTCCTTATTTTGATTTCACAATTAATTCTAACAAGACAAAAAAAAAACCATTTTATAAATTACAATGATTGTGCAATATTTTAATCATGATTTATCATTATCATTTTTCTTTTCCGACACAAAACTACAATGCTATTCGATTTAATTACTCATCTTTTAAACATTTAAATATACATATAGATCGAAGCTTATTACAATATTTTTTCTCATATATATTTACCCACATAATTACATAAATGAATAGCTAATTGGGTTAATATATAGTATTTTCATATACTCTATCGATTCCACTTAGGATAATTACTAATGTATTTGTTTATTTATATTTTGAAAATTTTGTAAACTGTAGGGTTTTGAGGAAAATTACATAATAGTAAATTGTTATATCTATATATACCATTAAAACATAAATATTTTTGGAATCCATTTCCAAACACCTCCTTATATATTCAAACAACAGTAACTCAACCAAACCAAACCAAACTCTATAAATATAAACCAACTAAAATTTGTTATAAAAAAAATGAACTTTAGTATCTCTGTAGTATTTTGTTTCCCGTTTTTTTTATCTGCCGCATCATAGCTTTCTCAAATCAATAATGGACCGCTAATGTTTTATTATTAATGCGTTGTCATAGCTTTGATATTATAATAATAAATCATGTCTAAATAAATGATTTTTATTTTACTTTTTATGGGACGTAATGTAGTAAAAAAGGGTTCTATAACTGAAAAGGGGATCGAACTTATATAATATAACGTAAAACGACTTAAATGTAATTACATATTATAGTTCGTATCAAAGTCATATTCAATTTACTAATTAATATATCCTTTTTAATTTCTTGAAGCTTTTTGAAGTATCTTTATTGTACACGTGTGTACATCAGAAGGTTTGATTTGTAGTTGCAATACTTAATTATTATTTTTCGTATTTAAAAAAAGTTATATAAAGCATTAGCGGTCCCAAATTTATCTCTTAATTAGCTGTAACATACTTATTACAATATTTTACGATTCTTTCCCGGGAGAGTTGTGTGATATTATATGGCGTAGTTGTTGACTATGAAGTTAAGTATTTATAATAATAAGATTTGAAAATAAATTATTATTTATTTACCTATGTTTAAAATATTAATTTGATTATTTCTTTCAGACCCTGCCTGAAGTTATATATGGCATAAAACACCTTTTTAAAAAAAATTTACATCCATTTGATGGATTTTACATCCATTTGATGGATTACAAGATCTCATATTGCTGTGATTCCAATCACCATACGACTTTAGCCTTTGGTAATTCTTTACCATTGCTTGATCTAAGGTCCAATGCCCGTCAAGCATCGATCGATACTCTTGGGTATCGATCGATACCTCTAAAAGCGTAAGAGCTCAAGAGATCAATTGCT
>PKML01043685.1:0-83361 GCA_002933935.1 Eutrema yunnanense | reverse complement strand
AAAAAAAAAAAAACTTTAGTTATTTTATGAGTCGAGCCGTCGTTAGGAATTGAAGCTCCCGGTTAATTGGCCATACCGGACCCGGTTTGGGATCTTAGTATAGGTTTTGTAATTTTCAAATTAATAAATTCAGCAAAAAAAAAAACTTTAGTTATTTTATACTCCAGTTTCTACAGACATTATCACAATATGTATAATTATTTGACCACCTTTTTATACTAGCTTCTTAAAATGTCTTCAGTTCTGGTGTGGCTCCCTTATAAAATACAAGAGGACGAGTTTTCGGCTGTAGTATTAGACTATTAGCTACAACAATTATCCTAATTTATTACTATTAGCCAAAAAATAATAATTATTAATTACAATATACTTATGTCGTGAATCATGTGATCCCTCGAACATTTCTCCTAGCCTTAATAACTCAATAAATAAATAATAACTAAGTAGCAAAGGGTCACCTTTTTAAAAAGACAAGGAACTAACAGGTGTGTGCCACTTGGTAGGTCAGATGCTGACGAATTAATATTCTTTCTTAGTAATGACGCCACTTTAAGTTTGATTAAGTAAACTTAATATTTTAGTGATATAATAAGTTTTGAATGGTAATCATAATTTACCTAATAACGAATTATTGAGATAAACCGGCAGGCAGAGCGTTCCCAATTTCCCGAGTTCTCTTCCTACTACTTGCACGTTTCCGATAATCAGTTCCTCTTAAATTGTATATGTGGCTTTCGACAAATTCCATGATTGGCTGTTATGGATTTGCACGTCAAATAATTATAAGTAATATATTGTTGCTCGTGCTCACAAACTTTTGGATATCTTCTTATGATGCTTAATTAGATGTTGTCTGATGAGTAATGTAACATTTGATCGATCCTATAGCTCGTCCGTGAATCCATGTATATCGGTCTATTATCTGTCAATAGGCTTTATCTTTGTCTAGTAATCGGTTCCTTAATTATTCCAAAAATCTTGTAATTAAGAACTATCGTCTAGCGTAACGATTGTGATGAGGATTTTTGCGTATTTTGATCTCGCTCACGTTATATTAAAAATTATTTCTCAATAAATCTTCTATTCAAAAATTTTGTTGGTAAAAACACGTTTAGCTGGAAAATTCTTTCGGGAGCAAATGCCAAAAACACAATGCACATTGCTGATACAATTAAATTTTACTTTTAATTTAAAGATCCCTTCATTTACTACCACAACTTTTGAAATCCGGTTGTTACAAATATGCATAGTTAAATTTGGATGGTCATATCACACCAGAACTTACGGAGCATATAGTGGAGCAAATGTATACAACAAATTAGTTTAAAATCTATGAAATAATATCTACTGTAGATTTTGTGCACATGCATTCCCCTGCTACACTATATTTCTATTATCAAGTTATTTTGTAAAACACTGTTTTCTATAAAGTATGAATCCGATCGAATAAAATCTTATTGATCCTCTTACTAACTTGACAACCAATCAAACATAAAGTTAGAGAATAATCCTTAATATGTCATTTTTAATTTTGATTAGAAGTTTTGAGAGTAAAATATTGATGTAATCGAGTTGTAGTTCTAATAATTTTTTTTTTTGCAAATAGAGGAGAAAACTGATGGTAGTATAAAGTATATCAAACTTTAAAGACCAAATTTTGCTACATGTTTAGAGATGCGAAAATTAGATGAAATTAAGGCAAAATTTTGTAGTTGGCTTTTGGAAGGTTTCTACATGTGTAGTTTTATGTTTTTTTTCTTTGTAGTTGGTATTGTTTATGTTGCATCCAAAACAATTCGTGTATGTGTTACTGTGTACTTGAGCAAGGGACATATCACATATGGACCATGGACGCATGTGATTAAAAATAATTATCCTTTGTCACAAATAATTATCTAATGTTCAGATGTTTTTATAAAAAAAAATTAGTATAAATAATGTCATTTTGACATATTTTATACAGATTCAAATTTGTAGAACATACAAATCTATTCGTATTTAATATACTAATAATTGAATAGAAATAATTTAAATTCAAAATTATTATTAGTTTTGAATAAAAGATAAAACAGAGATTAAATATAAAATTTTACATTAAAAATAAAAAGATACATTTTGTGAAACAAAAAATAGTAATTATTTACTCAATTAATAATTAGTTAAATATGCCCTATCTAATAAGGTATATCCGATTAAATTGGCTTCAGTTATGGAGAATTAATTAATCCAATAAAAGGGAGATCCTGGTCACATAAACACACATGCACAACGTACCAAAAACAACTGGCCTTTCAAATTTCAACAACTATATCAATTATATAAATAAAATATTCTGAAGATTTTCTATACATGTGATGTATTTTTTTCTCCTTTTTTGAATAATTGTTTATTCTGGTTTTAGTTATGAGTTTTCAGTATGTAATGCGGACGTGCATAATTTGACAATTTACTAAGTCGGAGATCTGTTTATCTCCACCAATGTGTTGTCGTTTTTAATGAACTATAAAGTAAAGCACATACAATAGTAAAAGTGCTGCACTGAATTTTTTAATGAAATTTGACAGAATTTAAACAGTTTAACTAATAATGAGTTTGGTTTGGTCTCAAATATACGAAATTAATTTTGATTGGAAATTAATTTTGATTGGAAATTAATGATACATTGATTCATATCTCTATAATATTATTTAAAAAGACATTTTTAAAAATGAACTTTCTTTTGTAAGTTATTACATGAAATGTCATTNAATATGGAAAGTATATATTTTGCATTAAAAATGTTATTTATTATTTCATTTCTTAATTATTTTTAATATTATATATTTTAAAATAATAATCAATTCATATATATTCAAAAAAAAAATCTATTCAAAATCTTGCAATATTTTTCACTATAATTTATTATATTTTATTAAATATATATCAAAACACAAGTTAAAAAATATTTTACTAATTTTATAAAAAGTTAGACACAAAAAAACTATTTTTTTAAAGAGTTCGTAGACTCACCACAAAAACTAGAGTCATTTAACGATGCATATTAGAGTTATGTTTTTAAGATTATAAGTTTTTGCGGGTTAACTCGAATAATATTTTACTTCAATGCAAAACGGGTTAAATAGACAAATTATTACAAATTGACAGATTTATCTATAATTAGTAGTTAGCTATATTATAAAATTCAAATAAAAACAATTTTCTTAAATTTCAAAACAATTTCTTTTTTAAAAAATTACTCTTTTTAAAAATTACTCCACATTATAATTAGCGCGGGTTAAATCCTAGTTTGGTTTTAATTGCACCGAACAGAAATGAAGCATACATATATGAATCATGTAAATATTTGACACGTTCAAATTTTGTTGACTTAATGCTGTAGATCAGGCATTATGTGCATAATAATAAGAGTCAAGTGTTCACATTTAAATGTCTTGTAGTTATTTTCTATAATACATATCGTACTTAAACTCTCTTTTTTTGTTGGTGATCCGTGCTTATTTAACTTGTGGAAGTAAAAAGGTTTTGATTTTAAAATTATACTCCGAACAGAAATGAAAATAAAGAAAAGCGAAGTGTTTGACAAAAAGAGCATCTGTCCACATGCTTGGGCTTCAGGACTCAGGAAGCTGATATCGCAGTTTCCAATGTCATAATCTCTATCTAGTTGTCTACCAAACTCATTTCAGATTATATATTATATATAATGGAGTACTATGTAGTTTAATAGTAAATACATTGATTTCTTTTAAACTCGAAACATTTTTAAAATTCTAAATCATCACAAGTTGACCAGACACTTGTTAGCAAGCTATATATACGCCAGGATTGATAATTGGCGCTACACCGGTAAATAAATCATGTTTTTTTATGAAATAAAACATTTTATCTTTCTTAAAACATTCTCAAAATTATTGGTTTAATCAAGTTATATATCCCGGTCCAGAGTCGATAGCTCGACTCGAAAGGTACAATATGATAATCCAAAAAATCACATGATCGAAACGGATAAAAATATTGAAAGCTGATTTAGATCGAGAATGATGTACATACTTAAGTCCAGAAGCTCTTAGTTAACCAATTTTTTTGTTCTTTACAACATTCATGATATTCATCATGTTTCTTACAAATTTATTATTTGTATTACTAATTCTAGTAAAGTATGTAGTTACTCAGAAACAATAAATATGCAAATATATCGAAGTTCTATGACAATAAGCAAAATATATCAATGTCGTATTCTCTAAAATCTCTTAATTAATAGTTGTTGGGGATAAATAATTCTCATTTGGATCGGCGAACCAGAATGTGATATGTGTTATATTAGGTTAGATGGTCACTTATCCTAAAAGCGTATTACTTCGAGATGGTGCAGTTACGAGGCTAGGTGATCGGACCTTAAGACATATTGTATGACGTGTCACCGTAGACTAGACGACCACTACTAGACCTAAAAGTGTGCCACTTAGAGGAGGTACGGTTATGAGGCTAGGTGGTTGAACCATAGAACATGGAAATGAGCCACCGACTTCTCCCAACACCGTTCTTGAGTAGCGGAAACGGGAAGTAAGGAGATGAGTGGTCCCAAAATAATAAGGAGTTACCTTTTCATAAGCATGTCAACTCGTACCAGGTTACCTCGAGAGTACGGTAGTAAAAAGATGAGTGATTCATGGATGAATAGGTTGACTTCCCGTCTACATCACCGTAAACCGTCTACATCACCACAAACCGAGCAACAATGTTCAGAAAGGTAAGCTCTCAGATAACTGGGTAGTAATACCCGAGAAGGTAAGAGTAACCGATACCTCTTACCAGGTTATCGGAAACGTAAAATAGGCTTAGTCACCACGAGTCTTTCACTATTTTCCCTCCACAAATAATGCATTACAATTTGAATTCTATCTCGCCTAAAAGACTTAGCAAAGTATTCACGCTACGCAGTTTCAGGATCAGAGACGGACGAAAGCGACGTGACACAAAACCTCAAGAGGCGTGCACTATGAGACGAGAAGATTATGCGGTGCCAAACCCACAAGACACAGAGTAAAGACAACTCGGCGCATGATAGAAAGTGTCTCGCACTCCTTGAGAGCAAGGGGACGAACATCCATTCACATACAATTTTTTGACCTAATTTTCTCTCCTCCACCAAATCTTTTTTTTTTCTCTAGACACATAAAACCCTCACCAGTAATCCTGGAATCAATATTCTCATATTATGTCTCCGACTATTCTTTGGTCGAAACCACCATAAATCTCTCATCTTTCCCATCTTTTTCACCATTAAAAGCTTCACAAATCCCATATATTTAGCAAAATCCATCTCATTCTTTGGACTCTAAGTCACTTAATCGTTCTAACATGTTTTCCGATTTTCTCTGAACGTCTAAATCATGATTTTTATTTCTCTTATTTATTGACTTGAGCATTGAGAAGTCCTCGGAAAATATCCCCCAATCATGTTTTCCAGGATTCAACGTGTTGTTTTTTGTATAAGTAGATTATTTCCCTAAAAAGACAAAACAATAACTATGTCTATAACAACTTCGAAAAGACATTATTATTGCAATTTGCAAATTGGGTTGGGTATTCCTTCTCTCTCTTCCAAAGTATATCAGAAAATAAAATAAATATTTGTATCTAAAACGACATCCCTAGTTGTTCTTGCGTGATCTATCCTTGGATATGCATGGGCTTATGGACATGTTGGTTTATTTTTAAGGTTACGCCTTTTTTTTTTAAATGTTATGCCTAAATTATTAGGCTCATTTAAATACGTCTTCGAATTCTATTGCATTGTTTAATGATATTGTTCGAATCATTCATTCGCATTTAATCGTTGATGCATTGATGGTTTGATTGTGCGGTCGAATTGAAAAAGTGAGCTTCCTCCGTCGGATAACTCAAATTATATGTACGTTTTTTTTTGGTGTTAATGTTAAACAAATTATATGTACGTAAAATACATGTGGGAGCTTCATTTTATACAGCAAGTTGTTAGATATATATATAATACATATACGTGCATCTATATGTATACACTTATTGAACCACTTAAAGGACTATCCATTTGAAATAAAATTTGCATTCATGGATCATGAATAAGACGGAAAAAAACGAGTCATGCATAAAGAAATCGTTCATGACAAGGACAAGATTCAACAAAAAAAACTATTTGTTTCTTTTCTAAAAATCAAGTTTACAATAATTGACATTTGGTTCTTTAAGTAGCATCACTACAAGAAAACAGAGTGATTTCCGACGGCATTTCCGACGGGCAAAAATCCGTCGGAAATTTCCGACGGCAAACCGACAGATTTCCGACGGATTNTTGCCCACAAAAAATGTACATTTTTTTTCCGAGATAAAACATAAAATAAAATAAAATAAAATTGAAGAGCTACTTTTACTGGGGCACAATGCTAATATTCAGTAGAATTCAGTCGTGACAAGCATAACAAAAATGATATTTTTACTGAATGTCTCGCATAGTATTCATCATATATTGATCGGTATTACTGATTGATTCCAACAAAAACTGTAGTTTTGGTTAATGCGACATGCATCTAACAGTTAGATTTGATTCTGAGATTAATATGAGCATTGACCGGTAAATTATATTCTATAAGTTTTTTTTATAAGTGATGTTTAAGGTTTTTGCACACAAATTAAAGAATCATTTAATTTTTGGTGTTTTATACTAAAACATAATTTATTATCCATTTAAACACAATTCAACTAATGATAAAACAATCCGCAGAATATAAATTATCAAAAACAATAAAAAAACTATTTAATTTTACATTGAAAATTTTAAAAAATCACTTATTTGGGAACAAAAAATAAATCCTAAAATATCACTCTTGTTTTTTTGTTAAAAAAAATATCACTCTTGTTAAAGAACAGAGGGAGAAGTAATTACAAAAGTGAGGTTTAGTTAATTTTACGTATATATATATATATGACTATGAGTGAGTGGATAAGGATATGAAATGTTGGTCCCACGTGGGAGAAGATATAATTAAATCTAAGAGAATCGTTGATGCTGAATCTTTAGTAGCTCTAAACGAATAAATTATAGGGTGAATTACATTGAAAGGCACATTTACCACTTTTGTTACAAAAAAAGGCACATTTGACTCTTAAGGCCTCTTTTGCACTGTTCATGCGTGTGAAAAACCAAAATGGTCCCTCATGGTCATGGATGCAAAGTCGTGGATGAATCTGGAAATCAAAAATTTGAATAAAATAATTATTACCCCACTTGATTTGTTTTCTATTTTTTTTATAATGTGAAAGACATAAAACAATTTTCTGGAAACAATATATGATAATTCTATTTTTCCAACATTTTAAGATCCATTTTGCTATAGTTTTGATGTGAAACAAGAAATCTACTTGTAAATATCAAGAACTACATCTACACATGACCATCCACACATGACCATCCACACATGACCATCCACACATGACCATCAGTAAAGTATTATCCACACATGACCATCCACACTAACAATACGAGATTCTTATCTGTCTACACACAATTGTCCACGTTTTCATGTCAACGTCGATCTCGATTTCATATGTTTAGATTTCTTGTTTTTTTCGAATCAAAACTATAGCAAAATAGATCTTAAAATGTAGAATAAA
This sequence comes from Eutrema yunnanense, assembly GCA_002933935.1. Lineage (NCBI taxonomy): Eukaryota > Viridiplantae > Streptophyta > Magnoliopsida > Brassicales > Brassicaceae > Eutrema > Eutrema yunnanense. The sequence goes on along the minus strand of PKML01043685.1, from coordinate 75,711 downwards.
AAAAATTATCATTCATAGTTACCAAATAAATTGTTTTATGTATTTCACATTATAAAAAAATAGAAAATAAATCAAGTAGGGTAAAAGAGAGAGATGGGGTAAAAAAAAAAAGAAATATAAAATAAATAAGTAGATGATTTACGAGAGAGTAAAAGAGAGAGAGAAGAAGATTCATGAGAGAGAAACAAAAAAAGAGGTGAGTTATATACATAAGGGTAAAATTGTCAATTGTATCTAAGAAAGTGCCTTAAGAGTTGAAAGTGCCTTATCATGTAATACATAACTCAAAATGTGCCTTCTAGAGTAATTTTCTTTAAATTATATCTCATATCTGTTCGATGATGCTTCCTTCACCATTAACCATACAAATGTTATTAATTAATCACAAATTAACTAATAGTCTAAGACCTTTCCAACTTTTTCTTCTTTTAATAATTACTTTTATGTCTTAACAATCTTTTGGATAGTACAATTATGTACTCCATCTCTTCTATATTAAGACTGTAACTGGTTGTCTTCCAAAATAACAAAATGAATAAAAATTAGTAGAAAAAATATAGAAGAATACCTTTCAACTTGTTACTCTCCTTATTAATGGAGGAAAATTTTCCTTATATTTCTCTTTTTTGTTCATCTAATTAACGTGGAATGAGTTGAAAATTTTATTTTTCATTTTCAACATAAATGGTAAAATTTGAGAGGAATCTATTTTTTCTCTGATTTTTTTTTTCTAAAAGTGCAACCAGTTGCGGCCTATGTGATGTTTAAGGTTTTTACACACCAATTAAAAAAGTTTGTGTAATATCATTTTTAACCCTTTTTATCATTGATTAATTTTAACATTGATTAGTTTTTGAGTTGTTGACTGAAAATTATTTCAATAATATAAGGGCAAAAAGTCATATTATATCAATTTTAACATTGATTTGTGAGAATATCAATTAATTGAAAAAAAAAAATCTCTAAAACAATATTTAATATAGAACGGAAGGAGTATTAATTAATTATTGATAAAAAATGTATTAATTAATTAAGTTGGCATCCATGATGTTCTTACTATTAATTAAGTTGGCATCCATATATTTATTTTAATCATTTCTTATTCAGAAAATTTGTGATTGGATTCGATTGATACATAAAACGGTACTGATTTTTTTGATGGTATGAAATAACAGTAAAAAATGATAAGAAAATTGTAATACAATAATAAAAATAAAAATAATTGAAAATTATGTCACCAATCGGAGCCAATTATTGTATCAACACAATAAATAATTGAAAACGAATATTTATTTAATATTATTACAATAGATGTTACATCTATACTATTAAAACATGAACACTTTTCGAAACCAAACATGTAAAAATCTAGATATTTTTAGAATTTATCTGGATTAATTATACATATTGTTATGTTGCTAAACAACACAATTTGCAGAGAGAATCTTATCAAATCAACGAAAATATAAATTAGATCTTATTTTTTATTTTACACTTTATATATTACAAAATCTAGTAGTAATTTATTTTGAAACTTCAGTTTCTGGATTTAATTATTGAAAATGTGGTTCGTTTTACATATGGTCGGATCATATGAGATCACTAAGTTCACTGCTTAGGATTGTATCAAACTCAACTGCTACAATATGCTTAAAAAAATTCCATTGTTTGTGAGATCAACGATTCCCATTTCAAATGTGGTTTTTTTTTTTCTTTTTTCTTTTCTGTCTGATGCCTAAATAGAGGAGAATAAAAAAAAAAAAAAAGAGGATCTTTTGTCGAAATCTGAGAGCATAAAGGAGAAGATCACCAAGACAAATTGAAATTTTCAAAATAAGGAAGCTCTCTTTGTTTGTTTTTGTTGAGATTAAATAAAAATCTTCCCTTTTTTGTTGTAGACAAGCTGCCACCTATTTTCAATGAAAAGCTGTATTTTTTGTTCATGAAGATGAGGTTGAATTATAAAACTTGACTTCATATCCATATATAATAAACAATCTTAAGTTCTTAACTCAGTGCTAAACATTACATGATGTGACGGTCTAGTTCTGTTTAGGCTCAAAACGCCAGAGATCAACAGCAATATCGACTTCTTTTCGCTTGTGGAACTTGTAGAGTTTCGGCAAGTCATACCGGAGCTGCAAGGGAAACAGTGTGAATGAGTTAGATTGTTCAGACACATTCACATCAGAAGTAGCAAATGATATTTCCAAATCTTTTATCCTCTTTTACCTCACACAGAACTTCAGCACTTTTCGCATTGAAATCACGCAACGCCGCCCTTTTAATATGCTGCAAGAATGTAGTTAAAGGTCGTTTACTAACAAAATATATAGTCAAGCGTGAAAAGTAAGTAGTACGGTAAAGAAGAAGGAAGGCTTTGCTTACTTCTCTCGTAGATGTCTTATGCAAGGAATAAACAGCTTGAGAGGCTACCTGTGTGACAAAATGTCATTTGAAATTTAGAAAACAGTCGAAAGAGATTCTGTATTCCTGTTTTTACCTTCATTGCCGCAGAGAGAAACTCCATGTCAGCTCCTTTCTTTCGTGTACCAAAGGGAGGATTCATTACAATGGTATCCACAATCTGGCCTAAAACAATCGGTGGATTAAGCAAAAATGTTACCTGTAGATTCTTTTTCTTTGTTAAGTGAATTAAAAAATGAAAAGAGATTTTACCTTTTAGCTCTAATTTTGTAATGTCACACTGAACGAAATCAATATCCACCTGCGCAAAACTAACCAATTAGTGCTACAACGAGAAAAGAAGACTCATTTACATGAAAGAAGAAATTCATTGACCTCAAGTTCCTCTGCATTTAGTGCTGCTGTTTCAAGAGATTGAGGGTCGATATCGAATCCAATCACACAACTGTTTTGAAGAAAGAGAGAGAGATTAAACCATAGAGAAAGAATAGACGTATTGATGAGAGAAGATGATGATATACTGACGCTGCATCTAGAAGAGCAGCAGCAGCACTTAAGGTACCACATCCACAACCAAAATCCGCAACAACCTTATCAGCTATGTCTCCATATGAATTCTCTGCCTAAACAAGAGACAGATTCAATGCAACACACACAGACACACTTCAGGCTTCAAGAACAGAAACCAAAACCAAGCCAAATAACAACTCAAGACTACAGAAATCTGACATTGAAATCATTACTACCCTGTTATGAATCTCTATCTCTCCACCCAATTAAACATAGAGCCGAGCAAAACGCAGAGTGAGATAATTACGAAATACCCAATTGACAAGAAGCATGAAACTAATCGCATAACCCAGAAAATTTAGGTGTAAAACAACAAAAGTAAGAAACTTTTGAGCAAAGAAAAAAGGATTTTACAGTGAAAAGCATGCGAGAAGCAATGTGAGGACCAGTTGGGTATTGCTCCAATTCCACCTGCGACACAAAAAAAATCAAAAGAGTAGGAAAAAAAACAAGCTTTATCATTCAAAGACTTCATTTTTTCGCATACTTTAGGATTGGAGAACTGTTCAAGATCACCTAACAAGCCTTCTAATTGCTTCAGCTTCATCTTCTCCGGCGCTTCTGAATTCTGAATTCACAAAGCAAATAAAAAAAAGGCCAGAGGAAAAAAAAAAACCATTATGGGCCGAAATGTAAGGCCTATTGGGCTTTTCTCTCTCTCTCTCTCTCTTTCCAGAGGTAAACGCTGATTGCCTCCCGAGTCCTGAGGTTTCTCTCTTCCCTGAATCGCGTCGCTTGCTGAGAAAGAGATACAGAGAGAATGTGTCCTCGAGCTGCTCGAACATGCGAAATCTGCAAGAAAGTTGTATCCAAATACAAGTGCCCTTCTTGTCTTGTTCCTTAGTAAGTCTTCTTCTTCTTCTTCATCATCTTGCTGCCTCTTTTTTCCATTAAGTCATTGATCTTTCTTCGTTATGTGTCCTGCAGCTGCTCCTTGGTTTGCTTCAAGAAGCACAAAGGCAAGTTATTTTGTTTTCCTTCTGAGTTCGTAAAAGTTAAATTCGGATTTAGCTCCCTGATTGATATTAGCTTCTAACTGATCCCTAAAGTGTTGGACTTTGTAATTGAGAATTCGATGAGTGTCTCTACTTTTCTGATTTCAGCTTGTTGATTGTACCTCAAGTGATGAAAACTTTTTGTGTATCTCTGTTCTGCTTCAATGACATTTTAGCTCAAGTCTCTTGATTCACTTTAGGCTTATGTTGACGTGGTTTTTAACTATGTAATCTTCGGACCAATGATGCAGAGACTCCATGTGCTAAGCCTTCTTCAACCGAGGAAAATCCAGGTTAGTAGCATTTAGTCATCTTGATTCAGTCTTCCTTGGTTTGGTTTTGTATATCCGTGATGGGTTTATTCGATTAATAATAGCATACAATATCGATTCCTTTCTACTTTCTCACTTTGGTTAGTTGTTTAGTGTGAGTCATGTTTTGAGTTATGATCTGGTTTTGTAGCAGCAAAGGAAGTTTCGGTGGCAAGACCGATAAATGTAGAGGAAGAAAAGCATGTTGTAGAGAAGACACAGCTCGAGGCAATCGGTAATGTTCTTCCAACTGAGTAGAATAATTTTCGATTTTCGATGCCTTGTCTCAAGTAGTCGGATAACAAACTGTTGAACTAATCTGTAGCTTCGTAGTCCATTTCTAAATCTGGAAACTTTTTGCAGCTTCTTCTAGTGAAATCCGAGAAGCTCTAAAGGATGAAGCCCTTCAGAAACTCATCTGCAATATTGATAGTTCTTCCAACCCTTTACTGGTATGCTCTTCTTGAATCTTTTTTTTTACTGTTATGTATCTCGTTCAACAAGATTTGACGAAACTATTTGTGGCTGTATCAGGAACTTGATGAAGCCATGGGAGTAGAAGCTTTCCGCGTATTCACAGATAAGGTACAGTCTTTGTAGCCTTTATCTTCTTTTCAAGAACTTGCAACATCGATGACCAGCAAAAGAGCCTATGCTAAGTTTTTCACCTTGTTATTTTCAGATTCTATCAAACATTTCCAAGAGTAAACGATGCGCAATGATATCCGAAGAGAAGTTCCTGAAGTACTCTTGATTAGAAATGTCGTTACAAAGTTTCTTTTGCACGAGAGAAATGTTCATTTGCTGTGAAAAAAACAAGCCTTTTTATTAAACACATACATCTCTTCTTTGGCTCACACTCAAACATGTATATATATGTTAACACTCGAGATTCCAGGTTCTTGCGTTTACACAAACAGAAAAACGTTTACACAAACAGAAAAAGGGACCTACGATCCACTTTTTTTTTGGAAAAAACCAACGATCTTCTTATTTTTGGATAAGACACCAGTAATTATACATGTTGGCCATCTGCTCATCTTGAAGTTTGCGGTTTGCTTGGAGAGCTGATCCTTTTTAACTCCACACATCAACCTGCAACAACACGATGGAGATGTATTTGTCAGTGTCTTGAACATTAACTCATCTAGCAAGAAAAGCTACTGGCCATTCCCTGATTTTCTTACTAACGTGTTCGTTGGTTCTTCTGACCCTCAAGTTCACTGGTACTGCTCCCCTGACTAAAACTCAGCTGTGCTGTTGTTTGATTCTATAAGAACATTAAAAAACAAAAAAAGGATCCTGTGAGCATCACTGTTGTAGGAACAAGCACAATGGATACTGGGAAAGTATTACCTGCCACAGAGGATGACGTTGTTGCATGTGGTGGAGACCAACAAACTCGGTATAAGGATCCAAGTGACCCGGAAACTGAGGCTGGTTCGGTGTCGGGTCAGGCTGCTGGCCTTTTGGAAAAGGGTAGGGCGGTGGTGGATATAATGGACCCTGACCAGGTATATGAGCTGGCCTAGGAAAATCTATGTTCATACCCATGTTCATGTGGGGCATGAATCGTTGCATTTCTGCTGAATACATCATCTGCATCATACCGTTCCACGCCATCTGTATAACAACATTGAGTCAGGGATTAAAATCACTGTCATGAACTGCAGATTCTTCTTCACAAAGCTGTAAACTTGGGAAGCAAATTCATGACTTGCAGGAAAAGAAGAGTAGGACTTGAAGAAGAGAGCATAATAAGGAAAGGAGCATGCAATAAGCTATTAGGCCATCCATTTAAACGAAGTACCAGTAGAGACTTATATAAGATTTGAATATTTCTTCCATGAAACTTAATAACCCTTCCAAGAAGATGAGTCTGCAGAAATCAAATCTAAAGCCAGAAAGTCTAATAACACCCACAAGTTATGTTTTTGAGGACATACATATCTATGCAACTGTATGGACCATTTCACGAACGCGGTAACATCTTCCAGCATCGAAGCTTTATCAGACTGATGAGAGTAAGAAGAACAAAATTCAATTAGAATCAACCTTAACTTGAATGACAAGTTTATACCAGACTGTAACAGACCGTGTTGCAGTGAGGAATAAGTTCTTGCAGAGACTTCATCTTGCCGCTGATCTTTTCTCTCCGTTTCTGATACAAAAAGAATGCAACCATGTTTAATGGAGATGAAACAGGAGATTGAAACCTAGAAAGGAAATTCAAAGAACCTTTTCGGAGAGGTTATGCATTTCTGCAGCTCGTGACCTCTTCCTAGGTGTTGAACCAGGACCTCCTTTTGTTTTCTGTGTTCCACAAGAACAAAACCAACAAAAAATAAGGATCAAGTGACTAACATGCGTTTTCTTATTAAAGGGGAAATTTGACCTACCTCGATTTCGTCGGCGTTTTCTGTGCTCGATCCCACCTGCGGCATCGATTGTCTCACCACGGGAGGAACCCACGGTCCAGGTGTGGGGGCGACAACGCCGGGGAGGATAAGACCGGAGAAGAAATTGGTCTCGGCGTGATTATGCTCAAGCCAAGAAGTCATAATTTCCCCTTCGTCGATAAAGAGGTGGTGAAGTAAGGGAGACTGAGGCGGAGGAAGCTGAACGATATCTTCTAAGCCGCCGCCGCCGTAGAGAATGGGAGGAGGAGGAACTGAGGGTATTTGTGTACTGTTTGGAAAGACGTGCGCGCTCTTCCATAAGAGTTCCGTGATATAATCTTCACTCCTCATTTCAAACCAAAAAAACCCTAAAATCAGATTTTAACGAGAAAAACAAAGCAATTTAAACGGTTCTTATATAATTGATTTTTATGTTTTTTTATGGGGAGATTCAAGCAGTAGAAAAAAGTAGAAGAACAACAAAAATGATTTGGGATTATATAATCATAGTGGGTTTTTGGAACAACAACGGATATTACATGATTGATTTTTATTGTTTGTTATGTTTTTTTTTATGGGGAGATTCAAGCAGTAGAAAGAAGTAGAAGTACAACAAAAAAATGATCTAGGATTATATAATCATCGTGAATTTCTGGAACAACAACAAATCTTACATTATTGATTTTTATTGTTTATTATGTTTTTTTATTGGGAGATTCAAGCGGTAAAAAGAAGTAGAAGAACAACAAAAATGATATGAGATTATATAATCATCGTGGGTTTCTAGAACAACAGCGGATCTTACAAGATTGATTTTTATTGTTTGTTATGTTTTTTTATGGGGAGATTCAAGCAGTAAAAAAAAGTAGAAGAACAACAAAAATGATTTGGGGTTATATAATCATCGTAGGTTTCTGGAACAACAACGGATCTTACATGATTGATTTTTATTGTTTGTTATGTTTTTTTATGGGGAGATTCAAACAGTAGAAAGAAGTAGAAGAACAACAAAAATGATATGGATTATATAATCATCGTGGGATTCTGGAACAACAGCGGAGCTTACATGATTGATTTTTATTGTTTGTTATGTTTTTTTATTCGGAGATTCAAGCAGTAGAAAGAAGTAGAAGAACAACAAAATTGATATAGGATTATATAATCATCGTGGGTTTCTGGAACAACAGCGGATCTTACATGATTGATTTTTATTGTTTGTTATGTTTTTTTATGAGGAGATTCAAGCAGTAGAAAGAAGTAGAAGAACAACAAAAAATGATATGGGATTATATAATCATCGTAGGTTTCTGAAAGAACAGCGGATATTACATGATTGATTTTTATTGTTTGTTATGTTTTTTTATGGAGAGATTCAAGCAGTAGAAAGAAGTAGAAGAACAACAAAAATGATCTGAGATTATATAATCATTGTGGGTTTCTGGAACAACAGCGGATCTTACATGATTGATTTTTATTGTTTGTTATGTTTTTTTATTGGGAGATTCAAGCAGTAGAAAGAAGTAGAAGAACAACAAAAATGATCTTGGATTATATAATCATCGTGGGTTTCTGGAACAACAGCGGATCTTACATTATTGATTTTTATTGTTTGTTATATTTTTTTATGGCGAGATTCAATCAGTAGAAAGAAGTAGAAGAACAACAAAAAATGATATGGGATTATATAATCATCGTGGGTTTCTGGAACAACAGCGGATATTACATGATTGATTTTTATTGTTTGTTATGTTTTTTTTATAGGGAGATTCAAGCAGTATAAAGAAGTAGAAGAACAACAAAAATGATATGGGATTATATAATCATCGTGGGTTTCTGGAACAACAGCGGATCTTACATGATTGATTTTTATTGTTTGTTATGTTTATTTATTGGGAGATTCAAGCAGTAGAAAGAAGAATAAGAACAACAAAAATGATATGGGATTATATAATCATTGTGGGTTTTTGGAACAACAGCGATCCTACATGATTGATTTTTATTGTTTGTTATGTTTTTTTATTGGGAGATTCTAGCAGTAGAAAGAAGTAGAACAACAAAAAAAATGATCTGGGATTATATAATCATCGTGGGTTTCTGGAACAACAACGGATCTTACATGATTGATTTTTATTGTTTGTTATGTTTTTTTATGGGGAGATTCAAGCAGTAGAAAGAAGTAGAAGAACAACAAAAATGATCCGGGATTATATAATCATCGTGGGTTTCTGGAACAACAACAAATCTTACATGATTGATTTTTATTGTTTGTTATGTTTTTTTATTGGGAGATCCAAGCAGTAGAAAGAAGTAGAACAACAACAAAAATGATCTGGGATTATATAATCATCGTGGGTTTTTGGAACAACAGCGGATCTTACATGATTGATTTTTATTGTTTGTTATGTTTTTTTATGGGGAGATTCAAGCAGTAGAAAGAAGTAGAAGAACAACAAAAATGATCTGGGATTATATAATCATTGTGGGTTTCTGGAACAACATCGGATCTTACATGATTGATTTTTATTGTTTGTTATGTTTTTTTATGGGGAGATTCAAGCAGTAGAAAGAAATAGAAGAACAACAAAAATGATCTGGGATTATATAATCATAGTGGGTTTCTGGAACAACAGCGGATCTTATATGATTGATTTTTATTGTTTGTTATGTTTTTTTATGGGGAGATTCAAGCAGTAGAAAGAAGTAGAAGAACAACAAAAATTGATATGAGATTATATAATCATCGTGGGTTTCTGGAAGAACATCGGATCTTACATGATTGATTTTTATTGTTTGTTATGTTTTTTTTATGGGAAGATTCAAGCAGTAGAAAGAAGTATAAGAACAACAAAAAATGATATGGGATTATATAATCATCGTGGGTTTCTGAAACAACAGCGGATCTTACATGATTGATTTTTATTGTTTGTTATGTTTTTTTATTGGGAGATTCAAGCAGTATAAAGAAGTAGAAGAACAACAAAAATGATCTGGGATTATATAACCATAGTGGGTTTATGGAACAATAGCAGATCTTACATGATTGCTTTTTATTGTTTGTTATGTTTTTTTATGGGAGATTCAAGCAGTATAAAGAAGTAGAAGAACAACAAAAATGATCTGGGATTATATAATCATCGTGGGTTTCTGGAACAACAGCAGATCTTACATGATTGATTTTTATTGTTTGTTATGTTTTTTTATGGGGAGATTCAATCAGTAGAAAGAAGTAGAACAACAACAAAAATGATTTGGGATTATATAATCATCGTGGGTTTCTCGAACAACAGCGGATCTTACATGATTGATTTTTATTGTTTGTTATGTTTTTTTATGGGGAGATTCAATCAGTAGAAAGAAGTAGAAGAACAACAAAAAATGATCTGGGATTATATAATCATCGTGGGTTTCTGGAACAACAGCGGATCTTACATGATTGATTTTTATTGTTTGTTATGTTTTTTTATGGGGAGATTCAAGCAGTAGAAAGAAGTAGAAGAACAACAAAAATGATCTGGGATTATATAATCATCGTGGGTTTCTGGAACAACAGCGGATCTTACATGATTGATTTTTATTGTTTGTTATGTTTTTTTATGGGGAGATTCAAGCAGTAGAAAGAAGTAGAAGAACAACAAAAATGATCTTGGATTATATAATCATCGTGGGTTTCTGGAACAACATCGGATCTTACATGATTGATTTTTATTGTTTGTTATGTTTTTTTATGGGGAGATTCAAGCAGTAGAAAGAAGTAGAAGAACAACAAAAATGATCTGGGATTATATAATCATCGTGGGTTTCTGGAACAACAGCGGATCTTACATGATTGATTTTTATTGTTTGTTATGTTTTTTTATGGGGAGATTCAAGCAGTAGAAAGAAGTAGAAGAACAACAAAAATGATCTGGGATTATATAATCATCGTGGGTTTCTGGAACAACAGCGGATCTTACATGATTGATTTTTATTGTTTGTTATGTTTTTTTATGGGGAGATTCAAGCAGTAGAAAGAAGTAGAAGAACAACAAAAATGATCTGGGATTATATAATCATCGTGGGTTTCTGGAACAACAGCGGATCTTACATGATTGATTTTTATTGTTTGTTATGTTTTTTTATTGGGAGATTCAAGCAGTAGAAAGAAGTAGAAGAACAACAAAAATGATCTGGGATTATATAACCATCGTGGGTTTCTGGAACAACAGCGGATCTTACATGATTGATTTTTATTGTTTGTTTTTTTATTAGGAGATTCAAGCAGTAGAAAGAAGTAGAAGAACAACAAAAATGATCTAGGATTATATAATCATCGTGGGTTTATGGAACAACATCGGATCTTACATGATTGATTTTTATTGTTTGTTATGTTTTTTTATGGGGAGATTCAAGCAGTAGAAAGAAGGAGAAGAACAACAAAAATGATCTGGGATTATATAATCATCGTGGGTTTCTGGAACAACAGCGGATCTTACATGATTGATTTTTATTGTTTGTTATGTTTTTTTATGAGGAGATTCAAGCAGTAGAAAGAAGTAGAAGAACAATAAAAAATGATATGGGATTATATAATCATCGTGGGTTTCTGGAACAACAACGGATCTTACATGATTGATTTTTATTGTTTGTTATGTTTTTTTATTGGGAGATTCAAGCAGTAAAAAGAAGTAGATGAACAACAAAAATGATCTGGGATTATATAATCATCGTGGGTTCCTGGAACAACATCAGATCTTTACATGATTTAGTTTTATTGTTTGTTATGTTTTTTTATTGGGAGATTCAAGCAGTAGAAAGAAGTAGAAGAACAACAAAAAATGATATGGGATTATATAATCATCGTGGGTTTCTGGAACAACATCGGATCTTACATGATTGATTTTTATTGTTTGTTATGTTTTTTTATCAAATAGTTTTGACATCACGTTCATACTAGCTGCTTTATCAAATAGTTTTGACATCACGTTCATACTAATTACAAAGAGATATGGAGACAAACAACATCCTTGTCGAAGACCATGTTCACTTCTAAAAAAATCCTCTAACTCTACATTGACTTGAACTGAGAAAGATGTTGTGGTTACACAAAGATTTATCCAATGGATAAATTTTTGTAGAAGATTCATGGTTGAGAGAGTATTCATCAAAAAAGACCATTGCACTGAGTCGAAAGCTTTTAAAATATCGATTTTAATAGCACACCGAGTCCTTGTGATAGTCCTTAACCAATTTCGTAGCAAGAAGCAGATTTTCAATCAACAATCGATTCTTAATAAACGTAGATTGATTTAGGATTATAATGCTCGAGAGAACTCCTTTTAACATGTTGGCAATGATCTTAGATATTACCTTGTATAACATATTGTAGCAGATCGCGCAATAAATTCAAGTTCATCAATACGTTCACAAAGCCCTATAAGTACGCTTTCGTATTTTATAGTGTTATTGCTCTCCTAAGCTAGGGGTGTCAATTAGGGCCAAAACCCGGGCCGGTCCGGCCCTGAAAAATAGCGGGCTCGGACCTAAAAATAAAAACCCAAAAAGAATCGGGCCTTTCGGGATAGTGTGTTTTTCAGACTTAGCCCGATCGGGCTCGGGCTATCCCGAAAAGCCTAGAACTTTTTGATTACGTATGTCTTATTAAATTTGGGTTCGTTTATCATATGATTTCAAAGTGTATGAAAAATGTACCATTATAGAAGAAGAAAAGTCTAAATTGACTACTCTATACTTAGAAGACGATATGTTGGAACTGACTTTTTATGAAGACATAAATGTTTTTGAATGGTGGAAGTGTCAGTCACAACGTTGTGGTGAGTTAGCTCCTACGTCATGTGATGTTCTAAGCATTCTGATAACTACAGTGGCATCAGAGTCTATATTTAGTATTGGTGCACATGTATTTGATAAATATAGAAATCGTCTTTTACCAAGAAATGTTGAAACACTTATTTGTACATGCACTTGGTTGGATGGGTTTACATTTCGTGATCCATGTACCATTATCATTCATCCATATTTACTTCATATTTTAAATTTTTTTATCTATAAACTTTCAATAACATTTCTATATGATTTATACCTCTCAAATCTTAATATTATTTTACTTTTTTTATCTGTAGCTCTTGCTGGTGATGAAGATATAGAAGACGATGAAGGAGATTCTAATCTAAACTCTACTACCTAGATTTGAAGTGTTTTGAGTTTATGTTTTATTTGGTAATACAATTTATTTAAATTTTATTTGTTTTTAATCAAACTTTTGCTTTTAAATTTAATTAGATTTGATATAATACATTTCAATTGAGATTTATTTTGATAAATATTTTGTTTTAATTATTTTTCATTTGAGAATTGTGAATTTTTATGTTTGTAAAAAAAAGTTCGAAAAAGCCCGAAAAGCCCTAGAGCCATGTCCGGACCGGGCCGTGCTTTATAATATAGGCCAGAAAAAATTTTGGACCGGGCCAGGCCGGACTCAAATATATGCGGGGTTTAATGTTTTCGGGCCGGACTGGGCTAGCCCGATTGACATCCTTATCCTAAGCTAGGTTTGGTTAATAAATTAAGCACAATAGTGGATTTATTAATCCTAAGATCAATAGCTAGTTCATGACGCTAACTCCATGCAGTAAGAACAAACCTAAAAGAAAGAACTTTTAGAAATCGAGCTATGTTCAATACTTGTTATCCTTATCAATCATGAAATCCTCTTTGATTAAAATCCCCTTAAACCCTATACCCAACTAATAAACTATTCAGACATAACTATGCAAAGCAAAAACGTGGTTGATGATTGCATAACCATATATAAGAACATAAACAAAAAGGTTCAAGAGAGAGATTTCTATCTCCCTAAACCTTAGAACAAAGAACAAAAGTAAAAGACATCTATACTATGAAATTCGTAACTAAGGGTGGCACACATTTTTGAAAGCTAAAAACAATATATATATATATATAGGTCTTGAGATATTCAAAAGTCATTTAAGGCTTTTCTTTGTCGAAAACGGAAGTGAATTTGAAATGGGCTTGCAAACGGGCTTGATCCATGACGAACTGAAGCTGACCATGAGATTCTGCATGCGGTGAAACACACTATGGCCGCAGTCACGACCCTTCATGTCATGGCCAAGAGTGTTTTTCCTGCTTCTGCTTCTGCGCTTGACGGGGCTTCAGTGAACTTCATGTAACTTGAGATTGCACCGTTGGATCGTCCTCAAATCAATTGCATATAAAATTTTGTTGATCCCTCTATCTTGTGTCCAAAATTGGGTTTGATGAGACGGTGAAAAGGTCTTCATCGAAAATTGAACTTTTGACGATTTGTATCTTTCCAAAAATGGGTATTTTGCTCTAATTTGTAATGCTTTTACCTTGATAACCTGNAGACTGATTTCTTCTCCGATCTAATCCTTCCCGGCGTCGTCGCTCCCACTCCGGCTATTCAGCCGCTAAGTTCCGTCTCTCTTGCACCAACACCACCAAGTGTTCTGTACGATTTGCCTAGCAGTGAGATTATCGCCAAGAGAAGGGTGGAGCGATTACTCTGGAGTCCTTTAGACGAAGAAATATAGAGATACAAAAGAGCCTACGTGTAGAGTGATGAGATAATACCAAAAAATATCGGGGGGATGGGGGGAGAGACAAAGTTCTTACCATTATCGCTACAATATATCAATTAACATTTAGATATTGCCAGCAAAAAATATAGTTTTTCGATAAAAAATAACAGTTAGATAAATGTTTTGCCGCATGGTTTTGTTTTCTTTTCTTTTTATTTTATCTACTATTTAATTTCAAACACACACACACATATATACTTTTTAATTTTTACACAAACAGAAAATGGGATCTACGATCCACTTTTTTTGGGATAAAACCAACGATCTACTTATTTTTGGATAAAACCTACGATCTACTTATTTTTGGATAAGACCTTCGATCTACTTTAACCTTAAACACACCAGTAATTATACAAGCTTGCGGTTTGCTTGGAGAACTGATCCTTTTTAACTCCACACATCAACCTGCAACAACACGATGGAGATGTATTTGTCAGTGTCTTGAACATTAACTCATCTAGCAAGAAAAGCTACTGGCCATTCCCTGATTTTCTTACTAACGTGTTCGTTGGTTCTTCTGACCCTCAAGTTCACTGGTACTGCTCCCCTGACTAAAACTCAGCTGTGCTGTTGTTTGATTCTATAAGAACATTAAAAAACAAAAAAAAGGATCATGTGAGCATCACTGTTGTAGGAACAAGCACAATGGATACTGGGAAAGAATTACCTGCCACAGAGGATGACGTTGTTGCATGTGGTGGAGACCAACAAACTCGGTATAAGGATCCAAGTGACCCGGAAACTGAGGCTGGTTCGGTGTCGGGTCAGGCTGCTGGTCTTTTGGAAAAGGGTAGGGCGGTGGTGGATATAATGGACCCTGACCAGGTATATGAGCTGGCCTAGGAAAATCTATGTCCAAGCAAACCGCAAGCTTGTATAATTACTGGTGTGTTTAAGGTTAAAGTAGATTGAAGGTCTTATCCAAAAATAAGTAGATCGTAGGTTTTATCCAAAAATAAGTAGATAGTTGGTTTTATCCCAAAAAAAGTGGATCGTAGATCCCATTTTCTGTTTGTGTAAAAATTGTATATATGTGTGTGTGTTTGAAATTAAATAGTAGATAAAATAAAAAGAAAACAAAACAAAACCATGCGGCAAATCATTTATCTAACTGTTATTTTTTATCGAAAAACTATATTTTTTGCTGGCAATATCTAAATGTTAATTGATATATTGTAGCGATAATGGTAAGAACTTTGTCTCTCCCCCCATCCCCCCGATATTTTTTGGTATTATCTCATCACTCTACACGTAGGCTCTTTTGTATCTCTATATTTCTTCGTCTAAAGGACTCCAGAGTAATCGCTCCACCCTTCTCTTGGCGATAATCTCACTGCTAGGCAAATCGTACAGAACACTTGGTGGTGTTGGTGCAAGAGAGACGGAACTTAGCGGCTGAATAGCCGGAGTGGGAGCGACGACGCCGGGAAGGATTAGATCGGAGAAGAAATCAGTCTCGGCGTGATTATGCTCAAGCCAAGAAGTCATAATTTTGCCTTCGTCGATAAAGAGGTGCTGGTGGTGAAGCAGGGGAGACGGAGGCGGAGGAAGCTGAACGATATCTTCTAAGCCGCCGCCGGCGTAGAGAATAGGAGGAGGAGGAACTGAGGGTATTTGTGTACTGTTTGGAAAGACGTGCGCACTCTCCCATAAGAGCTCGGTGGTATAATCTTCATTCCTAATTTCAAACAAAAAAACCCTAAAATCAGATTTTAACGAGAAAAAAAAAACAAAGCAATTAAAACAGATCTTACATGATTGATTTTTATTGTTTTTATGGAGAGAGATTCAAGCAGTACTAAGAACTAGAAGAAGAACAAAAATGATCTGGGATTATATAATCATCGTGGGATTATGCTCCGCCTCTGTCTCCCCTGCTTCACCACCAGCACCTCTTTATCGACGAAGGCAAAATTATGACTTCTTGGCTTGAGCACAATCACGCCGAGACTGATTTCTTCTCCGATCTAATCTTCCCTGGCATCGTCGCTCCCACTTCGGCTATTCAGCCGCTAAGTTCCATCTCTCTTGCACCAACACCACCAAGTGTTCTGTACGATTTGCCTAGCAGTGAGATTATCGCCACGAGAAGGGTGGAGAGATTACTCTAGAGTCCTCTAGACGAAGAAATATATAGATACAAAAGAGCCTACGTGTAGAGTGATGAGATAATACCAAAAAATGTCATAGCACGCACCGAGCTCGGGGGGGGGGGAGGGGGAGAGACAAAGTTCTTACCATTATCGCTACAATATATCAATTAACATTTAGATATTGCCAGCAAAAAATATAGTTTTTCGATAAAAAATAACAGTTAGATAAATGTTTTGCCGCATGGTTTTGTTTTCTTTTCTTTTTATTTTATCTACTATTTAATTTCAAACACACACACACATATATACTTTTTAATTTTTACACAAACAGAAAATGGGATCTACGATCCACTTTTTTTGGGATAAAACCAACGATCTACTTATTTTTGGATAAAACCTACGATCTACTTATTTTTGGATAAGACCTTCGATCTACTTTAACCTTAAACACACCAGTAATTATACAAGCTTGCGGTTTGCTTGGAGAACTGATCCTTTTTAACTCCACACATCAACCTGCAACAACACGATGGAGATGTATTTGTCAGTGTCTTGAACATTAACTCATCTAGCAAGAAAAGCTACTGGCCATTCCCTGATTTTCTTACTAACGTGTTCGTTGGTTCTTCTGACCCTCAAGTTCACTGGTACTGCTCCCCTGACTAAAACTCAGCTGTGCTGTTGTTTGATTCTATAAGAACATTAAAAAACAAAAAAAAGGATCCTGTGAGCATCACTGTTGTAGGAACAAGCACAATGGATACTGGGAAAGTATTACCTGAAACAGATGATGACGTTGTTGCATGTGGTGGAGACCAACAAACTCGGTATAAGGATCCAAGTGACCCGGAAACTGAGGCTGGTTCGGTGTCGGGTCAGGCTGCTGGCCTTTTGGAAAAGGGTAGCGCGGTGCTGGATATAATGGACCCTGACCAGGCATAGGAAAATTTATGTTCATACCCATGTTCATGTGGGGCATGAATCGTTGCATTTCTGTTGTATACATCATCTGCATCATACCGTTCGACGCCATCTGCATAACAACATTGAGTCAGGGATTAAAATCACTGTCATGATCTGCAGATTCTTCTTCACAAAGCTGTAAACTTGGGAAGCAAATTCATGACTTGCAGGAAAAGAAGAGTAGGACTTGAAGAAGAGAGCATAATAAGGAGCATGCAATAAGCTATTAGGCCATCCATTTAAACGAAGTACCAGTAGAGACTTATATAAGATTTGAATATTTCTTCCATGAAACTTAATAACCCTTCCAAGAAGATGAGTCTGCAGAAATCAAATCTAAAGCCAGAAAAAAAAGAGTCTAATAACACCCACAAGTTATGTTTTTGAGGACATACATATTTTTGCAACCTTATGGACCACTGCACGAACGCGATGACATCTTCCAGCATCGAAGCTTTATCAGACTGATGAGAGTAAGAAGAACAAAATTCAATTAGAATCAACCTTAACTTGAATGACAAGTTTATACCAGACTGTAACATGCGTTTTCTTATTAAAGGGGAAATTTGACTTATTAAAGGGGAAATTTGACCTACCTCGATTTCGTCAGCGTTTTCTTTTCTCTCCTTTAGCTTCCAGTCATCGGCGGTTTCAGTCTCTGTCTCCGTCGCTGGCTGTATCTGAATCGGATCTGTTTCGGCCATGGAGAAACCAAACGATGATGTTTCAGAGATCTTTTTCGTTCCAGTCATCAAGACTGGGAACAACAAAAGTCTCCGAGACTCCGCCAAAGACAGCTGTCTCTTGTCTCTCGGTTTCAGTCTCCGTCTCCGTCGCTGGATGTATCTGAATCGGATCTGTTTCGGCCATGGAGAACCCAAACGATTATGTCTCCGTCCGTCCCTAAAGCTTTTTCGTTCCACTCAAGACTGGGAACAACAAAAGTCTCCGAGACTCCGCCAAAGACAGCCGTCGCTTGTCTCTCGGTGCTCGATCCCACCTGCGGCATCGATTGTTTATAAAGTTTTGTTGCTTCTAGGGATGGTGTTAGCGAATCTCAACCCTTCTCGTGGCGGAACTTAGCGGCTAAATAGCCGGAGTGGGGGCGACGACGCCGGGAAGGATTAGATCGGAGAAGAAATCAGTCTCGGCGTGATTATGCTCAAGCCAAGAAGTCATAATTTCGCCTTCGTCAATAAAGAGAAAGGGAGGAGGAGGAACTGAAGGTATCTGTGAACTGTTTGGAAAGACCTGCGCGCTCTTCCATAAGGGCTCCATGATATAATCTTCACTTCTAATTTCAAACAAAAAAAAAAAACCTAAAATCAGATTTTAACGAGAAAAAAAAACAAATCAGTTAAAACTGATTTTACATGATTGATTTTTATTGTTTGTTATGTTTTTTTATGGGGAGATTCAAGCAGTAGAAAGAAGTAGAAGAACAATAAAAATGATCTGGGATTATATAATCATTGTGGATCTCTTGAACAACAGCGGATCTTACATGATTGATTTTAATTGTTTGTTATGTTTTTTTATTGGGAGATTCAAGCAGTAGAAAGAAGTAGAAAAACAACAAAAATGATCTGGAGTT
This sequence comes from Eutrema yunnanense, assembly GCA_002933935.1. Classification (NCBI taxonomy): domain Eukaryota; kingdom Viridiplantae; phylum Streptophyta; class Magnoliopsida; order Brassicales; family Brassicaceae; genus Eutrema; species Eutrema yunnanense. The sequence goes on along the minus strand of PKML01043685.1, from coordinate 56,737 downwards.
ATATAATCATCGTGGGTTTCTGGAACAACAGTGGATCTTACATGATTGATTTTAATTGTTTGTTATGTTTTTTTATTGGGAGATTCAAGCAGTAGAAAGAAGTAGAAAAATAACAAAAATGATCTGGGGTTATATAATCATCGTGGGTTTTTGGAACAACAGCGGATCTTACATGATAGATTGTTATTGTTTGTTATGTTTTTTTATGGAGAGATTCAAGCAGTAGAAAGAAGTAGAAGAACAACAAAAAATGATATGGGGTTATATAATCATCGTGGGTTTCTGGAACAGCAGTGATTCATATCGTTAGACAAGAAGAAACAATTTTTTGTATGAGAAACCCTAAAAGCACATATTGAAAATTTGTGAACTGGATGTATCCTTTTATATCATAAGATACATACAATTACATATTGAGAATTATATGTATCCTTTTATATCATAAAATATAAAATTTTGTTACGATAACTTCACAAGGAAAAACAAATACAGAATAACATTTTTTGTTGCCGCGATTTCTCTTATTTATTCAGAAAGCTCCAAAAAACTATCCTAAAAACATTTAAAAAAACATAAAAAAACCTACGAAAAAATCTGAAATTTTTGATAGTGGTGTTTTGGCATATAGTGAATGCGTTCTTCTATTGATTTTTTTTTCTAATTAAATGTAAAATTTATTCAAAACAAAAAAATCGTTTTTTACATGTATTCAGCCGCTAAGTTCCGTCTTTCTTGCACCAACACCACCAAGTGTTCTGTACGATTTGCCTAGCAGTGAGATTATTGCCACGAGAAGGGTGGAGAACTTTATCTTTTTCTTAATTCTTACCATTATCTTTTTTTTTTCTTTTTAAAGATAATGTTAAGAACTAAGAAGAAAGTTGATAGAAAAATCTCCTTATTCTTGATATAACATTTTTCCGGATTACTCTGGAGTCCTCTAGACGAAGAAATAAAGAGATACAAAAGAGCCTACGTGCAGAGTGATGAGATAATACCAAAAAATGTCATAGCACGCACCGAGCTCGGGGGAGAGACAAAGTTCTTACCATTATCGCTACAATATATCAATTAACATTTAGATATTGCCAGCAAAAAATATAGTTTTTCGATAAAAAATAACAATTAGATAACATGTATCTCTATTTGAGTTCTGAATATCCCCCATTCATGATTTTAGCAAAAACAAAAAATCCCATTCATGCACATGACAAAATGACATATATCTGAATATGGTTTTTTCGTTAAAAAAAAGTATGTTATCAAGATCGAAGACGACAAAGAGAAAACTAAGCTGTCCAGATTTAATGCCAGTTTTGCATGCATTAACAACAACAAAGAACATTTTCTGTACTCAAAATCAATAAATAAAAAGAGAGCGAGAGAGAGGAAAGACTAAAAGGTTGTAAGTTGGTTACAAGTGGTTGTCTATCTTTTTCAGTAAACTACATTCACATGCATATTTAACTCCTATCATCATTTCATTCATCATTCATCATTCATCATTCATCATAAGCTCGGATATTTCCCCATAAGTCCTGTAGCAGGAGAATCAGTAAGTCGCCCATACAGCCTGAGAGAAGGGACAAGTAAACAGTATGTGGCATATCGACTCCTCTTCTTGATTGCACCTGATGCAGAGCCCATCACTTTGACTCCCTCTTGTTCTCAAAAACCTCTGTAACACAGGCAGTGCAGTGCAGTGCGCCTTTACATACCTTCCAGACAAAGTGGTCGAGCTTTGGAGGAAGCTTTAATAATTTCCAGTCTCTTTATTTAAGAGATAATTTGCTTGATTGTTATGATTAACATTATGAACCTCCTGCAAATGCATCCCAATCCAACAACACCCTTATTTGACTGTATATTCTCTCCATCATCAGTGTAATGCCAACCAATACGCTTCAAATTATTCATTGCAACGCGGTCAACAACATTAACATCTTCCTGACTGATTGAATTCCTCGTTAGATCATCCACATTGCACATAATATGTGATGTCTCACAGATAAAAAAATATTAAAAATACACTCTCTCATCCTTTTACTCAACTTCATACCTTCTCTTTCATCATTTCACTTAACTTTTATTAATTTTATATTTAAACATACTCCTAATTTCACTCTCTTATGTCTTCCCGGAGACACAATCTCTCCAAAACTACTCACTATTTTCTCTTTCTACTTAAATTTTATTAATTTTATATTTCAATACACCCCATTATTTCAACCAAAAACACTCTCTTTCTTCCTTTTACTCAAATTTTAATAATTTTATATTTAAAGACATCCACATTTTGTTACCAATGTGGATGCTCTTAGAGACAGATCCCAAATTGCTTGATTGTTATGATAAAGGAGGAGGACAAGCATCTAGAACAGATCCACTTGGGAAATACATTGCTTTCAACAGTCAATAAAGACGAGACTCCAGATTCTGCAAAATTCTCCTAGTCTGTTTTGCCAATAAAGCATCCTTAAACACCTCAATATCATTGAACCCCATACCACCCTCAACTTTGGGAACTGATAAATTCCTCCAGGCTTGCTTTTCTTCCTATGAGCTGGTGTCGAATTCCACCAAAAGGGAGGCACGGCACAGCACTGCACTGTTCATTTCTTGACACAAACTCACAGGAAGCTTATTATACATAGCTTTTTGTCAACGCCCATAAAGTGTTTGATATATCTCTGGATCAATAAGACTACCAGATGTGATGCCTGACTTGATTAACCGACCAGAACATTGTCCATATGTTCTCAGAATTTCCTTCAAAGCTGTGCAGTCCTTGAAATCAACATTGCAGAAAAATAGAGAATCATCAGCAAATAAAACATGAGCTATAGTAGCACCTGGAGAACCGAGTTGTACCCGTCATACAATCCTGCTGACATTGCTCTTTCGATCAGATGTGACAGTCCTTCTGGCCTCTGAGCATAGCAAAAGGACATGGCCACAATGGATCCATAATACGTTTCTACAAAGACAAGAAGGCTTAATAAGAAAGTGGGGGTGTTTATCAGGTGTCTAATGTTTTTGCACTACCTAAGCTCCATTACCACTTCCCAAGGTACTACTGTGCATGAGATGCTGCGAGGAGCACGGCTCCAATGGAGTGAACGACCTCGACGCTTCCAGCAACTATTCGCATTTTCATAGAAGTTGCAGCGCCAAAACTGTCTGTATGCAGGACTTGCTTTCTGGGAACATCATCATAACAGGATTGAATAGGACTTGCTTTCTGGGTCCTTCCTGCAAATGATGGAACTTTAGACAAACCCAATCCAAAAAGGATGGATCTTGACGGATATAAACTGCGTAAAACCCAAAGTAGTAAGAGTACCTAATGATCAATGATATTCCCAGCTTAGGTGGGACGGTGTCACCAAAGAAAGAAGCCTTTTCCCTAATGACCATACACAGTGTCTCAGAACATACGCGTCAACTACTTTAAAAACTTAAATGTGTAAATGATTTCGGAAACCATGCCATTTGGGAAGCAGTAGCAGACCATGCCATTTGGGATGTGAATGCGCGACATAGGCTGCATTTGTACCAATACTAGCAGCGGCTACATCCGGGTTATAGTATCGACCACCAGTTAGCATTCCAACCGTATCATTAACCTATACAGTTGTCAAGGGGAGCGGCAAAACAAATCAACAAACATATGAGACAATCCGATCCATTAGAGAGCATAAGAAGATTTAGCAAGAAATTGCCGAAATATACCTGTTTTGCTTTGCGACCCATGAGGAAGTTATTGGGATTTATATCTCTATTTGTGCAGATATCCTTTTGAGTGTACATATTCTATTCTTGTTAACTGTAACAGTAGCATAATAGATGCACAATGTATCACTCAGGAAAACTGCTTAGTCTGTAAATAGCATCAACAACAAGACTTGGCCCTAAGAAAATCCATACCATCTACAGCAAAACCGTCTTTGGTGAGAATACACGAATAGATCTTCGAGACTTGGCCCTAGCAAATCCATCACTAAAGTACTTTATGTTCCATCCACTCCAAACCACTTATGCGCGGAATTCCAACTGCAGCCACAAATACATTAACCCAAAAATTAGCTTCTGTGATGTATAATAATCCAACTCCTCGAAATGATCGGAATGCGTTTCACAAACACAACCAACAACTATGGAATGAGAAGAGATAAAAATCAGAAGCATACTTCCTCCTTCACGAATTCTGTATAGCTTGGCTTCAAAGAAGTTGGGGATGCTTTGTTTTTACTGTTTTCCTGCAAAACTATCCAAATGGGTTAAAGACATTTGTCAGCTAGAAGATGAATATACCGGAGCTAAAAAGCACCATCTCAAGGAGCTTAAAGCTTGCCTCAACTGATCAATTTAGAGTTAATCAGTTCAATGACCCACACGAACCAAGGAACGTGATTTAAAATGTATAATACAACAGATCCAGGTCAAATCAAATCAAATCTCCAGAATGGATTCGTCTCATAGCTAATGAACTGAAACTTACGATCTTAACAGCTACTCTGGAAGGTATCGACGTGTGTAGCAGCAAACACCTTTGTAGAAATCAGCTATTGCTTTGTCTCTCCATCGCCTTTCAGGCCCAACAGGAGTAGCCCGAGGACCAGGAGGAACTAAACACACAGAGAAGACCCAACAATAAGAAAGACTAAACTGGAGAAAGATACAGGACATTTTCAGATAGTATTTTGCTACACTTACCTTTTAATCTAGAAAGTTCAGTCTGTACCATACAGTATCCCCATTTCGGAGTTCGATGCTCGGTCAAGCATGTTTGAAAAGTGCAAGGAGTGTTGTTGCATGTGTCTGCTGCCTCCAACGTAATGTAGTACCCGAAAGGCACACCCATCTCAGTGTTGTATTTATGTATGCCGATTAGTTTGAGGTTGGTTCCCTGTAAGATCAAACAGCAGCCCGATGATGACAAAGCAAAGCACACATATAGAATCAAACATAAAAGAAAGCAGTCCATTATATATCGATCATTAAAAAGCTACATGAAGATCAGAATTAAAAGAAGAGATGTTGTTACCTTCTGAAGATTGTAACAGTGAAGCCCCAATCTGAAAGGTTTCATCCAAAGCAAAAACCAACATCCTGAAAAATTTTAATTTTTTTTTATCAAAATCATCGTTAGACGACCAGCCATAAACGATGCAAGCAATTTAGAAGATGGAGAGAGAGAGAGGTTACATCGGACTCTCGAACTTGCCGTTGATACTCCATCTCTTCTTCAGAGTCCAATTCATCTTCTTCACTCAAGGGATCGTCCTCTACAAGTGGGATACTTTCAGCTGAAGGAGCGGAGGCTGAGCAACTTGGAGTTTCCAATTTCTGTTTACGCTGCGGCGGTTCATCCCCAAACCTCGGATACACGATCTCCGACATTCTCCCCCAAATTTCACCTAAACCCTAATCGAATCTCTGGGAACGGAAGGAAACCTATTTAATTATTGGTTTATTACATACTAATATACAAGGGGTATTTGATTTTACATTTACAGTCCTTTTGTTTTCTAATTTTCCAAGATGATTCTACTTCTTTTTATTATTTTAGAAATCGTAGGGTTTATTTTTCTTGGTGGTTCTTGATATTATAATACTCATTTTCTCTTCCGTTGAATTTACGCTTAATAGCATTCTAACCCCCAAAATCACACAATGAATTTAGAGCCAAAAATCGCAAAATTGGAAGTTTTTTTTGGAAATTGAAATCAAAAATACACAAACGGAATCTCCGATCAAATTGACCATGCACAGAGTTATGTACAGGGAGCAAGCAATATATAATATACAAATGTAAACGCAATTATATGAGGATCAAAATCACCATGCACAGAATAAAACAGAGCATTAAGAGACATAAAATATCTCATCTTTAAAGTTCCATGGTTAGAGATAGACAACTACATACAATGTATACACATGTGCAATAAACGATGTACATCTTACAAAGAATTGGATTAAATATCGCAAGTGCGTTAAATGAAAACTCTAACAACAACAACAAAAGAAAAATGGCGATATTCCCCGGTTATAAACAAAAATACCGCAAATGCATTAACTAATATTTAATTGATCTACGGGAAGTACTGGTAGAAACTGAGATATATTAATTATCAGTTTTTTGTTTGTTTGTTGTAAAGCTAGAAATGAGTATGGTAAAAAAAACATTAAATAGTGAATGTATAGAATAATAAAACAACAAGTAACAGAGGGAGTAGTGTAGTAACCAGTAAGGGTGGGGCAAAGAAAGAGGGTACCTCGCCGACATGCTCGTCGATATTCATCTCGTCGTTCGGAGACTGTGCATCCTGGAAGTATTCTTGAGTGTTAGTCGCCGGAGCTGGGGATGGGACCTGATTAGTCACCGGGGTTGGTGCTGGGAGAACCGAGTTTGATCGGAGTGGGGCTACCATATTCGGTAGGATTTGCTTCGTGGTCGGCTTGCTTTCGAAGTACTGCAGGTCTTCGTCTAGACTCATCTGGTAGTCTATGGGATAGTAATTCCAATTCAAGGTGAACGGAATGTGGAACGTCTGCCTAGCACTGTTGAGGCGAAATGCATGTGTCTGGAAGTCTTCGAATCCTTTGCTGTCGTAGACGTTGAAGTCTGGACGAACACCCTTCTTGAAGTCGTCGTGGTGGATAAGTGTTGGCAGTGCGTGCATTCTGTTTGTTTTGACGTTGACTTGAATAGGGCGATGAAAGAAGTATACCGTGTGAGGATTGAAGAACGGGTTGAGGCACCCTTGCCCTTTTAGCTTCTTGTAGGATATGTTGACCGTTTTTGCTGACTTTCTCAGCTTACCACTCCAGGCACTCAGTGGTGCGAACCATGTTAGGAACGTGGAGAGACAATCCTTGTGACCTTGGCGCGAGTTGATGAATTGGTACAGCCAGTGTATATCGAAAGAGATGCCTATAGTGTACACTGAACAGATATACCAGAGGAAACAGAGGACTTCCTCAGGTATTTCGGTGCTCTCGATTCTGTAGAGATGAGCGAACGGATGGTCTGGATGGATCCCTAATGGCGCGATGTACTGACATTTGACGCCATATTTTGATATGATGATCGACTGGTACCTGAAAATCCTTTCTTTGAGATGCTCATGAATGATCTTCATGTTGACAAGTTGATGGGCATCTTCGGGCATGTTGGCACCAAAATCGTAGAATTCTTTTCCGGATGCGGAGGAGCTCGCCATCATCTGAATCTCCTGAGCATGTCGGCGAGGTATCAGAGCAAACGAATTGGAAGCTATGGCAACAACAAGGATACACTCACCTCCATTTTGGGGTGGTACGAATCGGGCTAACACTACACGCTCGAAAAGGTCTACCGGTAGTAGCACGGATCGCTTTAGTCGACTCTAGACTAAAGTCATATCAACAAGCTTGCATCGGCACGGTGCAAACAACATTAAACGCCGGAACAGTATTCATAACGCTGTTTCCAAACTTTAATGTTTCACTTCAAGATCCAAATCTGCTCAAGACGCTGAAGGTTCAACTACAAATCATAGGAGCACCTATGCAAGAGAAAAGCGTTGTAGCAACGCTACATCACCAAATCGTCTATCGGGTTCAATACCATGCTCTCGATCTTGTCCTACCCTCATCCGACGATGCGCTTTTCCTCAAAGTCTCATCAGCATCGCAAGCGCCAAGCACTACTCAAATACCTCGACAGATCTCTCGAGAGGAGTTAGTCAAGAAAATACCCGAATCATGGGTAACGAGCTACGAAAAGCTACATCAAGCATCCGAGACGCCGATCCAGACATCCGAAGTAAGCTTCCACTCACGCAATGATGGAACAACGGAAATCAAGTTTGACAAACCAAGATCGTCCTCGTTTCGAAAACAACTGTTCACACAATTTGCTATTCAAATTGAGGAACACGAATTCCAAGGTCCATACAAAGAACAGTATCCGAAGCCCATCTCCTTCGGTCAACACGGACAGATAGTATACCCTTTCAAGGACGAAAACAGCCATCAATACCTTGATGTCTGCTCCTGCTCAGCCTGCCTAGAAGATTCGTATGAATATGAGGACGAAATCCGCCAACGTAGAAGAAAGAAGAAAGATCCCTTATACAAGAGATATCTTGACGGAGATACTACAGTAGGTCCTCTCGGCGAAGGCAACGGACGGTACGAATACATCGTCCAATACTCTGATAAAAAGGAGTCATCCGAGCAAGAAATCATGATGATAAGAACTGATAACTTCCCTCCAGCAGAGGATTTTATCACTGACAATATATCCCACTCCCCAAAAGTATTTTCCAAGGCGATCAACCCCACCGGGCCCGATCAGCTAAGTCAGGGAGAAAAGGTTCTCAACTGGCAATCCGAAAACGCCATGGCTCAGAACCAATTGCTCACAACGATCAATCACAAAATCGATCAGTTTGAAGAGGGATATACCAAAAGATTGAGTGTTCTTCAGAACTCAATCTCGGAGATAAACAAACGACTCGATGTCCTCCATCAAGAGATGATGACTATGGCCAAACATATGATGGTCAACACATCTCAATTCCAAGGAAAAGAAGCTGAGATGATTAATCTCAGATTTCAATTAAAGGACCTCCAACGGTACCTCGAAAGTATGGTTCAACAACGAAGCTCCTCAAACGCGTACTTTCCTCAACTTGGAAGCCTACCATCAACAAGACCCACAGGTTCTTACTCAGGGTTCTTTTCGGGAGAACAATACGGGAATACAAGACACCCAGTCCCCGGATTCTTATCCTCGGACGAAGCATTCACGTCAAGATACGGTGTGTCCCCTACAAGCGAGTTCAATCCACGTCCCGTACGAGAAAGAGCGAGAAGACAAAAGGAATCAGATTTCCAGGTCAACACAACAAAGACCCACAAATCGGCTTCCTCTCACTCCAGCCGAGATTCTCTCAAAAGAAAAGGAGAAGATATAGGCATGATCGAGTCTACGGAGTTTACAATGTCCAACGTGCTGAATCATCTAGCGGAACAAGATAAAGGACCAACAGAGCAAGAGCACGCTCTCACGCAAGAATCTACTAAGATTCCTCATCCACCGCCGATGATCATTAGCTTTTCAGACTCAAGTTCCTCCTATACAACTGAATCTGAAGAAGAATCCCTACCAAAGCAATTCGCTATTGGAGAAACGTCAAAGACAGAACCTGATATGTACGAAGTGTTCTCTGACGATGATGAGATGAATAGAACGCCTGTCCAAGAACAAGAAAGGCCAACACGACAATCCACATCAAAGGTCGTAACGTTTACGTTCGACGACATTCCTTTCGAGAAGTGGAAGGAACGCCTAGACGAATTTCAAGCATGGATGAACTCCGAAGTTCTAACTTCATCATTATCGCTCGTCATACAACAGTTCACCGCACGATTTTCGGGTGCGCTTAAAGAATGGTGGAACTCACTAGGCGATTATAGACAGCAGCAAGTCTACCAAACAACTATTCCACTACTTCTTGGGGAAATTCACCGAAAATTCATTGGTACCCCAAATCACCTCAAAGATCAACTACAAGAGGAATACTTCGCAGCAAAATGCTGTTCTCTGAAGAAAAGAGATCTTGCGAAGCATTTCGAGGGACAAACGCGAAGATACTATGCGCTCAATGGCCTCAACAATCCAAGCCTAAAGCAAGTCTACCTTTCCTCCATCGATGATTATCTGAGCCAGCAAACGAAGCTCAACATCAAAGAGCAAGGCCAATCGATAGAAGAAATTTCCATAGGCCAAATCCAGCAATACGTCTTCAGAACGCTCGATAAGCTATGCAAACAAAAGGAGTTCTGGACAGAATTCATGGATAATTCAAAACACTTGTCCAAAGTGTGCGCAAGGCCAGATCTTTCAATCAAATGCTCAAAGTCCAAAAAACACTGCTCATGTGAAGGAAAGAGCAAAACTCGCCGTTTCCAAAAATCGGCGAATAAACCCCACTTTGGAAGGTTCAGACATAAAAGGTTCTTCAGAAAGAAGCAATCCTTCGGAAAGGAAACAAGATGTTTTCTCTGCCATAAAGAAGGACACTTCGCCAAAAACTGTCCAAACAGTTCTAAGAAGAAGAAACAATATCTTATCAGCTCCATATCTAGCATTGCCAAAGACATCGATCTTGATAATCATGATCTCGAGTCAGTACTGTCTTATGACAGCGATGAAGAGGATGCGATCTGCGGCTACTCAGATTTCGATGCCTCGGAATAATTATGTGTGTGATGTAAGCGATGATGTAATCGCAATAATTATTGTATAATAAGCGTGATGTAAGCGATGATGTAATCGCAAAACGCGTGTGATGTAAGCGATGATGTAATCGCTGAGGTAAGCGCTTATGTCAACCTTTGATTTTTGTAAAGTAGAAATTGCAAATTGAGAATCGATTGCATAAGGGTTTGAAATTGACATGTTTAGAAAAGCGTTTTCAGAACATTCAAATCAATCAGACATAAACAAAGGTTTATTCCCTCAGATCACAAGTTGTAGGCTCTGATACCAGATACACATGTGCATGAGTAGTAACGCTAACCGAACGACTAATTCGTTAGACACAATCGTAAGGGTGAGACTAAGATCGTGAGAGTCGTGTTGAAGATCGTGAGAGCCGTATTTCTTCTACCCTAACAATATATCTCTATAATATTATTTAAGAAGACATTTTTAAAAATGAACTTTGATTTGTAAGTTATTACATGAAATATTATTACAAATAACAAAGAATAATTGAAATAGGAAATGATATAATAGTCTTTTAAAATTATTGATTACAATATGGAAAGTATATATTATGTATTAAAGAGATTATTTATTATTTAATTATTTTAAATACTATATATTTTAAGATAATAATCAATTCATATATATTCAAAGAAAGAAAAATCTATTCAAAATCTTTTTCACTCTAATTTATTGTATTTTATTTGAATATATATCAAAACAAAAGTTGAAAAATATTTTACTAATTTTATAAAAAGTTAGACACAAGAAAACTATTTTTTAAAGAGTTTGTAGACTAACCACAAAAACTAAAGTCATTTAACGGTGCACAAAAACTAAAGTCATTTAACGGTGCATATTAGAGTTATGTTTTTAAGATTATAAGTTTTTACGGATTAGTCCGAATAATATTTTAGTTCACTGCAAAACGGGTTAAATAGACAAATTATTACAATTGATAGTTTTATCTATAATCATTGGTTAGATATATTTTAAAATTCAGATAAAAGCAATTTTCTTAAATTTCAAAACAATATTTTTTAAAAAAATTACTCCGCGCTATAATTAGCGCAGGTTAAATCCTAGTATTTGGATTAGAATCCCATAACTTCAACATTAACGTCAATTTGTAATTACAAGTATCATCTTATTATATCTTAGCTGATTAGGAAACTAGATTGATCATCTACTTAATTAGTATATATGCAATGTATAGTTGTCTATTGGAATATACAGAATTCTACCATATATATTGCCTCTCTTCTTCTATCATGGTAAACAAAAATTCTGAGTCATGAACAATATGCGAACCTGACTCCGATCGATACAACTCTAACAACGGCAGATTATCATTTCTATCTATCTCTCTCTATATGGTTCCTTTTTCTTGTTAATATTTTGGATAACCAATAATTTCTAGAATTGTTCATTGTACGTAAACGTAATACCATGTTAGTATCATAAATAACGCATGCGATGTTAGAACTCCTGATACCTCGTCTTGATTTTTTTTTGTTTTTTGTTTTTTTTTTTAATTTTTGCTTACATCGTAAGAAACTCATCATTTGTAGTCTCTTCTTATTTTTATTAGTCTCTCTCTTTTTTTTTTTCTTTTTTTTCCAACCCAGAAACAATACAAAATAAAGTATCATTCTATAGTTATCAAATAATTAAAGAACGCAATCTCTATATTATTATTTAAAAAGTTATTTAGGAAAATGAAGTTTATTTTGTAAGTTATTACATATTATATCATTACAAATAAGAAAAGATAAATGAAATAGGAAATGATATAATTGTCTTTTAAAACTATTGATGAGAATATGAAAAATATTTATTTTCCGTTAAAGAGATAATTTACTATTTAGTTTATTAATTATTATGATATTATTAAATAATAATCAATTCATATATATTCAAAAAAAATCGAGATCTTACAATATTTTCACTATGATTATTATATTTTATTTAAATATATATCAAAACAAAAGTTTGAAAAATATTTTACTAATTTTATAAAGAGTGAGACACAAGAAAATTAATTTTTTAAGAATTTGTGGACTCACCACGAAAACCATAGTCATAAAGCGGTACATATTAGAGTTATATTTTCAAGATTATAGGTTTTTGCGGGTTAGTTCGAATAATATTATAGTTCATTATAAAACAGGTTAAGTAGACAAGTTAGTCCGGGTTGACAGTTCTATATATCTAGCGCGGGTTGAATCCTAGTTGTTCTTAGATACAAGTCTAAACCAACCTTAACCAACAGACCAAGTATTATAAACCATCATAAACCACAAAACCAACATGTCTATACTCTAATACGAAGCTTCTAATTTCCCCACCATAGTTTTTCGTTGGTTCCTAGTATTACGGAAATAGATAATTATACATATAGTGATCTGATTGAAGATATAATAATACACTTGAGGATCTGTGTATAGTTAATAAGATATGATACTGAATGAATACAATAAACTTTATTAGAGAAGAGATGCTAAGGTGTTTTTAATTATATACACGTTTAAAATGATTTGGTAAATTAAGGGATTTTGTGATCAATTGTCCGATTTTCCTTTTGGTTTAAAATGTTAATTCAACTGTCCGCTTTTCTGTTACCATGATTTTCGATTTAGTTGGGTTAAGAGGATCGGATCGATCTTACGAGAAATATGGTGTTAGTTTTGGTAGGAAGGTCCTATCTTTTTAATAGTCCCATATTTAATATCAGATAGTTTTGGTCAAATTTAGGGAATTAGTAATCGGTTTGACGTTACAATACCAAAATCAATTTCCGGTTTTCTGTTACTATAGTTTCCGGTTTAGTTTTTATTTAGATGATTGATCTTACGTGAAAGAGCGACAATGTCATCAAGAGACCTTGAGAATATAATTTATTTAGTGGTTGGCATTTTGGTTAATTTGCAATTTATTGAACTTACTGCTACTGTTCAATTATATACGTACGTATGTAACCCATATTAAATTCTTTGTGATGATTTTTTTTTTTAAATATATAAAGAAATTAAAGAAGCAAGATTCTAAAATTTAAACATGTTTCCGCCTAGTTTTCATAAATTAGGTAGTTGTAGGTATCAATGTAATGTAATTGTATTTTTTTTTTGAGTATTTGTAATGCAAGGCCATGGATAAATGCAAAGTTAGTTCTCTCTCCTCATGTACTATTCATCATATACTATTCAGTATCAAAAATCAATTTACTCTTTTATTTCCTATCTAATTACATCTTTCTATGAAGAAAAAAGAAGAAGAAGAGAAGAAAGAAACGAAGAAGAAGAAAGAGAAGAGAGAAAAGAATGAAGAATGAAGAAGAAGAATGAAGAAGAAGATGAAGATGAAGGTTGGTGTCTGTGACGACGAACAACGGAAACGTCTCCGATTTGTGTTACATAACATGAGTTGTCTTGATAATCGAATATATAATTCATAATCAAATATGAGTTATCTTGATAATCAATTAGATATTTATTATCAATATGAGTTATCTTGATAATTGCATAAATATCGATGATCAAATATGAGTTATCTTGATAATAAGAATTATCAATATGAGTTATCTTGATAATCAAATAGATATATGTAAATATGAGTTATCTTGATAAACACAGCTTATTTATTACTAGAGGTATTTTGGTCAGAATCGGCATAATATTTTTTGCAAAACTAATATCAAATTATTGTAGGCTAGTTACCTAATTTTCCTTTTATTATAGGCTATATATTTAACTTACCCATTTTTTTTTTTGTATTATGTATGTATTGTTGCACTACACAGCTTGTTTTCGCTCTCTTCTTCTTGCCGGAGTAGAGCAACACCGGTAGCGTCGCCGGAGTAGAGCACCACCGGTGGCTTCAAAGGGAACTGGTGAAGCTGTCTCGCTGCTCAAACAAAACTGGTGAGTTATTTGTTCCCTTAATGGTTTCATAACTGCTTGTCAATCTGGTTTTGAATTCTTGCTCTTCAATGATATTGAACTTGAAAGTTTTTATCCTTTTTAGTTTCTTTTATAGATGTTAATATATTTTAATCTTCTTACATGCATTAGTAATTTTGTTATCTAAAAATTATATCAAACAAATATATTAGTTTATGTATATTATATAGCAAACAAATTTACGTATCAATCAAATATATTAGTTTATGTATATTATATAGCAAACAAACATATAGCAAACAAATTTATATTATATTATCTAAAAATTATGGTATCATACGCGAGTTGTATAGCAAACAAATATATTCCAGTATCAATCAATATATCTTACATATTAAGTTTATGTATATTATATAGTCCAACAAAATTATATTATCTAAAAAATATGGTATCATACGTGAGTTGTATAGCAAACAAATATATTTCAGTATCAATCAATATATCTTACATATTAAATTTATGTATATTATATAGTCCAACAAAATTATATTCTCTAAAAATTATGGTATCATACGTGAGTTGTATAGCAAACAAATATATTCCAATATCAATCAATATATCTTGCATATTAAGTTTATGTATATTATATAGTCCAACAAAATTATATTCTCTAAAAATTATGGTATCATACGTGAGTTGTATAGCAAACAAATATATTTCAGTATCAATCAATATATCTTGCATATTAAGTTTATCTATATTATATAGTCCAACAAAATTATATTCTATTTTTAACTGGAAAAGTATATATTTCAAATACTTTGAGATAATCGTATATTAGAAAACAAGAAATATTTGTACTGATGTACAACGAACGCACGGATTAGAATCTAGTATCATATAAAGATATGTTTGCAACTAACATACATACATGTGTGAATCTATGCAGTGTACATTCACCATACCTCAAGACATTTATCATGCATGTAACATATCATTTCTGGCCATATCTTAGCACATGATGATGCGATTAGAATTTTCGATACCAACTTTACTTCATACGCTTTCTGGATGAATCATGTGTAATATTCTAGTTGTAATGTTTCATTAGTCTTTGTTACTTTTGTTATAATTATATTCCCTTTTTATTATAAGTATATTTTTTGGTTTCATATTACTTCCGACATTGTAAGGGCTAAAAATTGGAAAGAAGCCATGTGTTGGATAAGAAACCAAGGACGTCATTGTATGTTTTCAATACTAATAATCCATATTGTGCATGTTATTGTCAATAGTTAAAATTTGTCATCATTTTTGGTTTTCGCAGATACTTGTTGGGCTGTTGTAGCGGCAGAGCTCATAAGCGCGCTGAGATATATCTTAGGATATGATACAGACTATATCGATTACTCAGCTCAATATCTTGTGGATTTTATAAACATGGAGAAGGGAAGGACAAGGTTCCTGAAAACAAGACATTACTGCTTCGAATATAGTGTCGCCAAGGCTTTGAAGTTTGTAGTGGAAGGAGGTATCCCACAAGAAAAACACTGGAAATACGTCGGATGTAGACATGCGCCTCCACCTAATTACAAGCTGCCGAAAGTTCCTCATACTTTCATAGAATCTTTTGTGGAAATTTCTTCCGTACACGAGGCGTTGCCTTATCTGGAATTTCATCCGATTGGAGCATCATTAGCTATGTTTGTACCAGATTATTACACTGTCAAAGAGGTAAGTTAATTACAATATGTAAAGTTCAATGCAGATTTATCTATACTTACTAACCGTGTGTGTTTTGTCTTTTGTAGGAAGTTTACCGAGGACCTCCGTACTTAGAATCTAAATATAATGGGTTCCATGCAGTCAGGGCCGACCCTGAAATAGGGGGGTTCCAAGCCAAAAAAAAATGGGAGTTTTCGTTTCACATTGGAAAAAAAAAAATTATGTTAAAAAAAAAAACGGAGGCCTTAATTTTTATTTTAAAAAATGGGGGCTCTAGGCCCAGGCTTCAACTCGCTCTGTCCAGCGCCGGCCCTGCATGAAGTAAACATATATGCTATTATCGTGGAAAATGGAGAAACCATTGCCCTTGTGAAATCTTCCCATGGCAATAAACTATGTGATCAAGGTTATTTAAAAGTATCTATTGATCATTGAGGTGCCATGGGAGNCTAAATATAATGGGTTCCATGCAGTCAGGGCCGACCCTGAAATAGGGGGGTTCCAAGCCAAAAAAAAATGGGAGTTTTCGTTTCACATTGGAAAAAAAAAAATTATTTTAAAAAAAAAAACGGAGGCCTTAATTTTTATTTTAAAAAATGGGGGCTCTAGGCCCAGGCTTCAACTCGCTCTGTCCAGCGCCGGCCCTGCATGAAGTAAACATATATGCTATTATCGTGGAAAATGGAGAAACCATTGCCCTTGTGAAATCTTCCCATGGCAATAAACTATGTGATCAAGGTTATTTAAAAGTATCTATTGATGTGGAGATGATTGAGGTGCCATGGGAGGGACAAGAAGCTCATCGACACTATAGTCAACCAATGCGTCTACTCTCTCGCTTTTGTTTTCCAACATTTGCACCCCGATGAGGTTTCTTTCCTTGCCATTCTTGAGTTACAATCTTTTATTTGGATTGAAAAAGACGTGTACTTTTATGCATCATCGGAGCTTTGTATTGAGAAAACTTGTGTATGCATGTATGCAGGATACAGGTGCTTTGACTTATGAAGTAGATGCTGGAGTAATTCTAACGGATTAGGGAAGAGACTTGCGTGTTTCTCCAGAAGATTTTAGGACTTGGAATCAGACAATATGTTAGACTTTGTAGTGGTCTGTGTTATGTGTTTTTTTTTTTTTTCTTTGGTGTTGCTCTGTTTCGACAGGTATTGCTCTGTTTCGACAGTTATCTCTCAGTTTCTTTGTAGTTGGTCTTCCAACAAACTTGATTTATAAATTTCAAGAAAAAAAACTTTGTATTAATCTGGTTTTCATTAGAGCTTGGCCTATAATCTGGTCTTCCAAAAATTATATATATATATATATATATACACGACACACATATATATAAGTACAGAAACTAACAAATCTAAGATATGTTTAGAAAAAATATGTCTAACTGACAAAGTAATTATTATTTTAGTTGATAAAATATTATTCACAAACGAAAAAAGATCATAAAGTAACAGACTATAAAATCTGAATGACTCAATAAAAACAATAAAGAAAATCCTCTGATTGAATTATTATGGAACCATAATCCGTCCGGATCAACGATTATGTCTAGTTCATGATTATTTGCTGAGTTTTTACGGGTTTTACTGGATTTTATAGTATCCGATTTTAGAGCTATAACCCGACTGGATTGTTGTCTGGATCCCAGGTTTTAGAGCTATAATCAGACCGGCTGGTCTGACCAGGTTCTGAAAACATTGCATTAATTTTATTTATTTTTTAAAAATATTTCGTGCGGACGCGCGGATAAAAATCTAGTTATGATGAAAAGATTAGTATAATAGAATAACGGGAGGTTTTGGGCTAATGAATCTGACTGGATCCTCGTCATGTGTAAGAAACAACGGAAGAATCAGATGCAATCTTACTTGCACAACCATTGCAAATATTATATTAAAAAAAAAATTAGAGAAAGGAATGAAATATTATTTGATTGTGGAAATGAAATATCACATCTTAATACCTTTTATGGCCATACATTTTCTCTTGATGGAGTGTGTCCAACAACCCTCTTTTTATGATGCCTCCCCATAAATTGGACCACGATTATAATTTTTTTGTGAAGACCATAATAAGCGAAGAACTTAGCCATTGTAATCGTGACAAGGGGCGGATCTACTTATCAAGGTAATAATTATTGCAAATTATCAAGGTAATAATTAAATTGATGTCCCTACTCATAATTTTTTTTCTACCCCCATAACCAAATTATTTCTAGAGAAATGGACTTTGAAACCCAATATTAATATTAGTAAGAGATTACTCTGGTCAAATATTAATTCCTATATTACGTTAATCTTTTTATTGATATCAAACTTCATTAGTTAAATATTTTTAGAGTACATTATCAAAATTGGGCTCTTTAGCTTTTTATATTTTTTTTAGCTCCTTAAAATTTCTTACTTGGTGAATTTTTTATTTATTTTATGTATTCTACAATATATATAACATTTAATATTTCAATATTATATAGCTTTTATATGGATTAGTTTTCTTATAAAATATTATGTTTTTATTTGCATATTATATTTTACTTTTAAAAGTTTATGTTATCTAGATTTTCTTATAATTTATTAAACATAATATATTTAATATAATAAATAAATAAATAAATAAATATTGACAAAGATATAATGTTCAAAATATTGTTAAATAAAAAATGTAAGTGTTTATGAAAACTTGTATTGTAGCATAATAGTCTGTATTAAAATTATCGTAAATCATATAATATATCCTATGTTATTTATATAGTTAAAAATAAAATAATATACGGTATGTTATAATTAAAAAAAAAAATATATATATATATATATATATATATATAAATAATCTTGTTTCCACTACAAATTATTTTTGGATCTGCCACTGATCGTGACTATTTTATTTGTCTTTTTTTTTTAAGGATTAATTTGTCTTTACAACAAACTTTTTCGTTGGTCATCGTTAACAAACTTATTAGATTATCCTAATTGTATCAGTTTCGTGTATCAATCATATGCGTGTTTTATATAATGACATACATAACGTGTTCTACATATAGTTTACGTCACATGAATATCTCTATTATAATATCTATATTACATGAATATCTATATTACATGAATAGTTTACACGCAGAAGGAGTCAAGGACTATTAGGAGTCGATGCGACTTATCATCTTGTTTTATTATTACTATTTTTTGGATCATCTTGTTTTTTTAAAATGAATGTTAGCATGCTTATAAATCCGTAAATTAATTATGTCTATATAATATATAGATTAATTGTGCTTATATAAATATCCATAATAATTGAGCATATATATAAATATCCACGTTTGTAACGTGCGTAATGTATTGCATTTGCATGTACATAAATAAAAGGAACCGAAGGGGAGATATGAGACTCGCGAGAAGCATAGAAGAAAGGGTAAGAGAGAGAGAAGTTATGGGAAACTTTTTGATTGGTCTTCTTGTGGTTATTTTGTCGATTGGAAATGTAATTGAAGAAGCAAATGGTGAAATATCTCGAATAGTTTTGAGCAAAATAGAGAGGATGAATAAGAGAGGTCCTTATTTGGGGATTGTAGCTCCAAACAACTTTGAGCTTAATCCTCTTCTCGCTTCTCAAGCCTATGTTCCATATCCCTCTTTGCCCTTCATCGATTTCGCAGGTAACTTTTTGTTTTCATTGTTATTTGTACATGAATAATGTTTTTGAAATCTAACTATAGATTCATCGAATCAATTAACAAATTCAATTCTTTCTTGTATATGTCTTTGATTACATTTGATAACTAAAAATCACGCAGGTAGAAGATTTAGATTTGGAAAAATATCAAACCAACGAGTGGTAATCGTGATGACGGGATTAGGAATGGTACGTTCATTGATATAAAAAAAGTTTCATCTTTTAATATAAGGTTTACTAAACAAGAATAAGATAAACAGGTAAATGCAGGAGTAGCAACACAATTACTAGTGAGCCTGTTTAGGCTGAAAGGAGTGTTGCATTATGGAATCGCTGGAAACGCAGATGTTAACCTTGAGATCGGTGACGTCACTATTCCTAAAGCTTGGGCCCACTCTGGTCTTTGGAATTGGCAGGTCTGGTTTATCAGCTTACCAAACCTATAATATAATTGACCTTTTGCTAACGATATTTAACCAATAGCAGCTATTAAATCATGTCACCATTTTTTGTTTGTCACCAATTTAATTGGATGACTGATAATTACCATCGATATAGGCACATATATTATTGGTGGTAATTGTTTTATATGGGGATCATATATAGTAAACAATTAAATTGATCAGAATGATTTTTTTCTCCATAGATTAAAACTAGGGTAGTTCATAGTTAATTGCACATGGTTATGAAAAGTCATAGTTCAACAACCTATATATATCTATTTCGTAGGGAAGACTCGTAAATCTATTGGGTTTCTCTATATATATATTACGTGTGGCCTTTAATTTATATGTTTGCAATAGTATCATTTGCACATGTTCAAAATCTGCTATGATATATCAATAATAGTTTTATGTTGGTGGTTCATCGATCAAATGGTTATTTATAAAACCAATTCGAAATTTGTAGATCTAAATATACATATTTCCATGTTACCGTGACATGCATTTATATATTTTTGGTGCATAGTAGCATGCATATCCTTAAATGCTTACTACATTTACAAAGAATGAATACAGAGGTATGGAGATGGGATCGACAACGAACTGGCCTTGGAAGCCGGCGGAGACTATACTCGGGATATTGGTTATCTCCAGTTTTCCAAGTACAGTAACCAAACCGATAACTTGCTGAATAGAATTTGGTACCAACCGGAAGAAATATTTCCGGTCACCGGAACTCCCGAAGTCCGGGAACACGTCTTCCGGATTCCCGTTGACAAGTCCTACTTGGATCTTGCACGCCAACTCCAGGTTTGACTAAACTCACGTATTTAGATCTGTTTTGTTGATAATATTTACAATGTATTTTGTATTCAATTAGTTGCAATTTTACTTATATACGGGCAAAGATATCTAAACACGTAAGTCCGTTAGGTGTTACCCTGATTAGATATATTTGACTATATATAAAGTCCAAATTTCATGGACACTATAAATAAATATCACAAATCCAACTATATATGACGAATCACGTCGCGACACATCATCAACTTTTTTGGAAAACATATGTCTTCGGGAAGACATGGGTCTCAGATGCTGATGTTCTTAGATGTTGCCTAGCTTATATATATTTCAAATATTTGACTTATGTAAAGTCCAAATTTCATGGACACTATAAATAAATCACAAATCCAACTATATATATAATTCGGAAAATAAAGCATCAAAGAATGTACGTACACGAAAGCAAGTGCTATATATAGTATTCCTTAGAAGATCGTGTTACATTCTTATCAATATAAAATTGAAGTTCCATTATTAAAATAATCTATTATAGTGAGATTATTGTTCGATACGTGGATTATGATACATTCAAACAAAAAAAACAGGACACGAAACTACCACAATGCGTGAACACCACGTGTCTTCCACGACCACCGAGGTAACTATCGTTGACCGTGGGGTGAGTGCAAGCGTCTTCGTCGACAACGCAGCTTACAGAACTTTTCTCCGCTCCAAATTCAACGCCACCGCCGTCGAAATGGAAAGCGCCGCCGTAGCTCTTACCTGCCACCAGCAAAGCCTCCCTTTCATCGTCATCCGTGCCCTCTCCGACCTCGCCGGGGGTGGCTCCGACATTTCCAACGAGGCCGACTTGTTCGGAAGCCTCGCCGCGCAAAACTCCGTCGATGTTCTCGTGAGGTTCGTTGGTTTGTTACCTCCACACGGTAGCCATATGATTCAACAAGAATAATAATAAGTGTGGACTTGTGGATGTGTGTTTTAATAAAAAGCATGTAACGGAAAAATAAGATGTATCGATCTGTTTTCTTATTCCAATAATAAGAGCTGTGTTCTGAATTTGATTCAGATAATTATAATTTATAACGTTAGGTGGAACACGTTGACCAAAAACAAAAAATTGTTAGGTTGGAATATACAAAAGTGATGATGACTCTCGCATTGAATCACTATCAAGTATCAAACCTTAATTTTATGACATATCTTTTTGTCCATGATGGGGAAAAGCTTTTTATGAGTCATAATATATCCTGCCTCCCATTTTTGTTTGTTTCCTAGTTTTACATACAATTTGGAGCATTCTAATAACATCACACTTTCGTTTTTGTTTTGCAAATAAACTATATATATATATATATTAAAACGTTTTAAAAAATCTTCATAAAGGCTTATGATATCAGTTGTAAGATTGTTTCCTAAAACTTAAAAGCCTTATAAGCATTTACAAGAATAAATCAAAAACAAAACATGAATAATGTGAAGTCATTTCCTTTGTATCGGCTATTTATTCATGGATACGCAACTTTTGATCACATAGCCATATTAGTGTATTTTTTTTTTTCTTAAAATTTTGTTTGGGCAAATAATCTTAATTGTTTATACTTTACTAAATACATAGATTTCATGGTCCAATCTTGTTAATTTGAATCTTGTTAATTTGAACCAAATTTCATTTTTATCATGTTAAATAGTGTAAGCGGATGCATTTATATTTTTCACAAAAAATATAGTAAGCGTATGCAAATAAATAAATGTCCGAAACATTATAATATCTAACAACCAAAAAGAAAAATACCATATTCGCAATAGGCACAAGAGATGATGACATATGTCACATATATACTTGCAGCCGTCAGATCTCTAAGTACGATTTTGAAAATTTTGAAAAGCCTCATTATCCCGCTCCTATCGCAATTTCAAATTTCGAATTTTGATTCGGTCAATTTTAAATTAAAAACCGTTACATTTCTCTCTCTCTCTCATTTCGACTTCTTCTTTTACTCTCTAGTCTCTCTGTACCATCCAGAAACCCTAATTCCAGAACCATCTCTGCGATTTCGTTAATTCTCTCATTCAATCCTTCTGATTTCTCCGTCTAGATCACGAGATCGACACAGTTTCCTTCTCAGAATTCCCTAAACCATGGCTACCAAACTCCCGCTGCAAAGCAGCAACAACGTCAATGTGGGGAAGGCGCCGGCGGCATCGCGAGCCGGGAAGGGGAAGACGATCGAAGAGATGTACCAGAAGAAATCTCAGCTCGAGCACATCTTACTCCGTCCAGACACTTACATCGGATCTATTGAAAAGCATACCCAGACTCTCTGGGTATACGAAAACGAAGAGATGGCGTATCGTCCTGTGACCTATGTCCCTGGCCTTTACAAGATCTTCGACGAGATCCTCGTGAACGCCGCCGACAACAAGCAGAGGGATCCCTCGATGGATTCTGTCAAAGTGGTGATTGATGTTGAACACAACCTCATCAGCGTCTGTAACAGCGGAGATGGAGTCCCCGTCGAGATTCACCAGGAGGAAGGCGTTTATGTGCCTGAGATGATTTTTGGGCATCTATTGACTAGCAGCAACTACGATGACAACGTGAAGAAGACCACTGGGGGAAGAAACGGGTATGGTGCCAAGCTTACCAACATCTTCTCCACTGAATTCATCATAGAGACTGCCGATGGGAAGAGGCAGAAAAAATACAAGCAGGTACCAACTGTGGATTTTGCTTCTGTGTCTTTTGTTTGCGTTTACATTGATCTCGTTTGGATTATGTTGATGATTTAGGGCTTTTGCTATTAGTATTATCAATTGATGACAGTAATCTCAGGAACTTGACATTATTTCTGGTGATGTTTAGGTGTTTGAAAACAATATGGGGAAGAAGTCTGAACCGGTGATAACCAAGTGCACTAAGAGTGATAACTGGACGAAGGTCACTTTCAAACCAGATTTAGGGAAATTCAGCATGACTCACTTAGAAGACGATGTGGTTGCTCTAATGAGTAAAAGAGTATTTGATATTGCTGGTTGTTTGGGAAAGACTGTCAAGGTGGAGCTGAATGGTAAACGAGTTCCAATTAAATCGTTCGGTGATTATGTTGATCTTTACCTAAGTGCAGCCAATAAATCAAGGACTGAACCTCTCCCAAGGTTTGTTTAATCTATGAGCGTTTTTGTTGATCAATCTATAAGTAGACTGTGAATTGGAATTGATATTGATCTTTTGAGTTTTTTTTATGTGTGTGTGATTAGGATAACTGAGAAAGTCAGTGACAGATGGGAGGTGTGTGTGAGCCTAAGTGAGGGACAGTTTCAGCAGGTATGTGTTTGACTGGATATTACCTTTCTTTCATCTCATCTCATGACGATTGAGTATAACTTTTAACAATGTTTTCTTCTGCTACCAGGTTAGCTTTGTCAACTCCATTGCCACAATCAAGGGTGGTACACATGTTGATTATGTGACCAGTCAGATCACAAACTACATTGTGAGTATCGTGAACAAGAAGAACAAAACCGCTAACGTTAAGACTCATAATGTGAAGAACCACCTGTGGGTATTTGTCAATGCCCTGATTGACAATCCTGCTTTTGATTCTCAAACAAAAGAAACATTGACTCTTCGACAGAGCAGTTTCGGGTCTAAATGCGAACTTTCAGAAGGTATTCTGAAGAAAGGTATGGTTTGCTTCAACTGTCCTGTTGGGTCACTGATGTAACTGGTTTCTAAAAGACTTCTTAAGTTTGGTTTTCATGTCATTTTTGTTCTAGTGGCTAATTCCGGAGTAGTAGAAAATTTGCTTTCATGGGCAACTTTCAAGCAGGGCAAAGAACTTAAGAAAAGTGATGGAGCTAAAACTGGGAGGGTTCAAGTTGAGAAGTTGGAGGATGCAAACGAAGCTGGAGGGAAGAACTCCCAAAAGTGTACACTGATTTTAACTGAAGGAGATTCAGCTAAAGCTCTAGCTGTAAGTGGTTTTGATCTATTGTCAGCTACCTCTCTAGTTTTACCTCAACATACCTAATACTCATTATGTTCAGATGGCGGGTCTGGGTGAAGTGGGTCGTGACTTTTACGGTGTGTTTCCCCTTCGAGGAAAGTTATTGAATGTCAGGGAAGCCAGTACCACTCAGATCACTAACAATAAGGAAATTGAGAACATCAAGAAGATCCTTGGACTGAAGCAAAATGTGGTGTACGAAAACGTTAACTCACTGAGATATGGCCATATGATGATCATGACTGATCAGGTATTTTACTTCCTATCTTTACACTTAGTGCATTATTCTACGAAATCATTGCCATATGTGAGTGTCTACATATGTTCATTTGACGAAATCTTTCTGTCCACCTTGTTCAGGATCACGATGGTTCCCATATAAAGGGGCTGTTAATTAATTTCATCCATTCTTTCTGGCCGACATTACTTAAAGTTCCATCATTCCTAGTTGAGTTTATAACACCCATTGTGAAGGTAAGTATAATAACTTTATCCTTGCATAATATCCGACAGTGATTGACATAGTAAATAAAGGAATTTTATCAACTGCCCTAAACATATCTTACTCAGGCTAGCAACAACAGGACTAAAACGGTTCTGCCATTTTACTCAATGCCTGAGTACGAAGAATGGAAAGAAAGTCTTAGGGGTAATGCAACCGGATGGACTATCAAATACTACAAGGTTTGCCTCCTGTTGTAACTCTTAAGACAGAACATTTGGAAAGTGCTTATGTTCTCTGCATACTTACAGTCCTTGTGTCTTTCTAGGGGTTGGGTACAAGTACGTCTAAGGAGGGCAAAGAGTACTTTCAGAGACTTGATCTTCACAAAAAGGATTTTGTTTGGGAGGATGAACAAGATGGTGAAGCTATTGAGCTTGCATTCAGTAAAAAGAAAATTGAAGCCCGAAAAAATTGGCTTTCGAATTTTGAGGTATGCAGGACATTTGAGTTCTCCTTAAAGATACCTGTTCTTTTCTCAGTGTATCTTCTGATGTTAGTTTTTCATTCAGGCTGGCACTCATCTTGACCAGAAGGAACAGAAAATTACGTACAGTGACTTTGTGAACAAAGAACTTATCTTGTTCTCCATGGCGGATCTCCAAAGGTCAATTCCCTCCATGGTTGATGGGCTCAAACCGGGTCAGAGAAAGGTTCTTTTTTGTTCGTTTAAGAGGAATTTCATCAAGGAAGCCAAGGTCGCCCAATTCTCTGGTTATGTATCGGAGCACTCAGCTTATCATCACGGCGAGCAGTCTCTTGCCAGTACCATCATCGGGATGGCGCAGGATTACGTTGGCAGCAACAATATCAACCTGCTGCAACCACTAGGTCAATTTG
Organism: Eutrema yunnanense; assembly: GCA_002933935.1. Taxonomy (NCBI): domain Eukaryota; kingdom Viridiplantae; phylum Streptophyta; class Magnoliopsida; order Brassicales; family Brassicaceae; genus Eutrema; species Eutrema yunnanense. Next base: position 30,575 of record PKML01043685.1, on the reverse strand, counting down.
GTACACGAACTTCGGTAAGTATAGCTGATAGAGCAACTTTTCTCGTTTATTTAGCTCAAACTCATCTTGGTGTACATGATGGTGGTCATAGGGTGGAAAAGATGCAGCCAGTGCAAGATACATTTTTACTAAGCTCTCTCCAGCAACAAGGGTCTTGTTTCCCAAGGATGACGATGTCCTCCTTAATTACTTGAATGAAGACGGGCAAAAGATAGAGCCAACTTGGTAATCCCTTTGCCCATCTAGGACATTTATTCTGATTTTTTTTTTTGACTAGTTAACTTGATACGTTAATGCTTGCTAGGTACATGCCCATCATTCCAACTATATTAGTCAATGGCTGTGAAGGAATTGGAACTGGTTGGAGTTCTTTCATACCAAACTATAACCCAAGAGAGATTGTTGCCAACGTAAGGCGTCTACTTAATGGCGAAAGTATGGTGCCTATGGATCCCTGGTATAGAGGTTTTAAAGGAACAATTGAGAAAACTGCGACCAAGGAAGGCGGGTCAACCTACACAATCACTGGTGTATGTGAGGAGATTGATGAAACAACAATTCGTGTTACGGAGTTACCAATCAGAAGGTGGACTGATGATTATAAGGAATTCTTGAAAGCTCTGAAGACAAATAATGTCCCATTTTTTCAGGTAGAATGCCTAAAATCAGAAACTGTGATTGTATTCTTATTTGTTTCTTTCTAATTCATTCTACTTCTTTCCTTCAGGACATCAAGGAGTACAATGACGATAGGTCTGTGGACTTTGAGCTTAAAATGAGTGAAGAGCACATGATGTTGGCTCGGCAGGAGGGCTTTCTGAAAATGTTCAAACTCACCACGACAATCGGTACAACCAATATGCATCTCTTCGATGAAAAGAGTGTGATAAAGAAATATGTGACTCCAGAGCAAAGTAAGAAGAGACCCAAAATTTTCACTCAGTTTTTCTTCTCCATAATATACACTTATATTTAACCCCACCTTTGCAGTCGTTGAAGAGTTTTTCGACCTCAGGCTCCAATACTATGAGATGAGAAAGGTTCGAAATCTTAAACTATGATTCAGTCTTTTAGAGGGTTAAGTTATTAAGGCAATGATCTAACATCAACTTTCTGATATGTATACAGAAAGTTATGTTGGAGAATCTGGAACTGGAGCTCCTGAAAATAGAAAACAAAGTGAAGTTTATTCTTGGAGTTGTCAGTGGAGAAATAATAGTGAACAATAGGAAGAAGGCTGATCTCGTTCAGGAATTGGGACAGAGAGGGTTTACACCATTCCCGAAGAAGGCCAGGCCTGTTGAAGCGGCAGTTGCTGGAGCAGTCGATGCGGATGCAACTGAAGAAAACTCAGATGCTCCTGCTTCAAGTTCAAGCTCCACGTTTATACCTGGGTCAGAGTATGACTACCTATTGGCACTGGCCATAGCAACGTTGACTCTAGAGAAAGTACAGGAGTTATGTGGAGAGAGAGATAAAATGAAGGAAGAAGTTGAAGACTTGAAGAAAGCCACACCAAGATCACTTTGGCTCAGAGACCTTGAGTCTCTTGATAAGGAACTGGATGTATGGATACACAAAGCTCTCCCTTTATAACGCTTCGCTTAGCAGTAAATTACCAATTTGTCATTAATGCAATGTTTTTTCCTTTCATTGCAGAAACTTGATCAGAGCGATGCTCTAGCTGAAGAAGAGAGAAAGGCAACGCAAATCAGGCTCAGGGGCGGTGGTGGAGCACCAGCAAAGGGTCGAAAACAGGTGGCAAAGAAACCAGCACCTAAGAAGACCACAAAGAAAGCCATTGAATCAGAAACCACAGAGGCTTCCAATACAGCGATGGACACAGGTAAATCTTGTTCTAAAAACCTTTGGCAATTCGTTTTCATGTCTATGTGAGTCTCTAATATACATTTGGAAACCCTTTTCTTTGTTTTTTTTAAGAGAACAACGTTGTGGAAGTGGCAAAGCCAAAAGGTAGACAAGGAGCCAAAAAGAAGGCGCCTGCTGCAAAGGTTGATGATGAGGATGAGATGATGGATCTAGCACAAAGGCTTGCTAAGTACAGTTTCGGCGCCACCTCTGAGAATGCAAGCAGTAAGATTTCTAATAACAAAAAATAGCACATTTTTGAGAAAGAAGAATCCACAGAATAAAAAAGATCATGAAGTTAATCTTGTCTATCAACAGAAACAACAGAGACATCGACAGCGATAGATTTGGATGAAGATGATGAGGACGTGGTGGTTGAGGTTGCTGCAAAACCAGCAAAAGGAGGAAGAAAACCAGCGGCGAGTAAAGCAGCAAAACCACCGGCAGCTCCGAGAAAACGAGGACCAGCGGCGAGCAAGAAGCAGCCAGTGGCGGAGGCGGAGGTTGTTAGTGTGTCGCCGGATAAGAAAGTTAGGAAGATGAGATCGTCACCGTTTAACAAGAAGAGTGGTTCAGTGATGGGGAGGTTGGCTGCTAGTAACAACAATAAGGAAGAGGAGGAGGAGAGTAGTGAGAGCGTGGCGGCGGCAGGAAACTCAGCAGCGAGGCCTCAAAGAGCAAACAGGAAGCAAATGAGGTATGTGCTGAGTGATTCGGAGAGCGAGTCTGGTAATGATTCTGAGTTTGACGTGATTGAAGACGACGAGGATGATGAGTAGAGAGAGAACCAACTCGGTTCCTTTTGTATTTTTCCTTCTTGTTACATGCTATTTCTCTAAACTTTGAATTCTCGTGTCTCTCGTTATCTTCGGTACCAATGTTAGTTTTTGAACTTGAGTTTAGATTTTTAATCTCACTTGTGGTAATTCTACTTTTAAAGTCCAAGCTGAAGTGAGTAAATATTCAATTTGATTAATAGAAAAAGATACTAATGGCTCAAATATAAAATCCTTGAAGGGCTCAAGACATACTCGTGTATATCCAAATGAGAAGAAACGTGAAACTCCCAAGACAAAAACACTACTAGGCTAGCTGGACACCAAAAAGAAGACAAAAGTAGAAACGGTCGATACGTGTTTCAACTTAACCGTTGGAAAAATCAGACTTTTATATAGAAAGGATGGAAATTTGATTTCAAATAGTTTATGGTGTAATTTCATTTTGCCAAGTTTTTGAAATTTATTGAGAGGGACAATAAAGTTGTCCCTTTTTGAGATTTTGACTTTGACGAAACTTGATAATCCGACACATTTACTTTCCCTCTCTCTCGACTCTCTACAAAACACATTTCTCTCTTGCTTTTTGAGAAAATAATTTGTATATCGAAATTCACAATCTTTTTTTTTTTTCTGCCTCCGCAGTTGATTCTCACTGCAAGCGTCTCTTGTAAGCTCATTTCTAGACTTCTTCTTCTTATATTGCTTCTGTTTTCCTTAGTCTTCTGGGTTTCGATTCTGTTTCCTACTAAGAGAATGAGCGCTTCCAAGTTCATCAAATGTGTTACTGTCGGAGACGGAGCTGTCGGGAAGACATGTATGCTTATCTGTTACACTAGCAACAAGTTTCCCACTGTGAGTTTTCCTCAAATTCAAACTTCAGAGGCTTTCATTTTCAGAGATTTCATCTGGGTTCTTGATATTTCCAAATGTGATTTCTTTTCTTGTTTATTCCGGTTAATTTTTGTTTTTTAATACTAGTTTCTAGAGTGTAGGAAGAGATCTGGTTTCTTTGCTTCTTTATTCTCCAAAAATTTCAGTTTCTAAGGTTTCCTCTGATGCATGATTCGTGATTCTTGCTGTTTGTTCATGTTTGCCAGGATTATATACCGACTGTGTTCGACAATTTCAGTGCCAATGTCGCCGTGGATGGACAAATCGTGAATCTAGGGCTATGGGACACTGCAGGCAAAAACAAAATTTATCATTTAATTCTGAAACCAATGAGCCAAAGATTTAAAACTGATGATTCAGAGTCTTCTAAGTTTTGAATCTCTCATACATTTTGTGTGTGTGTGTGTGTTTATTGGTGTCTTTAGGTCAAGAAGATTACAGTAGGTTGAGGCCATTGAGTTACAGAGGAGCTGATATTTTTGTATTAGCCTTTTCGCTTATCAGCAAGGCGAGTTACGAGAATGTACTAAAGAAGGTAAATGTTTTGATTTCTCCTTTGTTTGGAATAGATTTGGACTGTGAATGCTGATTTGTGTATATGAGATTGTTGGTTTTTTTACAGTGGATGCCTGAACTTCGTCGGTTTGCGCCAAATGTTCCCATAGTCCTTGTTGGCACAAAGCTAGGCAAGTCTTTTTTGTTTTGTAGATTTTTTTTTTTTTTTTGGAGTTTGATTTGAATATCTCTTGGCTGATACATTACGTCGTTGTCTTCTTAAGATCTCCGGGATGATAAGGGATACCTCGCGGATCACACAAATGTCATTACCTCTGGTCAGGTATATATGCGTAATTGGTTTTGTTTTTGAAATGGATCTTTAGACATAAAATGAAGCTTTCTCAAGCTTATGACCTGTGTGGACACAGGGAGAGGAATTGAGGAAGCAAATCGGTGCAGCTGCTTATATCGAGTGCAGTTCCAAGACTCAACAGGTGAGTTAAGTTCCCTTCACAGAAAAGGAATGTTTTGGTGAAAATATCAGAATCTTTTGTGATTGACTTTTGCTTTGGATTTGTTGTTAGAACGTGAAAGCGGTGTTTGACACCGCAATCAAAGTGGTTGTTCAGCCTCCGAGGAGGAAGGAGGTAACAAGGAGTAAGAAGAAACACAGAAGATCCGGTTGCTCCATTGCGTAAGCGCTTTAAAGATTGTATATATATATATATATATTTTTTCCTCTCTTTGTGAAGAGGTTGCAGTAAAAAGACTCTTACCAATTTAACCTCTCAAATACCTGCGCAGGAGTATTGTCTGTGGAGGCTGCAACGCGGCTTAGGACACAACACAAGTCTCAACAACAACATTGTGACTTTCTTTCTTCTCTGATCGTTTTTCTGGTTTCCTAGGTTGAAATTACAACAGTGAAGATAAGGGAACTGTTGGTTCTCTTATTTGTATGTGAAACTACTTTCTCTGTTTTTGCTTGTGTAGATTTGCAGAGACTGTCATATTCTTGTCTTGTTAACAAGTTTTGGATCTTATAGCAAATTTGGAATTCTTAATTTTTGTTCTTTTGAGGGACTTGTAGTCTTGTAGATTGTATCATTGTCAAATAGGGTGCACACTAAAACCAGACTAAACAGAAATCGAACCAAAAACTCTTATGAATCCCATATTGAAAGAAATCAAACTGAAAACTAACTTACTACTACTAGTAAACAAACAGTACATATAATTTATGATAAATTCACACAAATCAGAAAAAACTTTGGTTTATATTAGATGGTATTATTTTATTTCCTAAAAAGCAAAAATGATCCATTTCTCCCATAGCAGATAATAATATCCAATTAATTATGCAAATAGTGTATCAGTCAAAAATTTGTTCTAACGGGCAGTAAATTAGTTTGGTCCACAATTTTCACGGAAGGGAGATAAAAAAAAAAACCTGTAAAAGATATAAAAATTGTTGAGAGTATTTTAGTCATTTACCACTGGGGAATTTCGTAGGGTTATTGTTATTATATATGGATGATCATCATCAAAGCCCCGGGAAAGGGAAGGGAAGAAGTATCTGTTGACAAAACGACGCCGTAATAAAGAGATGGATAAGCAGCCGGCGAGTAGTTGGAGTATCCATACCCGGCCGGAGATAATCGCCAAGTACGAGATCTTCGAGCGAGTCGGATCCGGAGCCTACGCCGACGTCTACAGAGCTCGACGGGTCTCCGACGGTCTCGTCGTCGCGCTCAAAGAGATCTTCGATTACCAGTCGGCGTTCCGGGAGATTGATGCGCTCACCATCCTCAGTGGATCTCCTAATGTCGTTCTTATGCACGAGTATTTCTGGCGCGAGGACGAGAACGCCGTGATTGTGCTCGAGTTCCTCAGGACGGATCTCGCGGCGGTGATCAGAGATGCTAAGAGGCGGAAGAAGGGATCAGGCGGGGAGAAAGGGGACGGGTTTACGGTGGGGGAGATCAAGAGTTGGATGATTCAGATTTTATCCGGCGTTGATGCGTGCCATAGGAATCTGATCGTCCACAGAGATTTGAAGCCTGGGAATATGTTGATATCTGATGATGGAGTGCTTAAGCTTGCAGATTTTGGCCAGGTGATTATGTTGATACTGATGTTTGTCATTTCCATTGTTTGATGCACGAAATTGAAAAACCTCTCCTCTTTGTTCCTTATTCCTGGTGTTTTGTGGAGCAAGTTTTGAGTCTTGGGTCATATGCTAGTTTTCAGCTCCTCTTTATGTTATTACCAGATTTTGTGTGAAGTTTTCTCTTGTGTTTGTAAAAAAGGTTTTTTGCCTCGTTTACAGGCTAGGATACTCACGGAGCCTGATATTGTCGCTTCAGATGGAGAAACCAGCTCAGAACCACCCGAGCTGATTCCTGATTATGAGAACTCGTCTCAGCAAGGGGCTGATGGTCAGGAACAAGAAGCGATGAGTAAAGATGAATACTTTCGACAGGTGGAAGAGCTCAAGGCTAAACACGTTGTAAGAGATGATGTAGGCACATCTTGCCTTGCAACGTGCACTGTTAGTGAAATGGACGATGATCTCGGTAGTAGGGACTCTTTTTCTTTTGATGCTGATGAAGCATGGGCTGGCGAACAGGGTTTGATGACATCTTGTGTGGGAACCCGATGGTTTAGGCCACCAGAACTGCTCTATGGATCTACAATGTATGGGTTAGAGATTGATCTTTGGTCGCTTGGTTGTGTGTTTGCAGAACTCTTGTCTCTTGAGCCTTTATTCCCAGGAATTTCAGATATTGATCAGATCAGCAGAGTAACCAACGTGCTTGGAAATTTAAACGAAGAGGTCTGGCCAGGTTGTGTCGGTCTACCAGACTACAAGTCAATCTCATTTACTAAAGTAGAATCTCCTCTTGGTATAGAAGGCTGCCTTCCCAACCATTCAGGGGATGTGATATCTCTGCTGAAGAAGCTTATCTGTTACGATCCAGCTAGCAGAGCTACTGCTATGGAGATGTTGAATGACAAATATTTCAGTGAAGAGCCTCTTCCAGTTCCAGTTTCAGAGCTCTATGTGCCTCCGACAAGGAGTGGGCTGGATGAGGATTCTCCGGGAAAGTGGAATGATCACAGAGCAATGGATACAGATTCAGATTTTGACGGCTTTGGACCCGTGAATGTGAAGCCTACCAGTAGTGGGTTTACAATAGAATTCCCCTGACCCTGAATTGCATTTAAGGTACGCAGTCAAAAACTCTGTCTAGTTTGAGAACAGACAAATTGGTCACAAAGGCTTTGGCTCTTTCTCCTTCATACAGACACGTGCTTGCCTTAGGTCTTAGTACTAAAAGGCCTAGCCAAAGTACTGCTACCACTGATTTCCGCATACCGCTAAGAAAATTGCTTGGGTATCAATGTTTGCATTTTTTGAAGTTGCTTTTGAAATCGTTTGCTGCTTTCTTCTCTCATAACTTTTTTTGTGTGCCTTGTTTTGCCCACTGATCTCAGTTATGTTTCCTCAGATCGATTACATTTTGCTGGGTCCATGGTTGAGAATCTTGATACGCCGACATCTCTGGATTGGCCTACTATGTCAAAATTGTGTTGTGTGTTGTCTTTCTCCCTCTATGGTATAGAAAACGGTAACATTTTACAACTGGTGTTAGCCTTTAGCTAGCTAAAGAGCTAGTTTTCTCGTTGTCCCAGGCCAATCTTTACCCTGGTTTACATCTGAAGTAAAATAAGAATGAGTGTAAGATAAAATAAGAATGAGTGTTATATTTACTCGAGTTTGCTTCTTGCGTTATGTGTTTTCTTCATTGTATAATATGTTTATCAATTTTGTAATTTCCATACCCAACATGTGTAATAACTCTCTCTCATAATGGTCAGAGTTTAAGGTTGAATGACCATAAATAATGAGGCCATGAATAAAGCCAATACTAGTTGTCATCGAGTTTTTCCAAATTCTATTAACCAAATTCTTAGTTTAACATATCAATGAAATCCACTGTAATACTAAATGTATTTTGACATGGATTGCAATTTTGTGAATAGTATGATCTCGTATCATATAACTTGATTCTTCCATAAACGTGAACGTTATATTGCCAAGCAAAGAAAGAAGGAAATCAGAACGGCCATAGATTTGACTCCATGCATCACAGTACTATCATGTTAAATACTAAACTTAAGGGGCTGTTTTGAAAATCGGACTAAAGTTTAGAGGCCAAAAGATAAATTAACAACAGTTTCCAGCATCTATCGGGAAGTCTCCCTAGGGTTCTTTTTTTTCTGAAACGGACATCGAGATTCCAGGAGTAAGCTTGACAATCGGAGAGAAATGGGGTCGAATGAAAGAGATCAGACGACGCAGCATCACCCGCCTCACATCAGCAGTCTCGTCGTGCGGCCATCCGGAAGCAACGACGGAGAAAGCGACCGCCACGCCGCCGCCGTCGCCGCCGGAGACTATGAGTCCGCAGAGTTCTCCCGTGACCGGCCCTCATTTTCTCGCTCGAATCGGCTTAAGGGTGACAACGGTTCGTATCTCTTCCAACATTATTACAGCCCAGTCCTCTTTTCTGCTGAGTTTCTTCTCGTTAGGGTTTCGATTTCTGAGTTGGGGAACGAGGAAGAGAAATTTAAGAGTTTGGAAAAGAACGGTTAGTAGTTGCGAGAAATGCTACTTGGAAAACTCATTACTGTCTACCTCTTAATCGATGTTTTCTTTCCATTGACTTGTGAAACATGTTCGTCTTTCGATTTCTGAGTTAATATCGATACTGTAATGTTAGTTATTTCGTTAGCATTTGGTTCCTATGATGTCTGTAAGTTCTTATGCAGTGATCATTGCTCTTATATGAATTGCAAATGAGCCTTCCTTTTGTGTTTGGGCAAATATATCAGCAATTGAATTTCTTGGTCTGAAATTATGGGTTTCTGTTTTTTTTCTTGTAACTGGTATAAGAATCTCATTTGCTACAAATGCTATAATGGATTGTTTTAGCTAAAAGTTAAGTGACATTTAGGGTTGTTGAACTAAGTTATGTTAACACTGGTATCATCAACATTCCCTGTTCAGTGTAAAAGTAAAAGAATCTTTAGCTGAGTATTTTGGTAATGCACCGATGCTTGGAGATCTGAGAATGCTATTAGGGAACCTGCAGACTTGGAATGATTTTTTGAACTTTGTTGTCTGCTAATATTTACCTTTGTGATTCTACGGTGAAGAGTACCTGCAACCTTTAATTATACTGTAGTTGACCCAGCCTCCCTTTGCTGGCTACTTTTTTTTCTCTTTTTGGTGTAGGACATAGAACTCGTGCAAGTTCTAGCTCACCAGCTCGTCGTGCATATGAGGATCACCGACATTCTGATCTTAATCATTCAGGCGCTCCGCCTCGTGGCCGTGAGTTCAGCAGCAGAAGGGAAGCATCTGGGAGACACAGAGACTATTCACCACCCTATGCTAGAGGTGGAGCTGGTGTTCGTCCCCATGGAAGAGGTTTTGATGGGCCTGAACCTGCGGATAGCGTGAGCAGAAACAATAATCCAAAGGTGCAGCCAAGAAATGGAGATTGGTACTGTGTAGATCCTTTGTAAGTATCCTTGGCTATTCTAGATTTTCTAAAAGGAATCTCAGGGTGTTCTATATCAACTCTACAGAAGTTTGTTATATCCACATCTCACAATCTACAGAAGTTTCCAAATTTCATATGTATGTTTTTTGTTGTTGTTGCTGTTATGGATACAGATGCAGAAACTTGAACTTTGCGAGACGAGAATACTGCAACAAATGCAAGAGGCATCGCTATGTACCAGCCAACAGTCCTCCACCGCCTCGTCTTCTTCCTCCTCCTATGAATTTCTCCCCAAGAAGAGACTTCAATGGCTACAGGTCTCCTCCTCCACGTGGCTGGCCCAGAGACTACCCGCTACCAAGACAAGACCATCACACCTGGAGAGACAGAGACAGAGAACGAGAACGAGACCGTTTGCATTACTCAGACAATGAGCACCCTCCTAGCAGAAGAATAGCATCTGACTGGGTCCGCAGTGAGCCATTCCCCAAACCTCACTATGAGAGACGGCCACCACCTCTCAGTCCACCGCTTCATCCACCTCGTGGTGGCAGATGGGGACGACTCCCAAGAGAGAGGAGCAGATCGCGGCCATTGAGAGAAGACGGTCCACCACCGCCAATGAGAGGCGGTCCACCACCACTGAGAGATTACCGCCGTGACAATTACTTTGAGAGAGGAGGACGAGACGATGGGCGCGGCGGCAGAGACAGAATGGGAAATTCTTACTGATGCGAAACTGTGTATGTCTTGGGAATTTGGTTTAGACAGTTGAAATTTTCCCGGAAAATGAATATGACCTTGCAAATTTTGGTGCTCTTTGTGCAAAATCAACAAAAAGAAAAAACCAATTTTGGGTTGTGTAAGAAAAAGAAAAAAAACGCTTTTCTTTCTTAAAGTGCTTCCAAGACTTGAAGGTGCATTGGAGAAGTCACGAGTGTGTGTGTCTACGCGTCGGTTCACAATTGGTAAATATCTAAAAATTACGCACATTTTAAAGGGCTTTTTGGATATTTTGATCAGAGGAGATCGGACGGTGGAAAGACAACAAAACCTAAAGCTTTTATGAATTCAAATCGTTGGATCACCGTATTTAACATGATCCGTACGATCAGATTACCACGCAAATCTAACCGTTCAATATAATTCAGAAAATTGAAATTTCAAAACATGTTAAGAGAGAGGGAGGAGGAGAGATGGTGCGGAGGAAGAAGAACAAAACCGAAAGTATTTGCTTTTAATTTTTGTTTTGTTTTCCGCTGTTTTAAATTTTTACCAAATTCCTCTTCTTCTTCTTCTTCTTCTTCTTCTCCTTCATCGTTTTCTTCTAGAGCTAAAACCCAATAGAACCCTAATTCCCCATCTCTCTCTCTCTCTCTAAGCTTATCCCTTTCTCTCTCTATACACGCGGATCAAATTCAAAGTCCCGTTTGAGCTTTACCAGCCGCCGAATCGGTTGTGATTTCTTTCCGCGCTCCGGCGGGATTCGGATCTGAATTATTCATGTGTGTTTCTTGAGCTGATTTGTGGAATTTCTCGTTTTTCTCGCGGTGGTTTAAACTGTGTGATTTTCTCGGGGGAAAATACAAAAGGAAATTTTCTGGGTTCCTCGAGATTCGAATTTGTTTAGATGGGTGAGGGCGGTGGTGGAGGCGAATTCCCGCCAAAAAAGGACGGTGTTGAAGAGTCTGGTTTTCCGGCGAAGAAGCCAGCGAGGCAACTTGACTTCACTGGTGGCTCCGATGAACATTCAGTGTCTAAACCGGCTCCTACCTTCGTCGCTACGGCGGTAAAGACCATCGCCACTCCCTCCGTTCCTTCACCAGCAGCGATAACGACGACGCGTCCTCTTCCGCCGGTGGGAATCGGTCAGGTACGACCGACGTTACCAGCGCTGACGCCAAATCCGCCGTCACAATCACAAATCCTTACCGCTCCAATCAGGATTCCGTAAGTTTCTATCTATTGAGCCCTTTTTGCTTAGTCCTTCTATTACTCTCGTTTCGATATTTTGGGAAGAAAAAATTCAAACTTTTGGTGTGTCCAAGGATTAAGCTTTGATATCACCAGAAAGTTTTCAGAATTTTCAAATTTTTCTTCTTTTTTTTCCGCAGCAAGCCAGAGTCTCCAAAATCTAGACCAAGGCCTATAGTGGAAGCTAGAGATGGAACTCCTCAAAAGAAGAAACAGTGTAACTGTAAACACTCACGCTGCTTGAAGCTGTAAGTCTTCCCATTCATGTATAGGGATTGGCATTTCATCGGAATTTGTTATGTCGTAGTTTATCTATGAATTGATCCCTTCTTAGTTCCGGGAGACATGTTGGTATGATTAAGGGATTAGTCGAGCTATTGCATGTTAATATCTTTTCCTTTTTCTGCTGCATTCCTATGGCTTACACTGTGCAATATCTTGTCAGGTATTGTGAATGCTTTGCATCCGGAACATATTGTGATGGTTGTAACTGTGTCAATTGTTTCAACAATGTTGAAAATGAACCTGCAAGACGAGAAGCTGTGGAAGCAACTCTGGAGCGGAATCCAAATGCCTTCAGGCCTAAGATTGCTAGCAGTCCGCATGGTGTGCGGGATAAAAGGGTACGCTGTTTAAGGAATATCGATGTTGCTGATAAAAGCAATTACATTTTCAGTTGTGGGGAAGACTTTGGTGAACGTTTTTTTAGATCGCTGGGAAGTTCTTTAAGATTCTATGTTATTGTGGGATGCCTAAACTGTTGATTTGTCTTTGCAGGAGGAGATTGGTGAAGTTGTGTTGTTAGGGAAACATAACAAAGGATGCCACTGCAAGAAATCGGGATGCCTTAAGAAGTATTGTGAGTGCTTTCAAGCAAACATTCTTTGTTCCGAGAACTGCAAATGCTTGGATTGTAAAAACTTTGATGGAAGTGAAGAGAGACAAGCTCTGTTTCATGGTGAACATGCGAACAACATGGCTTATCTCCAACTAGCAGCAAATGCAGCCATTACTGGAGCTGTTGGTTCATCTGGCTTTGCCCCTGCTCCAGCACCTAAGAGAAGGAAAGGTCAAGATATTGTGTTCAACCAAGCAACCAAAGATTCATCTACGCATCGGCTTGGGCAGTTTCAACAGGTACCAAGTTACCATTTTAGCATAGACATGCTTTTTGGTATCCATTTATGGAACTGAATATATCCTTTTTTCTGCCCTTAGTGAAATGAAATCTTGTTATTTGTATAGGCAAATAGTGGAAGAACTAGTGGCCCAACCTCAGGCACATCTCCGTCACCTGTTTCTCGTGCTGGTGGCAATGCTCCATCAAAGTTTGTATATAGGTGAAATTTATGTTGTTCACAAGTTATTTAGCTGATTCAAGAGCTGCACAAAACTGACTTGTATGTTGAATTCTTTTGAAGGTCCCTCTTAGCAGATATAATCCAACCGCAGGATGTGAAAGCGCTTTGCTCTGTTTTGGTCGCTGTAGCTGGAGAAGCAGCAAAGACATTAACAGGTGAAACTTTTAGTTTAAACTCTGTATTGCTGAGGTTTTAGCTCTATATGTATTATTCATTTAAACTTTTCTCAGATCAAAGAAATGAAACAGAAAGTCGGGTGAAAGATCAAACAAAAACTTCTCTAGCTTCTTCTGCACAAGATCAACCTCAAGGCAATAAAGATGCAGCTGATGTGGAGATGGTTGCAACTGATGAAAACCAAGCTGATAAGTCTGGCCCAGAGGGTTCCAATTCAGATGGCGCCGATGCCTCTAAAGGAAAGCCGCTATCTCCAGCAACTTTGGCTTTGATGTGTGATGAACAGGACACTATCTTCATGGTAGCAGCAGCTTCATCTAATGGTTCAGTGGACCCCGGTGGCTGCGGAACAAACTCACAGGGCCAGTCAGAGGTTTACGCAGAGCAGGAGAGAGTGGTATTAACCAAATTCAGAGATTGCCTTAGCCGACTTATCTCTTACGCAGAATTAAAAGGTACAGTTGTTTCTTGGGTATCACACACAACTCATCGAGAAACTTTATTCTCTAATGTTAGTCTATGTTTGTTGGTTTGCAGAATCAAAGTGTTTATCTTTAGCAAGAAGGCATATACAGTCACCCACAACCACAACCACAACCACAACCACAACCGTGACTGTGAAAACCGAGAATGGGATTCAGCAAATACCACCAGTTTTGAATGGAGCTTCACGAACCACTACTCAACCTACACTCAACAAACCGCAGCCTTTGCAGCTGACGACCACAACAAATACCTCAAACACTCATCATCCTCATAAACCTCCAGCATTACCAGAGAAGAAAGACATCTGAATCAATAAAGTATACTCTACTTAGTACAAAAAATAACTTACTAGAGAGAACATAAAGAACAAGCTGAAATCTGCCTCACCACCGCCCTATTTTATGAGGTAATGCTACCATAATTTTTCTTCCTCATTCATTTCTAAAGGCGGTTGCGCGGCTTCAGCGCATTGGCAGGTGATTAGAGAGAGTAATAGACACAAGTTTTCACTGTGTCATTAAGCTTTCTTCTCGCTTTTCTCTTCCTTTTCTTCTACAGTCTCCTCTTTAAAGCCCCCTGGCTGGTGTAGATTTTGGAGATCTTTGTTTCTTTACTACACGAGTTATTTATTACTTGTTAGTGTTTTTTTGTTTTTTTTTATACTTTTTCTGTTGATGGTTTAGCTGTGGAACATCCTTGTTTATTATGTCTCATTATGATGTTTTCTTTCAACTTCTGTAGAATTTGAGAGTAACATATAATAAATCCCTAATGTTACAAAAGATGTATAATTTCTCGATATTTTCCGACTAGAACAAATAATAACACTTGGGGATTTCAGAATTTCTCCTATTTTCTTATATTTTTCCATAACAGACGAACATACTTGAGAATTGAGAACGATGTCACTACAACAAACACATTTATTTAAAACATAAAAATTGTTTTTTATTTAATTGTTTTCAAGAAAGCACCTTAATAGCATTTTATCTTGAAACAACAAGAGAGACTGAGACTGATTTATTCTCATTTAGTGACTAAACACCTTAAGCCTCGCCTTCTGCATAAACTTTTTCAAACGCATCTTTTGCTGATTACTTTCAAACTCCCTTTTTGTGCATTCACAATCGAGACCTTGATGATTTCGGTTCGCTCTGCAGCCAAAAACCGGAGGTTTCATCATGAATTACAGTCACGAAGACCGGGAAAATTAATAATAAACTGATGATAGCCGGACTAGTACTGCATTCATAAACTTAGAAACATTTCTTTCATAGATCTAAGTAGGCTATAACTATACTACATGATCATATTTTGTTTCTTTGCAACCATAGCGTCTAATTTTTTTGTACAAAAGCAATTCTACATGAGTCAACTAAACTTGAACTCAATGGTATAGTTGTTATATATCTCTCTGCTTGGAGATTTAATTTAAGATCTAATGTTAACCGGTCATTTGCAGCAGATAAATCCATTTGGTCATTCACCTTAAATTCTATTCTCAAATCGTTAATCGATTTTGTTCTCTTGCCACATCATTAAATAGAAAAGAAAGTTGAGAGACTTTACCAAGCGCATTCCTTTCATTGCCCTTTCCTCCAGATACCTCGACGGTTTGAAAAAGCTGCCATAAGTCTCCGACAATCTCTTGAGCCTTTCATATACGTACTTCGGTCCAACCGTGTCTGCCCAGAAAAGAAGTCCCCCGCTGCAACAAGGAAAAAAAATGCTTACCATAAGAAATGATCTCACCAAATTTTTTAGTGACAGAGAAAAACAAAGGAAAAAGTTTGTTGAAATAGTAACTTGTTAGTAAATGACTAGAAGAGACTCAACAGAATGAAAAAGATGGATATTTCGTCGTGAAGAGAAAATCAATAAGATCAGAGCAGAAGCAAGTGATTTTCAAAATTTCAAAAAATGAACCGTTTTGCTTTATGGGGATTATGCCATAAAATCCTCACCGGTAAGAAGGAAAACTCATTCCAAGGACAGACGCAACATCCAAGTCTGAGGCTCGGATCACAACTCCTTCATCTAGGACACGGCATGCCTCGTTAACCACAGGGAACAAGATCATCTCTACAATCTCTTTATCAGTTACTGATATTGGCTGCAGAAGAAGGACAAGACTGCATTACATTAAAAAAATAAAAAAATACCAAATAGTACTATAGTAGTACTACTTATATTTCGTAAGACCTCTTTTTTTTTCTTACCTTCCCACTGGGCATGATATTGGTAAGTTTCCTCGATTCCTCAACAACTGAAAGCACTGAAGGATCGGGTTTTGGTTTGCTTCCCTTTTCGTATGTATAGTATCCTCTTCCGTTGATTTTGCCTGAAGCCGCAAATGTTAAAAATGGGCAGATGAGGAATTTGCAAAGGCAAGAGTAAGGACATACCATTTCGTCCGCTCTTAAGCAGAAGCTCGGTCATTGGAGAGCTGAACATGCGATCACCATAGGCCTTGGCATATATATCCTTAACTGCTATTCCAATCCCGTGTCCAGCCAAATCACCAAGCCTGAGAAGTGAGTCATCCCAAAAAACAAAACGTTTCTTTAGATAGCCATACAGCAACACATACACACACACACACACACACAGAGAGTGTAAGTAACAAAACAAGGAGGAAGATATTTACTGGAAAGGACCCAACGGCAAGCCAAAGGAGGTAATAACGTTGTCGATTCTGAACAAGTCAACACCTAGATTGACCAACATATGTGCAGCTTGTGTATATGGAAAGAATGTCCTATTCACTGCAAAGCCTATGCAGTTTCCAACCACCACAGGAACTTTCTTTATGGCCTTTCCAAGCGCCATGAGATCCAGAATCACCTGAGCAGAAGTATTCTCTGTACGAACAATCTCGAGAAGGGTCATCAGATGGGCCGGGCTATAAACAAGACAAACCTTTGTAAACTACATTAAAAAATACAAAAAGCATATAATCTTCGAGACATTGAAAACACAGAATGACCTGAAGAAATGTGCGCCAACAATGCGATCATTTGAGTTAGTCTTTTCCCCAATTACGTTGAGGTCGATAGTAGATGTATTGCTCGCCAAAATGCAATGGGGTGGACAAACCTTTTCGATTTCTTTGAATATGTTTTGTTTCAACTGAATGTTTTCAATCACTGCCTGAAAAATGATACACGAGTTGATTCTCTCTTAGAACTAACTAGATTTGGATATACTTGAAACTAAAGAGAAGGATGGATAATAGCAAAGCAAATAATAACTGAAATTGAAAACAGACCTCTATGACCATGTCCACATCTTTGAATTCTGTGTAATCGAGTACTCCCTTGAGCATAGAGAGGGCCTTGCCTGCTTTATCTTGCGTCAGTTTTCCCCTAGATACCAGGCCTTTGAGATTTGCTGTCACAATAAAAAAGGAACTTTATTGCATATACTGTAACAGGAATAGTAATAAACCCTATCCATCATATGCTATGGATGCTTCTATATACCTTTCTAGTTTCTTACGGCTGCATATAAATTTTTTTATCAACGAGAACCACAGAAATGAACCTTTTAGAATGCAACCAATCATTTTCAACGAAGAAATAATTCTGGGCCGGCTCAACGTATTAGAACCTAAACTGTTGCTAAGACAACAATTCAACTTTTTGGTGTGACCAAGATAGATACTTCTATTAAATATCAACTGGATATGTTCTGGATAAGATAATAACCTTCAACTGATTTTATTCCTTTCTGAAGGTATTCTGAATTTATTTCTTTGAGCACAACTCTTATATTGCTTAGAAGTAGCGCAGTAGCGATGCCAGAACCCATCAGACCTCCACCAATAACTGCAACTTTTTTCATTGGTCTTGGTTTCAATCCAACGTCAGTCACATTAGGCACCTGAAAAGTGTTTTAAAACGATGCAAAGGATGAACGCTGAATGTAGAAACTACAAGTACTAGGAGCAACAGATGCACTGCAATTAAATGTTAGTAAATTCGTGCATGTGGATCCTAAGGAAACTACAGCTTTAGGAGAATTAAAAGGTTAGGCCAATCTCACCTTTGATGTTGCACGCTGTGCGAAGAAAACATGAACAAGAGCCTTTGCGGTGTCTGACAGTACTAACTGCTTAAAAACTTCTGCTTCCTGCATAGTGAATCAAGGAGTTTAGGTACGTAACCAACCAGGAAATTAACGGATACATTCTTGCGAAATAAAGCAGTCTTGCTTTCCTAATTAATAATGAATAGGATGCCCAACGTGCACAAACTAGTAGTAAATGATTTATGTCAGAGCTATTGAAGAAATACAGTAAACGTCGAATCCTAGAGAAAAATTTACCTTAAGAACCCCACTATATCCTCCATGGACGATTCCTTCTTCAATCACCTCAATGAGAGCATGGTGCTGAGGCATATTTGGGGCTATCTTCTTGGCTAGCTGTCTTGCATTCTTCAATATAGTACGAGCTTCAGATAAAGAACCAATTTTTTCGGTCCTGTGCAGTGAGCGCAAAAAGGGTTTACGTCCAGCTGCAATGTCTAGAGCCCACTTTCTGGACGTGCTCATCAGATCTCCAGGTGGCACCAAAGCATCAATGAGACCCAGTTTCTGCCCCTCATCTGACGATATCGACTTTGAAAGCTACAAAAGTACCAGAATATAGTTGAACAAAATTCTCAGCCAAGCAAATTAGATTTTAATAAACTTAGTAATGAAACTGTTGGTAACTGTGGAAAAACGTCATCCCCACCAGTATCATATCAGTTGCTTTTGCAAGGCCTACTAATCTTGGAAGACGTTGGGTTCCTTCATAGACACAATTAGCTTGATTATTTACCAAGTATTAATCTTACAAGGTATTTAAAAGAAGACCAAACTGACCAAACAAATCCGTACCTCCAAAACCTGGAATAACTCCAAGTGTCAGTTCTGGTAAGCCTAGTTGAGCTTTTGGAGCAGCAACTCGGGCATGACACGCCTAAAGAATTTTGAGTGACAGAAAAATCAACACAACAAAAAACCAAAAAGATACTTTTAAAGCCGCAAGGGGAAATAAACTCGAAAATCCCACCATTGCCAATTCTAAACCACCACCAAGAGCTAATCCTTCAACTGCAGCAACAATCGGCTTCCTACAGTCTTTGATAACCAGAAAATGGTATCAACGTCACGTTGTGCAATAGTTTCAGGCTATCTTATCGAGAAATATATCAACCTTCAAAGAAAAAAGAAAAAAACTTTGAAACTAAAATAAAGCTCAATACCTTCCATAAGGTTGCACACAAGATCAATGGATACTTCAGGCATAAGCGATATATCCCCTGCCAAGAAACAATATTCAGGACACAATATGCTTCACTGTAAAACTTTTACAACAGAAGAAACTTTACCAGTCTTATGAACTTGTTGGAAGACATTGATGTCGAAACCACCCGAAAATCTTCCACCGTTTCCTGAAATGATCAATTATTCAAACCACAAACAAGAATAAGAAAAGGATTGAAATTTCAAACCCTCTAGCAAAACAAAATTTACAGAAAACGACACAAACTCGCATGATTCTCTAGACACGATATATCGAAGTCTCAATGAGCAACACAAAAAACGATAATCAAACGCAGCCGTAGAGATTAACGCTACAAACCCAATCCTACAAAAACAGGAGAAATCTAAACAAAAGTAACTCGATTTTGTTTACCGATCAACACGATCGCCTTAACATCACTCCTCTGATTCGCGTCTTGAAACTTCTCCTTCAACCCAGAAATAACTGAAGAATCCCACAAGCCAAAGATTTAAAAATAAATAAGCTAAAAAAGAAAGCAATTTCGAGATAAAATCGTCAATGATCCAAGTATTGAGCTTTACTTGGACTGGCCAAAGAGTTAACAGGAGGATTTGAAATGGTGATCACAGCAACACCGTCGTTCCCAACTTCCATCGTCACTCCAATCTTCTTCGCCATAGCGTAAACAACCCAAGTTTCTTCTTTTTTTCCTCACAGAGAGTTTTTGACGAGATTGAAAAATGAAAACTATCGGATCAAGATGTGGCCTTTCAGGCGTTTACGTGATTGAGAGATTCTCTTTCCTAACTTGTTGTTTCGTCTTTTTTGGTCATAAGCAACCAAATCTACTAATAACAAGGCCGAATCGGTATTTAACTGTACCTAATTTAGAAATTAATATTGGACCTTATCTATTAAATATAATTAGCTAATTAATACATTTTTGACTAAAAAGTCAAATATATTGTCTGATTTTACCATGTATATATATAAAATGTTAAAACACATATTAAATATAATTATATTATTAACAGAATTTATTTTGGCAAAATAGACTTTTGGAGAAAAAATTGGTAGCCCATCAATTTTTTTTTTAAAACTATACCTTTATATTAATAAAACTTCGATTATGATGATACCCTTCAACCATCCAATATAGATTCATCTTCTGCATTTTTATTAAAGTTCAATTTGATCTTCATAAGAAATGCTGGAGAACTCTCAAACTTTTATTCATATAGATTAAGGAAGTTGTGTTTTAAATTATAACAGCATCAATAAAATTATGATCTCTTAACAGTTGTAAGTGCAAACGCAGTTAGATGGTCCGGGAGTTTTGGGATCGTCAAGACATTTTCCAACTCCGTTTAACAGCGCAGAGCAGTGCACTCGACAATCGCTAAGCTCACAAAAATTGGCTGGATCAATGGTCTTCGTACATCGCTTTTGTCCCACGATATCTTCTACCATTGAAAAGGCTACAAATATAAAACAATAAATGTTATGATCATAAACAAATCGGGATCATCATTTATGTAAAGAGATTTTTTTCCCCCCAAGATCTAACGAAAAGTGAGAAAATCTACATTTACTACTCCAATAGGTTAATATCTCAATTCTCATTACCGTGGAGATAATATGATTTGAGGAACAAAGTGTTTGATCTTTAAACTATTATTTACAATTTAGAGATTTTAGATTTAATGAGTTTCAAGACAAAACAAAAGAAAAACTAATAAATTACCATAAAGATTGGTTGTAAAGAAAGACAAGAAAACGCATGAAACAATAAACAAAGTAGCAGACTTCATGATCACTATTTTGTGTAAATCAAAATTAAAGTTTCTTGTTTATCTTTGAATGTATTAAGTTTTTTTTTGGTAAAAGAATGTATTAAGTTGAGTTATTATATATATACATAAAGACAAAACAAAGTTTATGTGTTTACGTAAAGAAAATTAACAAAAAACTATTGATGCATGCATGTGTAAAGTATATACATTAACACATAAGAAGTGCAGTGTATTCAGTACGTGTTGTGGTGTGTTTATGCGGTGTGTTTATGTGTTACGTGTTTATGTATGTGTTTATGTGTTACGTGTAGAAACACACATAAAAGTGGTGTGTATATGTGTTGCGTGTAGAAAAAATGGGTCACTCGAGGAAGATCATACATTGGCTTAAAATGAAATTAAAGCAAGCCTTGGTTATTGACGATAGAGATGAGCAGGGACTTGAGGCATCCCCAGACCTGAAGAAAGATCTCTAAACATAAAAGTAATTTAGCTTATACAATAAACAGACCGGGACTTACGGAACATGGAGGTCTTTAGGCAATTTTTAGGCCATTTCTTACCCAAAAACTATAAAATGCTCATGGGCTTATACCATTGCAATATTGTCTATCTGTTTGGGTCGGATTTAGAGTTGTCAATTGGTCTTGTCCGCCCATATGGGTTGTCCATCTGGTCATATTTTTTATTGTAGGCTATTAATTGGTCTTCCGCACAGACAATAGATAATTTTATGACATTTTCCAGACAATAGATGTTCCGGGAGTTTTGGGATCGTCAAGACATTTTCCAACTCCGTTTAACTGCNCCCCCCCCCCCCCCCCGAAAAAGAACCATGTCTAAATGGGCATCCACAAGATGTCCACAACAATTTATATTTTTTATTATTAAACCAAAAATGATTTAAATATTATATTTAATAATTAAAAATATGATTTACTAATTTTCCAACAACAAACGATTTCATTTTTTTCCGCTGAAAAATGTGATTATGTGGTATCCCGTTAAAAATAAAATTTTGCATCTTAAAATGAGGAATCACATTTTTAGCAGGAAAATGCAGTATCACGTTTTTATCGAGAACACATGATTTTGCGGTTTTAGCAGAAAACATGATTTTGACAGGAAAATACGATCACGGTTTTTACGGGAAAACATGAATTTACGGTATTGAAGTGAAAACGCGGGTTTGGCGAGAAAATGCCATTTCACAGTTTTGCATTTACAAACTATACCTTTATACTAATAAAACTTCGATTATGATACCCTTCAACCATCCAATATAGATTCATCTTCTGCATTTTTATTAAAGTTCAATTCTCTTCATAAGAAATGCTGGAGAACTCTCAAACTTTTATTCATATAGATTAAGAAATTTATGTTTTAAATTATAACAGCATCAATAAAATTAAATATCTCTTAACAGTTGTAAGTACAAACGCAGTTAGATGTTCCGGGAGTTTTGGGATCGTCAAGACATTTTCCAACTCCGTTTAACTGCGCAAGGCAATGCAGTCGACAATCGCTAAGCTCACAAAAATTGGCTGGATCAATGGTCTTCTTACATCGCTTTTGTCCCACGATATTTTCCACCATTGAAAAGGCTACAAATATAAAACAATAAATGTTATGATCATAAACAAATCTCAACACTTATGTAAAGAGATTTGTTTCCCCCCAAGATCTAACGAAAAGTGAGAAAATCTACATTTACTATCTCAATTCTCATTACCGTGGAGATAATATGATTTGAGGAACAAAGTGTTTGATCTTTAAACTATTATTAGTGGTTTTAGATTTAATGAGTTTCAAGACAAAACAAATGAAAAACTAATATATTACCATAAAGATTGGTTGTAAAGAAAGACAAGAAAACGCATGAAACGATAAACAAAGTAGCAGACTTCATGATCACTATTTTGTGTAAATCAAAATTAAAGTTTCTGTTTATCTTTGAATGTCTTATAAGTTGAGTTATATATTATATATACATAAAGAAAAAACAAAGTTTATGTGTTTACGTATAGAAATTTAACAAAACAACTAATTATGCATGCATGTGTAAAGTATACATTTATAACACATAAGAAGTGTGTATTCAGTACGTGTTGTGGTGTGTTTATGTGTTACGTGTTTCTGTGGTGTGTTTTTGTGTTACGTGTAGAAAAAATGGGTCACTCGAGGAAGATCAAAGCTTACATTGGCTTAAAATGAAATTAAAGCAAGCCTTGGTTATCGACGATAGAGATGAGCAGGGACTTGAGGCATCCCCAGACCTGAAGAAAGATCTCTAAACATAAAAGTAATTTAGCTTATACAATAAACAGACCGGGCCTAACGAACATGGAGGTCTTTAGGCAATTTTAGGCAATTTTAGGCAATTTTAGGCAATTTTAGGCAATTTTAGGCAATTTTAGGCCATTTCTTACCCAAAAACTACTAAATGCTCATGGGCTTAGACCATTGCAATACTGTCTATCTGTTTGGGTCGGACTTGACAATAAACCTTCACAAAATTATTTTATTAATTAAAAAACTATATGGTTTAAAATCTACTATGATTATTTTAATTTGTTCTTAGGATGCCAAAGAAAAGAGCTAGAGAGACTATTGATTTTATGGATGATCTGCTTATGTAGGAAGAAGACACATGTCCAAAAAAACAAATATCACAACAAAAGAAAGGTAAAAAAGACCTAGCATTATACAATTTAAACACGATTTTGATCTTATACAATAGTTAATGTACTAATACAGGGATTCCAGCAAATCTAAAATCCGAACCAACTCAAGTATACTGATTTATCAAGTATACTGATTTATCCAAACTTGGTAGATCCACTAACTTCTTTGGTTTGAAATTGAAGGTATATGAATATTGTTTTTTTTTGTATTCACTAATTAATTAGTATAAACTCCACTATATTTTGTTTTGTGGTAAACGATTCTATCCCAAATATTGTTTTTTCGGTATAACACTGGGTGATATTGATATCATCACATTTTGCATCATTCTAACATCCGTTTCATATAGGTTTAGAGTCATTTACATGTAGTTCATGATACTTCTTTAGCATTTAGGTCATTTTAGGAGTCTAGTGTGTCTACATTCAGTCCTAGAGAGTCCTTGCATGTTTTGGATTGTATTTCAGGTAAAAGCAAGCTCAACACCCAACATCGATCGATACCAGGTGTGGCACCTAGTATCGATCGACACCGAGAGGCAATACCGATGCTCCTGCTCGGTATCACAGCTCGGTACTGCAGCAGGGAGAACCCGGGGGGAAATGGCCTTAACACGGAGCAATGATACCGAGGAGTGACCTCGGTATCGACTCAAGCAGCATCGATCGATACCAGGATCAGCACTAGGTATCGATCGACACCGAGTGGCAATACCGATGCTCCTGCTCGGTACCACAGCTCGGTATTGCCACAGGAAGAATCCCGGGGGAAATGACCCTTAATACGGAGCTGTGATACCGAGGAGTGACCTCAGTATCACTGAAGAACAAACCCGATGCGTCCTGGGTATCGATCGATACCGAGGGTATCGATCGATACCAAGCACTTTTTACCCATTTAAACCGAGTCGGTACCCGGTTTGTTCCGGGTCTACCCGGTCGGATATTAGCCACTATAAACATAACTTAACCTAATTTGGATACTTATGCTTTTTCTTAGGCTCAAAACCTTAACCTTTGAGAGAGTTTGAGATTTGTAAGAAGGATCCTTTGATTTATGCAATTTAGTATTTATTTCCATCAATCTCTTCCATCTATCATCCTTCTATCTTGATTAATCAAACATCTATCCATGGAATCACCTTCTATCATAATCGATTTTAAGGTGTTCGTGATGGATCTTGAGTAGTCTCTAAGGATCTTGGGATAGGGTAGATTAGGGTGATCAAAGGTTGGATTAGTGGTGTTTATGATTAGTTAGTCTTATATTCCTTCTTGTCTAGAGTCCCTAATGCTAGATCTAGCTTGAAAGAGTGGGTCTAGATCATTAGGCATTTCATGAACACCAAGTGTTTGATGAAGAGATTTATGTTCCTAACCTAAGACATTAGTTGTTTAGGGCATATCTTTGGTTGATCTTGTTATGATTCTTAATGCTTGCTAGTTGATAATCCACAAATGATGATTTGCTAATGGGTTTGATAATTAGCATAGTGATTAGTTGCTTGAAAGAGAACTAATCTAGATTAGAGATCTATTGCCTAGGGATTAGCTTCTTGAGTAATTGAACACCACTAATTGGACTTAGATCACCTCTTGCTCCGCTTTTGTTAATTGAATTACATCTTGCTTAGTTATTTTAGTTGCTAAATTTGGATACTTAATCACCAAAACCCCCTTTGATTAGCTTAACTTGCTTTAAGTGTCTTGCGTTCTTAGTGATTAAGCGTATTCCCAATTATGGATTGATCAACCTCTTATACTACATCGTTAAGAGGGTATTGATACCTCTTATAGGATTGTAAAATCCTTGTATCAGATATCGGGATCAACAACATATTGAAGATCGAAAACTATAATTTTGGCTCAAGCTAAACCGACTTAAATCGTCTGACTAATCCTATGGATAGATACAGATTCGTCGAGAAACCCTTGTTTACCGAATTTTCTATGAGTAAAAACCTAAAGAGAAGAGAGATGCTATAGTATATGAAACTCTTTTGATATATATGAGGACAAAATAGCATTAAAAGAGGTGAAATAATTGAACTATAAGCAAGGCCCAACGAACAACTATTTTACTGGCTTCAGCTGTCATTCTTAATATTGCAGATGCATAATGCGTTGGATAGAATAATATTGGCTACGTACTGATCGAAATCTCGTGATCATTTATTTTTCAGTGACCATTAATATTCCACTGGTTTGGCTGTATCAGTTATGAATTCTTAGATCATATCTCAACTCTTTCAACAAGATTTTGTCCATATGGATCGTATATCCAAGTCCGTGTGCTTGACGATCGTGTTTCAAGCCCTTCTAAAATATACAAAATCAAGGGGTTCGTTTCGTTTTTTTTCTTTGTTTTCACTAGCTCAATGGTTTAAATTGTGAAGAAAAATAAACTTGACAAAGCCTTTTTATAATGCTCTAATTTCTTAGATATTATTTTTACTGTGGTTAATTTGCGATTTTATTGCATTAACTGTTGTATTAAATATTTCCAACAGAAAAAATCTTTATTGCAGCTTTTCTTTTTTATCTTTGTATATAATATTCAAAATTGTTATAACCTTCTACATTTAATAGGGTTTCAGGATTTTTTGATATATATAAAGAGATATTTGCACCATAGTCACTTTTTGTGAAACTGTCATACGTTTTTGATATTTTATGTTTTTTGGTTTTCTTATGTACAAAATGACGATTATGTCCATGTTTCTTATTGGTATGTATGTTGTATATTGTTGATTCGCACAGTATTGTAGATGGGTAAAATTAGAAAGTCAACGGCAATACAATATATAAAATGTTAGTTTTGGATCACTTTTTTAAAAGAGTTAGAATATCAAGTAAAATATAAAAAAGTGATTAAACATGTAAGATCCCATATATAAAACAATTTTTTTGTTTGTTCAGATTTACATTTATGGTCAGTTTTGAAATATGCAGAGTCGTATATTTTTCTTAGTTTCATAGTGTTATAAATTCCCTTTTTGAAGCTTTAAATTTTGTATTAATATTACATCATCCTTAATTTTTCGAGAGATATTAATTTACAGATTTCATTTTTTAATCTCCATATTACTATTTTTGTCTTCCAACCTGTCAATTCAATGCACATTTACATGATCTATTAACTTTGGGCTTTGGGTGCGGCCACATGCTCTGCATGCTCTCATTTATTGCACTTGTATCTTATATATATGTAATAACTACTATTGATATCTACATTTTCGTTTTTGATATCTACATTTTGAGTCCGAAGTTTAAAATTTTGGATTGTAAATCGTTTGTTTATATATGAGACTGATTATAAAGACTTTAATGTCAAGTTATCTTCGTACGAGTAATAATCACCAATGGAAGTTAAACGAGAGATTCGTTTTTTCTTTACATAAAAAAAAAAATTTCAAAACAAGAAAATCGATTTAATATCACTTAACTCTAGATTTTGACTTTAGAAAAACTAATACGAAATATACAACTTATCTCTATGAGTATATCTGTCACTTTATAACCCTTATTTTACTGTATACATATAACATATAGAGTAGAAGAAAGTAACTGTAGACGTGGAGGGATCTGCATCGAACAGATACGAGATGAGATGGCCCAACATTCATTTACAACTTATCTCCATCTGTCACTTTATAACCCTAGCTAACTTGAACCCTAGCTAACTTGAACCCTTCATTGTCCTATATAAACCTCCTAATGTATTATGCATTCCTCACTACTCTCTCCACTTAACAAACACACACAATAGAGTTAAGTTACAAAAAGAGTAACAAGGGATGGCAATTAGGTGTTTAGCCTTGTTCCTCGTTGTTCTTACGGTGGCTCAATCCGTCACCGCGACAAGACCGGCCCCGTCCAAGAATGTCGGAGCTGGTCTTGACGACCAAAAGAACTTTGTTGCGTTTGGTGGCGTCGGTGGAGTCGGTGGTGTTGGGGCAGGTCTTGGTGGTGTAGCCGGTGGAGTCGGTGGTGTCGCCGGAGTTTTGCCTGTAGGTGGAGTAGGCGGCGGAATCGGTGGTCTAGGCGGTGGTTCAGGTCTTGGTGGTGGAATCGGTGGTCTAGGCGGTGGTTCAGGTCTTGGTGGTGGAATAGGTGGAATTGGCGGTGGTTCAGGTCTTGGTGGTGGAATAGGTGGTGGTTCAGGTCTCGGTGGTGGAATAGGTGGAATTGGCGGTGGTTCAGGTCTTGGTGGTGGTGTAGGTGGACTCGGCGGTGGAATAGGTGGAATTGGCGGTGGTGTAGGTGGACTCGGCGGTGCAGGCGGTTTGGGTGGAATTGGCGGTTTGGGTGGAATTGGCGGTGGAAGCGATTGCGGTGGCGTTCTTCCTCACCCTTAATGATAAAACGTTTTTTTCACTCGTATAAACCAAAGATCGATGGGTAGCTTCATAATTATTAATATTTGTATCAGTTTTATCATGTTTTACGTTTTTTTTTTCCCGATGTTTATGTCTAAGTCCTTGCAATTGTTTGTTTTCTACTCCATATATGTTTTTGTTTTCATGCTGTATTTGTTATTAATTACCTTTGGGAAACCTTGTGCTATCAATAAATAGAGTATATTTTTCGTCTGGCAAAATAGTGTACTTGCTTGTGCTCCAAGATATTACTATAATTGCAATATGCATACACGACTATATCAAACTTCATCTCGTTTGTAAGGGTTAACACTTGACACACAAAAGAAAGAAAAGAAAAAAAACTCTCTCACCGTGCAATTCCAATGTAATAATAATAAAAGATCATTATGAACAAAATTACGTTTACAAAACTAAGCATATACGTCAAAGTGTTATATTTAAGCAGTTTATTACCTGTTGCCAACAGTCTTACATGCTTTTAACCAAAACACAATGAAACAGTCGACATGAAATATTGTTAAATCTTTGTATTTATTTTCCTGAACTAATCTGTTAAATGTATGTTTCAGCTCAGGTCAACACAGTTTTGGTAAAGTCAACGAAATTGGAAGCGGTTCAGATTAAAGAGTTAGTCTTCCGGTTTAGGGGATTAGATCAATTGGTTTAGTGCTGGTTTTATCCTCATGTTCTATGAGAGGATTAAACATAGCCATAACTCTCGTAACAGTAATAACGCATCGTCTTCTTCGTCGTGTGAGATTCTCTGGGTTTGAGATCTTGTTCTTTGTTCGATTGATAGTGGAATCTTGCTGGTGATCGATCCAGCCCCAGGGACGTAGTCATCCATATCGGAGGCGAACCCTGGGTGACCAAATATCTCTTGCGTTCTTTACTTTCTGTTTCTCAATTCTTTATCAAATCCAAGCAGAGAGAGAGAGAGAGTTTAGGCAGAGAGGTGAATCAAAGAGCATTTCCGTGCAACAATTGGTATCAGAGCTACGGCTCTTTCTGATTCAAGATGGTGAATACGACGGTGACGACGCGAGCTGATGTAGAGCGATTCGATGGTTCCGGTGACTTCTCGTTATGGACCATAAGAATGATGGCTCACTTCGGCGTATCAGGATTGAAGGATGTAATCCTCAGCGATAACTTTGAGATTACAGTTCCGGTGGATAAGAAACCTTCCGATGGTGAATCCGAGAAGGAGCCTCTGACGACGAAGGTGATTCTTGATCCCGTGAAGTTAGAGAAGGACGAACGAGCAAAGGACATGATAATAGTGAACATCGGAGATCACGTTCTCAGGAAGATCAAGCATTGTACGACGGCTGCATCGATGTGGTCATTGCTTGACAGGTTATACATGTCCAAATCTCTACCTAATCAGATCTTTGTTCAATCACAGTTTTATACCTTTAAATGTGATGGATCAAAGTCGATTAATGTGAACGTTGATGATTTTCTCAAGATTGTGACTGAGATGAGCAGTTTGAATGTAACCGTGTCTGAGGAGATTCAAGCAATTGTTTTCTTGAGCTCTCTTTCTGCAGCTTACGATCAGCTGAAACATACGCTCAAGTATGGCAAGGAATCCTTGTCATTGGAAGAGATCATCTCAGCTGCAAGGTCCAAGCAGAGAGAATAAACTGCTGGTGTTGCTCAAGAGAAGGGATCTGCTTCGACACTCTACACACATGAAAGAGAAAGATCACAGAAAAGAGAGACTTACAACTCTCAAGGTAAAAACAGCAGAAGCAAGTCGAAGCCTAAGTCAAAGGTGGTTTGCTGGTACTGCAAGAAAGAAGGTCACATGAAGAAAGATTGTTTTGCTCGTAAGAAGAAGATGGATAGTGATAGTGATGGAGAGGCTGCGGTTCTTATAGAAGAGTTCAAAGTAGTAGATGCTCTGAATATCTCAGGTGATGAGCCAAATGAAAATTGGGTAATGGACTCCGGGTGTACTTATCATATGACTTCTCGAAGAGACTGGTTTGTGGATTTTCAGGAGAAAGGGTCAAGCAAGATCTTACTTGGTGATTATCATACAGTGGAAACTCTTGGGATAGGGTCAATAAGGGTGAATACACATGGAGGATCAATCAACATAATGCGAAATGTCAGATATGTTCCAGGTCTGAGGAGAAACTTGATTTCTACAGGGACATTGGATTCATTAGGATATACTCATATTGGTGGTCAGGATAAGCTGACATTCCACAAGAACAACAAGGTGGCTTTACGAGGAGTATTGAGAAATGGTCTCTATATACTTGATGGGGAAACTGTTTTATCAGAAGCCTGTCAAGCAAAATCAGTATCTCAGGTCTCTTTGTGGNTGCTCCAGAAAGCTCCAATACTTCCAATAATTCTCCAAACGTGCTATAACCTGTAAAAGACTCTATAACACTACAAAACACTAGAAAAGACTCTATAAAATGACTTATATCATGGCCTAAATGGAGTAAAAACCATGATATATCAATACTGCATTATGGGAAAAGCTAAGAAAGTCAGTTTTGGTGTAGGGAAGCATGAAACAGAACATCCTCTAGATTATGTGCATGCTGATCTTTGGGGTTCATCAAATGTCCAGCCATCCATCTCCAAGAATCAATACTTTCTATCCATCATCGATGATCATACTAGGAAAGTATGGATCTATTTCCTTAAGACAAAGGATGAGGCATTTGCAAAGTTTTGTGAATGGAAACATTTGGTTGAAAATCAGATTGACAGGAAGGTAAAGTGTCTTAGAACTGATAATGGTCTTGAATTTTTGTAATAACATGTTTGATGAGTTTTGCAGGTCAAATGGAATAGCACGGCATAG
>PKML01043684.1:5976-19833 GCA_002933935.1 Eutrema yunnanense | reverse complement strand
CTCTCTCTCTCTCTCTCTCTCTCTCTCTCTCTCTCTCTCTCTCTCTCTCTCTCTCTCTCTCTCTCTCTCTCTCTCTATCACTCTCTCACTCTTCTTTTTTCCTAAAAATAAATTTTGAGGATCAGAGATCATTATTTGGATCTCGTTTACTCCATGCTCGGATTTTCTGGCAAGTATATCAACCCCGCTGAATACTTGAATCTCGGTCCAATATGGATGACCCATTTGATCCTCAGACGAAAATTTGGAGTTCCTTAGCATCATGACTATTTGATTTACCGCCGGTGTAATGGTTTTTGCTACCGGTTTTATTAGCGGCAGAGGAGAGTTCCGGATTTGGAGCTGGGTACGACCTGGCTGCTCCTGGATAATACCCAAATCTTGGAGAAGAAGCCATCACACAATTTTCATTGAAATAAGAAGGTCTAGGAGTTGGTCCCCTCGACGATTGAACGAAATATATTTCCGCCGGACTAAAATTCGAGAGACGGCCACCAGGAAATCCCATCATAGAGTATAAATCGAAGTGACTGAAATTAGTTCATCATGTCGGAGTTGTGCTAAGGTTGTCAATTTCAGCCCCGATGAAATTTAACGTATGCATGCAGCGTCATATTAGGACCACATAAAAGCGTCATGTTCGAAAACGCAGTCTCCGTGGTAGCCTAGGCGGCGGGTAAACGCTTGGCGGTTAGCAAATAGACTCTTAGATTTTTCATTTTTTCTTCTTTTGTACTTCTTTTCCGTAATTTTAGAAAAAGATGGAATATTTGCTAAAAAAAGTAGAAGTTAACGAGTTCTCGGGAGGAAAAAACTAAAAATTAACCAACGTTGGTCTAATGGTTAAGCAGTAGTGGGTATGTGTGTATGTGTCTCTCCTACCGGTCTTGGGTTCGATTCTCGTTGGGAGGGATCTCCTCCAAATGGATGACTTTAACATAGTTTGGACCCCGCTCTGGAGATGTACGGTTCTACGGGGCCATAACCTCGGCGATTAAAAAAAAAAACTAAAAATTAACGAACTGTTGAGAAGAAAACAAAAGTTTGTAAATCTAACCAAGAATTTAAAGCAAACCAGAGTAAGTCATGATGTTTAAATTTCCAGTAAAAATAATCATAAAATTAGTATTAATGTAGGTTAGAAGACACAACAGACTAACAGAGAAGAAGCTAATCTTGAGAGTTATCTCTAGAGATGACAGACCTAGTTAGAACAAGTCTAGAAAAGTATTTTTTTTTTTTTTTTTTTTTTTTTTTAAACTCAGTAATTTAAAACTAAATAAGTGAGTTTTGATTTTTTTTCTTACGCTGAACTCATTGGCTATTTTTTAAATGCAGTCCAGGAAAGAAAATATATTTGTTTCTTATTTGAAATTACATATTGCAATATTTCTCGTAATTTAAGCTTGTAATGCTTAATAGGCCAATGACTCGGTAAAATGGGCTTATTACAGCACAAGATCGACATTGAAGAAATCTTCATCACTACTTTTCAATAAAATCACTGATATTAATATCTATATATGTCAATCTATACATATAATAAATTATATAAATTAGATTTTTATTACTTTAAAAATATATATTTATCTCGACTTTGTCTCAAGGGTTAACTACTTGTTCCTAATTTACTATAAATTTTGTCGGCTTACTAATTGTTCCTTATTTACTATAATTTCTAACAAATATTTGAAGTAAAATCGTGATTAGCACGAAATGTATAAAGAAAAGTCTGATAAAATTTGTTTTTTTATCTTTTAGAATCTCCCACTCATTAAGTTGTGCATTTTTATAATATATACACACACATATATATAGAGAAGAGAATATATCGAATGATTGCATCGTTTTTTTTTCCCGAGTCGTTACCCAAGTATGGTACAGTGGTTGATAACTCGCTTTGTTGGTCGAAATCATCGATCAAATGCATTCCACTGCGTTTCTAGATTAGCCACTTTAAACGCTTTAAAAAACAAAAAAAAATATTGTAAATCCTAGAGCTAGTCTAGGTATAAACGCAAATTTTACTCAGTTGTCAGAAAAAAAAGAAAAGAAAACTGACGTAAAAGATTACTCGTTCTTCAAGAAAAACAAACCGCCGAGACACGGAGGCCTCGTAACCATCCTCAGCCTTGACGGCGGCGGAGTCCGAGGAATCATTGGAGGTAGGCCTGGGCATAATAACCGAACCGAATGAAACCGAACCGAACCGAACCGAAATTAATGGTTCGGTTAGGTTATGGTTACTTCACAATAACCGAATGGTTTTTATTTTTGATATCCATTGGTTATGATAACCGAATGGTTATTAACCGATAACCAATGGGTATCCATGGATATCAAAAAAAAAAAAAAATGTTTATTTTCCCTAATTAACCGAAATAACCGAAATATAACCGAAACTAACCGAACCGAAATAACCGAAACTAACCGAAATAACCGAAACTAACCGAAATATTTCTGAAATTTAACCGAAATAACCGAAATATTTTGAAATTTAACCGAAATAACCGAAAATAACCGAAAATATTTGAAATTTAACCGAAAATAACCGAAAATAACCGAAACCATTCGGTTAACCGAAAATAACCGAAAGATTTCGGTTACCAAACGGTTATTAATTTTGATAGCCATACCGAACCGAACCGAATGGTAACCGAACCGAAACCGAACCGAAAACTGTTACTAACCGAATGGATAGTAAAAGACATAACCGAACGTAACCGAAAACCGAAATAACCGAACCGAACCGAACCGAATAACCATTTGCCCAGGCCTAATTGGAGGAGTCATCCTTGCTAAGCTTGAAGAACATCTTCAGGTCACATATATACGATTATATCGATTATTTGTTTACAGTTTTTTTTAAACATTTATATATTATAATAGTTTTTGCTTCTTTAACAAAAAAAATAATAGTCAGGATTACTCCCAAAAACAGCGCACCACGCCGGGATTACTCGTCCAGTTCCACATACTCAAGATATATCATCAACAGCATCAACATAATAATCATCATCACCTACAAGAAGAGAGAGGGGTGAGTAATTTGGATTACTCAGCGAGAACTAAACCTAGAACTCATCCCCATACTCACTCGTATTCAACCAGTACATCAAGAATAAGCATAAACAAGCAATCAAGCATCACGCCCTAGAAGCGCCCACACAACTACCAAACAAGAGGTTGTCCAATTCAGAATATATATCACGGGCATTAGCCCACAAGTTGTGAGTACAAGACTCTAGCCACGAATGGCGCCAGGGTTCGCTCCCACCCCTTACTGAGCGTTGGGCTGACATCAGGTTCAACTGTCTCCGTCTCGAGGGACGTCTTCCGAACAGAAGCTACCCTCGCCAGGTACCATCAAAGAAGTGAGTCCCGATGTATTTCCAGTTACACCCGCCGAATCCCTCTAACGAGACTCCGGCGTCTAATGTAACCGCACCGTTCCTCGACACACAGTTCGTACCACAGGTTCCTCGTCACCTGTGACGAATACCTATAGTGCTCTCACACCATCTAGCTACTTTACATCCATTAATCATACGACAGGGTTATCAAACATGTATGCTGGTTCTTCCTCCAATGAATTCCTAATCCATATTCATTATAAGATGTAGATCAAACAAATCGTGCCCGTACTTCGTAGCACGTATCATACCTGAGTATACTTAGACTCAATACACCCGAAAAAGACAAGAGAACATAGATAGAAGCCTAGATCTAATCCTCACCTTAGAGATCTGGAAGTTAGGGTTCTGGAAAAAGGATGGCACGGCTCAGATCTGAATTAACGGTGACTCGAAGCAACTGAATCGAGGAGGCAACGGCTAGGAGCAACCTCGCGGCGGCTTCTCTTCACGGCGGCGGTGGTCGGCGGCGACGGAGAGACTCGACGGCGGCGGGGCTCTGGTCTCGGTTGACGGCTAGGGTTTTCTGTTTGCAAAATACCTTCCCTTTCTTCTAAAGACTCACTTATATAGAGAATTAAACTAGGGTTTTTCTGTTGGGCTTTTCTTTCTTGGGCTTTTTCTTCTTGGGCCAAAAATTGGGATGTTACAACTCTCCCCCTCTTGAAAGGAATTCGTCCCCAAATTCTCCCCTACCACTTTAGCTCCATGCTTGTCCTTAAAGAGCTCGGGGTAATCCTCTCGCATTTGCTGCTCCGGCTCCCACGTTTCCTCGCGGATACCAAAATGTCATCAATGAATACGATCACACATTTATCCAAATGCTCACAGAAAATATCATTCATTAACTTCATAAAAGCGGCAGGTGCGTTCGTCAGACCAAACGGCATTACCACGAACTCGTAATGTCCATAACGCGTTCGAAATGCTGTTTTCCTTATGTCTCCTTCTGCTATCCGAATCTGGTGGTAGCCTGATGCTAAGTCAATTTTGGAGAACCACGAAGCTCCTTGCAGTTGGTCCAACAACTCATCGATTTGTGGCAACGGGTACTTGTTCTTAATTGTCACTTTGTTCAATCCCCGGTAATCGATACAAAGACGAAAGCTTCCATCTTTCTTTTTCACGAATAGCACCGGTGCTCTCCATGGTGACCTGCTCGGTCGGATGAATCCTTTGTCCGTAAGGTTCTCCAATTGCCTTCTTAATTCTGCCATTTCTGCTGGTGCTAATCGATACGGGGCTTTCGAAACAGGGGTCGTCCCTGGTTCTATCTCGATGGTGAAATCATCTCCTCGCGTCGGTGGCGGTCCTGTCAGTTGTTCAAATACGTCCGCGTATTCAACAACCACATGTATCTCCTCCAACTTCGGAGTTTCCCCTTCTCCGGTTATAGATATCGTAGCTAGGTACGCTTCACATCCTTTCTCCACTAGCTCTACTGCGTGAATCATCGAGATTATTGGCACGCCGGTGTCAGTTTCACTCCTTGAAAAGCTAGACGTCCTTCCGGTCGTGGAATATAAGCTCGCGTCCGTCGACAATCCAAAACAACTTGGTAGTGCGTTAACCAATCCATTCCGAGGATAACGTCATAGTGGTTCAGCTCCATATCCACTAGAGTCCATGGCAACTCTACTCCTTCCAACCGAATAGGTACATTTTCATGTAAACCGATGGATCTCACCTGTTCAGTCCCGACAGTCTCAATTGCTTTCGACCTAGGGGTGAACTTTCCAGTGATAGTCCAACACTTAGTCAACATCGGGCTCACAAAACTATGCGTAGCACCGGTGTCAAATAGTGTGTAAGCTTTCATACCTCCTACTAAAAACGATCCTACCCGATTTGTATTTATGACTAAATATGCAATTTCCATTTCACACACTAGCACCACGGCCTTATTTACTAGAGGAGGTACTTACCCGCGATCGGTGCTGCTCCTTCTGGGTCTCCAACAGCGAACACACGAGGTCCTACATCTTGCCTCCTAGCTGGTAGCGTCTCCGACATGACTGCCCTGCAATTTCTCCGGATATGTCCTAATTTTCCACAACCAAAACACTTGATACCCCTTGAGTCGGCTTGACACTCCTTATGCTGGTGGCCTCCTTTTCCACATCTAAAGCACTTCGCCAGTCCACACGGTCCGGTGTGTCTCCTTCCACATCGGTTACACGTCTGAACATTGCCGGTAGTCCTTACCGCATTCATGTCATCCCAAGTCCTTTTAGGTGCGTCCTGTCTGCGGGATGCACGAGCTTGAGCACTCTTATTCTTCCTTAGCTCCTCCTCAAGTCCGATTTCCTGAGTAGCGGCTGTCTCCACAAGCTCCACCGTACTAGGATATCTTCGAATCGAACAACGGTTCTTCAATTCCAATCTCAACCCTTTCATGAATTGACGGATCAAGTCTGTCTCAGTGAAATTCTTCCGTGAGAACCTTCTCAAACGGTTGAACTCTTCCTTGTACTCCCTCACGGTACGGTTATCCTGACGAAGATCCTCAAAAGCACTTTCCATCTGGTCCATAGCTTCTGGTGGAAAATATTCTCGAGAAAACTCGTCCTTAAAGTCATCCCAAGTCAGCTCATAGCGTCCACGGATATTTGCTACCACACCTTCCCACCAAGTCAGCGCCTCGTCCCTAAGGTACTGAACAGCTAGCTCCCTACGGTACGCCTCTGGACACCTCATCGACTCGAAATTCCGTTCAAGCCTCTGCTTCCAATTATCCGCGGAGATCGGATCAGACTTTCTTCCAAATGGATCCGTTCCCATGTCCCTCATGAGTTTCATAGCCTCATGGTAAGTCAATCTTGGCACGTTGGCTGGTGCAGGCGGTGGAGGCGGCAGGTGATGCTCCCGAGCATTCACTTGCGGGTTTGGTTCATTCCTTAAACCACCGTACCTTTCTTGGTAACGACGCAACTCATCCAACACAGCAGCATGAGCCGCGGTTGGCACTGGGTCAAGTCCCTCAGCTCGGTTTCCTTCCGGCTGGTTCACCTCCACATGGTGCTGGTCACCTTGGTTCTCATTCACACTCCCATTAGTTTCGGTGTTATGCACTCCCTGAGCTTCACGACGAGCTGCAGATCTGGTCTGTCTGGCGTTCTTTGGCGGCATCTGTACAAAACGGTAGCAAGTGAGTCAGTCCGGTCCCGTAAAGACTGATCTCCCTGCAAGGTAAAACAATAAGAACTGGAGGTCTCATCTAGGTGGTGGTTTTATAACTTTTGAAAAATCCCCATTTCGAAAAACTTTGAAATTCGATTTATCCCAACCCACTAACCTAGACTTATCCTCTCACTCGAACCTAGAGCTCTGATACCACTTGTAATGACCCGAACTTGGCCAATTTAATTCCTAAATAATAATCTTCACTTAATCCCAAATAGTCTTATAAATCCAACTTAAACCGTAAATAAACCGAAGCAAATAACGTATAAATTGTCTTTAAATGAAATAACCGAAAAGCTAAATAAAACCCCAAGGAGAACTTCCGAACTCCCAAAACAGCGCACCACGCCGGGATTACTCGTCCAGTTCCACATACTCAATATCATCAACAGCATCAACATAATAATCATCATCACCTACAAGAAGAGAGAGAGGGGTGAGTAATTTGGATTACTCAGCGAGAACTAAACCTAGAACTCATCCCCATACTCACTCGTATTCAACTAGTACATCAAGAATAGGCATAAACAAGCAATCAAGCATCACACCCTAGAAGCGCCCACACAACTACCAAACAAGAGGTTGTCTAATTCAGAATATATATCCTGGGCATTAGCCCACAAGTTGTGAGTACAAGACTCTAGCCACGAATGGCGCCAGGGTTCGCTCCCACCCCCTACTGAGCGTTGGGCTGGCATCAGGTTCAACTGTGTCCGCCTCGAAGGACGTCTTCCGAACAGAAGCTACCCTCGCCAGGTACCATCAAAGAAGTGAGTCCCGGTGTATTTCCAATTACACCCACCTAATCCCTCTAACGAGACTCCGGCGTCTAATGTAACCGCACCGTTCCTCGACACACAGTTCGTACCACAGGTTCCTCGTCACCTGTGACGAATACCTATAGTGCTCTCACACCATCTAGCTACTTTACATCCATTAATCATACGACAGGGTTATCAAACATGTATGATGGTTCTTCCTCTAATGAATTCCTAATCCATATTCATTATAAGTTGTAGATCAAACACATCGTGCCCGTTTTTCGTAGCACGTAGCATACATGAGTATACTTAGACTCAATACACCCGAAAAAGACAAGAGAACATAGATAGAAGCCTAGATCTAATCCTCACCTTAGAGATATGGAAGTTAGGGTTTCTGGAAAAAGGATGGCACGGCTCAGATCTGAATTAACGGTGACTCGAAGCAACTGAATCGAGGAGGCAACGGCTAGGAGCAACCTCGCGGCGGCGATGGTCGGCGGCGACGGAGAGACTCGACGGCGGCGGGGCTCTAGTCTCGGTTGACGGCTAGGGTTTTCTGTTTGCAAAATACCTTCCCTTTCTTCTAAAGACTCACTTATATAAGGAATTAAACTAGGGTTTTTCTGCTGGACTTTTCTTTCTTGGACTTTTTCTTCTTGGGCTAAAAATTGGGATGTTACAAAAATGGTCTTATTTTTTAAAAAGGCATGATATAAATTTTGCTAAACTTAGTTTTGTTCAGAAAATCTTAGGAGCTATCATGTGAATTTTAATATCGTGCTTCTATCTATGATATCGGATCTAATTGATTCGTTATAAGATATATAATAGTAATTGAACTAATTATAGTGTTAGCGAATTTGATGCGTGAGATGCTTGTCAATAGGACATCGATGGAAAGCACGCTAGGATAGCGGATTATTTCGATGTGATTGCCGGGACCAGCACCGGTGGCCTCATGACGGCCATGTTGACTGCACCGGACAAGACCGGCCGGCCTCTTTATGCAGCCAAGGAGATTGTTCCGTTTTACTTTAAAGAATCCCCTAAGATATTTAAGCGGAGGTAAAGACATCATACTTTTTTTTTTTTGAAATTCTAAAATATTCAATATTGTATATGTTTTTTTTTTATAACATCTTATATTATTAATTTGATAAAGATACAAAGTCATTGTGCAAAACATTAGTGATTACATGGGGTATATAGTTAAAGAAATAAAAATCATTGTTAAGAGGGATATTCTGTTTAGCCAATATGTCTGCCACTTTGTTGAGATTTCGAGTAACCCATGTAAATCGCACTTCCTCAAATCTTCTTTGCCACTGTCTTGCTTCTCTGATCCAATTATAAATTCCAAAGTTCTGTTTCGTACCTTGCATAAGAGTCACCACTGTTTTGTTATCTCCTTCAAATTCTATCTTTCGATATCCTTTGCTCCAACAACTTTGCATAGCTATGATTAATGCCTGAAATTCGGCTTCGAGAGAGTTGTGAACAATCCGACCTCGGGCTTGTCCTGATCCAATATAAGTACCTCTTGAATCTCGTATAACCCAACCAGCTTTTCCGGGAGTATTAGCATCATGAGTCGATCCATCGTAGTTACATTTTAGCCATTCTGATTGCGGTGCTTTCCAAAATGAAGAAGTATTTGTAGAGTGAGCAACATCTTGTTGATTACCATTTCGATGAAGATGCATATAGTCTTCAGTATTCATCCATTCAGTAGCATCATTTCTAGCATATCCCAGATTTTTCCCCCATGGAATATGTTGTTTCTGAAAGAGGAGGATGTTTCGACTTTTCCATA
This sequence comes from Eutrema yunnanense, assembly GCA_002933935.1. Lineage (NCBI taxonomy): Eukaryota > Viridiplantae > Streptophyta > Magnoliopsida > Brassicales > Brassicaceae > Eutrema > Eutrema yunnanense. The sequence continues at coordinate 10,660 of PKML01043684.1, read as the reverse complement.
ATCGCCAGAGTATCCACAAAGGGAGATGTCTGTACTGGTTAAGCAGTGTTGTCGAAGTGCAGGTCATACAAGCTATAATTTTAGCTTCAAAGGTTGCTTGCGTATCGTAGAAAATCGGATTTGCGATCCCGGATGCTCGCCAAGTTGCTTGAGCATAATCACATTCAAAAAACAAATGATGTGTTGTTTCCTCTGTTTTACAACATCTCCGACAGAGGGAAGGAGAACTGATATGTCTTCTTCGTAGAACATCTCCGGTTGGTAATATTTCAGAATCTATTTTCCACAAAAAGTGTTTCAGTTTTGGAGCAGTCTTTAATTTCCAGATGAGGGATTTGATATGGAGATTCCCAGCCGACGGGATAGCATGGATATTATCCGGTAAGTGTGTTGCCAACCAGTATCCAGATTTCACTGTGTATATACCATCTTCATTGTAGTTCCACCCAAGCAGATCAACTCTGGCTTTCGGGCATAGCTTGATTTCTAACACTTTTGCAATATCATCTTCATGAATGTAGTTACGAACTAATTCCTCATTCCAACCAGTTCTATGGGGAGTTAAGAGTTGGCTAACCGTGATGATTTCAATATTGTATATGTTTTTGTTTTATGAATTTATCATACTTTTTGTTTTATTGTTTTCAAAAACAAATATTATTAAAAAACAATATTTCAGAAAGCATTTAAGAATGTTTCTAGAATCAGTTGTAGAAAGGTTTGTTAAAAAGATTTATGAATGATATTTTTGGTTATTTTTTAGAAACATATTGTGGCATTTTTCCGTTTATTTGATAACGATAGAATACTGATATGTAAAAAGAATTAATAAGTTTTAGGGGGAATTAGGAGACATAACCTTTTTAGCTTTAATTTGCTTCTATGTGGCTATTTCTAAGAGGGTTATTAAAAACTATCAATTTTACAGTTTAACCCTCCTCTTTTTCTATCGTCAATGTGGATTTGGGCTGCAAATGGTTTGACAAAAACTGTGTGAAGATGGGCCTTACGAATGTTAACAGAAAGCCCAAGCAGAGACTTTCTCGTTTAGACATTCAAGTTACAGAAGCAAGGCACAAGACACTAATGCTGTGTGCAGAGGTTTCTAAAAAGCAGAAGATACAGACAACACAGTATGGGAGAATAAAGAATATTAGTCTAGAGAGAAGAGAAAAACATATGTCTACGTGATGTTTTTCTTTGTGTCTTCTAGACGTGTTGTCACTTATATATCTTCAAGCTTCTTGTAGCAAAACCTGCAACCAACAAAAAGAGAACCACACAGTTAAGTAGTGTGGGTTCTCATGTAACCTCTTGAGTGATAGTGGATTGGGAGCCAAAGGGCTCCCCCGAGACGTACCGGTTTGAGTCCGGGAACTCGGTGATCAAATCCGTGGTGTTCGTTCTTTAGTTAGCAAAGCGCTTCCGCAGGGCGGTTTTCTCAACAGTCAAACAAAAAAACCTTCCTCTTTTTTTTATAAATGACATTTTTTCTTATAATTTTTAAAGGCTACGACATTTTTTAAATCATAATATTAATTTAATCTATTTTGTTTGTACTACCAGCGATAATGTATTATAAACTTTAATTAAATTCATCATGTATGTTGATACCTCTAATGAATTATTAAAATTTAATGGTGTAATCTAAGAAGATGAAGTAATTAGTTGCATGGTTAACTTGTAAAAGATTCTATAAATACGAATATATTTATAGTAACTTTGTTGGGTAGTTATAATGCATTGGATAGTTGATTAATTTTATTGGGTAGTTAAGACATTGCGTTTAGGTTCATATATATATATATAATTTTTCTGTTTTTGATAGTTTTAACATGTTTATATTGTACATATGTAACTACGAATGTATGATGCATATTAACCAAACAAAGTATAGTTTATAGATAACTCTGAACATATCTATGTCAATTCATGGTTATTTTTGTCAATAAAATTTAACAATGCATGAAAGTACTATTGAAGCTTATCTGTGCATATTTCGTTGACGTTACTTTTGCAAATCGCGCTAAATTTTATCAAGACTTTAACCAAAATAAACAAAAGTTATCAACAAAAAAGGAACTATTAACTTAATGTTATGTTCTTTCAAAAAAAAAAAAAAATGTTATAAGTCTTGTGTTCGTCACTTTCATGAAAAATGCAGGAACTGGCCATGGGTACCGGTTATTTTAAAGAATCTGTTTCGCCCAAGGTACAACGGAAAGCATTTGCATACAATATTAGGAGAGATTCTTGGAGAGACGAGACTTAGTGAGACACTCACAAACGTTGTAATACCTACCTTCGACATGAAGACTCTTCAACCCACCATCTTCTCCTCGTTCCAGGTTCTTTCTCACCTCCACCTCTCTTCTTAAAATCTAAAGTTCTTGTTTCAGCTTGATCAATATCTGATTAGCAACATTAATTAGTTAAATTTTTGTTTGTTTGTGTTGTTGAAGGCGGCGGTTGACCCTAGCTTGGACGTCAAGTTATCAGACATATGCATTGGCACATCGGCTGCTCCCCTTTTCTTTCCTCCTTATGAATTTCCAAAAGATGATAAGAAAGGAAAAATGAGAACGTTTAATCTCATAGATGGTGGTGTTACCGCTAATGACCCGGCAAAACACAATTTTCGGACCATTTACTCTTTTCGTCAGAGATCGAAAAAGCTATAGATCATCAATTAATTCTCTTGTCTGTTTTGTGTTTGGTTGTTTACAGACATTGGTAGGCATGACTGCTATGTCTAGGCTGTCTATAGATAAACATCCTGACATGGATGGGTTCGAGCCTTTAGATTACGACAAGTATCTCGTGATATCGATAGGAACAGGATCGGCAAAAATAGAGGAGTTGTACAGCGCAAAAAAGGCTGCAAAATGGGGATTCGCTCTTTGGGCGTTAGACATAAAGCATAACACGAGTCCGCTAATGGACATTTTCTTACAATCAAGTCGGGACATGGTCCAGTACCACACCTCGGTTCTGTTTCAAGCCCTTAAGTCCCCAGATAAGTACCTCAAAATCGACGTAAGAACTAAACTTCAACATTTATATATATAATATGCGTGAGGAATCGTTTGACGTCAATTCGAAGTTTGGGAGACAAAAAATACGAAGGAAGAATGGAAACTTGGTTTGCCTCGAGATGATGCTCACACATTCTTTTTCATTCAAAAAATAGAAAAAGCTATTCAAACACTTTTATACGAATGAAACACTTGTTGTAAACACGGTTTTTTTGGTTTGAATAAATTTGACATTCAATTCAAAAAAAAAAAAAAAAATATGCGTGAATCGTGATCAATTATTTTTTATATGTGCCTATATCAGATTGATATATTGAAAAAAGAAGAAGCCTATATGGATGACCCGGAGAAGTTGAACTTAGACAATCTAGAGAACATTGGAGTGGAAATACTGGAAACCAATGTCGTGCGTATGAACCTCAACACTTATAGATATGAGCGTATTCCTCAAACCGTCACCAATTGTCAAAAACTCCAAAGGTGATTTAAAGTTTCAAATCTTGCTGATGGGTTTCTTAGATCGCCATCCATCAATCCAGCACTAGACCGAAGTTATATGACGCATAAAGCACACAAACAAAATGATGCCCCTTACCACATTTAATTAATATACCAAAAAATCTTATCTAAAATTGATGGCTTTAAAATTTTATTAAAATTTGGCGCCTAAAGCCCTTTGAATATTTTGTTCATATGCAGTTTTGCGAAACTTCTCTCGGATGAAAGGAAATTGAGGAATAAGACATGCGAGACAATGGATGAAGATTCATCAAACTGATCATCAGAAAGGATCAATAAAATAAGGGAATAACATATCGATGGTAACCCGTGTGTTTTTATCTTTATTGTGTGGAAGAATCTATTGCACATTTAAAAAAAGCAAAAACAAAAACAAAAAACCCTAAAAGAATCTACTACTGCATTACTAGATCTTGTGTGTGGCTCGGCGAACTCTTTACGCCTCTGTTGATTTTTCTTCATCTGTATTTGTTTTTGTAAATGAATAAAAAAAATGTACAAATGAATTAATGATTTCTCTGAATTGACTATTAGTCTATTACTATGGTTAATCACAGCAACAGTAAGTTAAGAGAAATCATTAATTCATTTGTACCGGCTCAATTCTTAAAAAAAATAAAAAAATATATATATACTAGAAAAAATTAACTAATGTATCATATATAGTTACTAGATAAGTACCCGCATATATGCGGGTACTTAATTTAATATTTTATAACCCGTGAAAAAAATTAAAAACGAAAAAATAGAAAATAAAATTAGATCACCCGTGAAAATATATAATACATAAATTTAAAAAACAAAATTTCCGATTAAATAAATATATACCTTAAGAAAATTATTTGGTGAAACAAATGCAGTAAATTGCTTTGGATACGATTAGTAGACTTTTAATTATTTGGTGTGTAATTGACATACTATTAAATTGTGGTTTATATAGAGGTAAAAAATTAGAATTCTATTCTTTTTAGGATTAATTTCTTTAATCTAAATGGAAAAATTAAAGATTTTTTTTCTTTTTTATATATTTATTTTGCCTTTTAAGATAAATTTTTAGTAACTTTACCTTTTAAGATTATGAATAAGTTCTTAATTGATCATTGTTTGATTTACCTTTTCGATTTTTTTTT
>PKML01043683.1:22903-81251 GCA_002933935.1 Eutrema yunnanense | reverse complement strand
ACCTTTTATAGCGGTTGCGTCTGCGATTAAGAAGGAGGCGGTGCTGAAACAGAGGTTGTATACCCCAAAAGACATTTTGGAGTAAAGATCAGAGCCGAACTTGGTAAACCGCAGCAAGTTGAAACTCTTACGTACGCAATTCTGAGGCAAACGATACAGGTTGGCAGATCAAGACCAGGGCTACACTGAACCATCGACTCTAACTCATAAGAACCCTCTGATTGACTCACAAGTTCGTGATTTGACACGAAATATGGAATCAAAGAGGACGAAGATACGTTGCGAATCAATGTGTTGAATTTATCAAATAGTGTTTGGTTGAACTGATTTGAGTTTGGAATAGAACGGAGAAAGAAAATAACGGAGTTTGGTGTGACCTCCAATTCAGAGAAGAAGGAGACATTGGAGTATCGAACCATACACTCATCGTAGTATATGATCGCCCCTTTGTTAAGACTACAGTTTGTAGCGATCTCTTTTGTTGCGATTTGGACGCACTCTGAGCAAGATTCTGCTGTGATGTCTCCTCTACAGAGGAACATTCCATGGACTGTGTCTGGGCTAAGACCGATTGAGGCGTTAGAATAGGTTCCGAGAGAGGAAGAATTGCGGAGAGAAGAGAGTAAAGTGTCGCGGTTTGCTTCGTATGAACTGGTTTCTGTAAAGTTTTCGATGGGATTGCAGAATGTTCTCATGTGCTCAGGTTGAGACACGGTTTGGTGAGGTAACAAAGAGAAGAAAAAGAAGTAAAACAGAGGAGCAGAAAGTGTTATTATGATTCTTGCCATTTTCTTTGTTGTTGTGTTGTGTTCTATGAGACAGAACAGAACAGAGAGTGGGATTTATAGTAGAAAGAAAAGAGGTTTTCTTTTGATTCATTCAGAATAATATCCAAATAATACCAATTCAGAGGAAGAATGTGTAAAAGCAATAATAGATCATCAGATATATTTACTAATGATAAACAATCTTCACTAAGACATAATCAATCATAACGTTGACGCATTTGTTTAATTAGTCGGAAGCAAAACAGAGCAGGGAGAGAAATTATAGTAGAAAGAAAAAAAAAGGTTTTTTTTTTTTGTTGATTCATTTTGTACCAATTCAGAGGAAGAAAATGTAAAAACCATATGAATCATGAGATGATGTCATACTAAGATAAAATCATAATGTCGACTCATTCATTTACCTAGTCTCTGAAAAAAAAAATTCATAATTTTGTTGATTTATTCTAATAATAATTTTGTACCAATTCAGAGGAAGAATAAGTAAAACAATTGTTGTTATAATCCATGATAGCTATATCTTTTACTAAGACAAAAATCATAAATTTGACAAAATCAACAATTTGGAAGACAGGGTTTGATGCAGAGAGAGAAGAAGAAATTACTGCAGCAGATTAATGGCGGTGGATGGGAGAAGAACGAAACCATGAACAGGATAAGCTTGAAGTGCTGGAGTTGTTGTACCTTGAGCAGCAGGAGTTGTACCAAACATCATAGGACAAGAACCAGAGGAAGGAAAGAACAACCCGGAAAGAGATGTAGCAGCTGATGGAGGAATTGTGGCACCATCAAAGGTTAAGTAACAAGAAGCAGAGGAGCTAGTCGTTGCTCCACATGCAGTGCATCCAGATGCTGGGGAAGAAACATTAGTTGTTTCATGACGTCTCTGAGCACCCGAGCTTATAGGGGAGAGATGGGCAGAAGGAAACAACCCACCTGAAACATGAAATTAGTCATTACAGAGAGATCTAAAATATTAAATGTCATTCAAGATTTGACTAATGAGTTGGTTAGTTAGTTACCTTTGTCTCCTTTCTTGTAATCTTCCCACCTCAACTCTTCATGGCTTTTATGTGGATAAAATTTGGAGGCAGATATGGAGATATATATGCCGCAACCATCATGTGTAGGCGCATAACGAGGATACCTTCTACCCTGTTCAATGCCGTGACTCCATCCATTAGATGCAAAAACCTGAGAAGCAGAATCAGTCTTGCCAAAATCTTGCGCTGGCCCGAAGCTAATGGGTGTCGACCCGAATGTAGATGGTGTGTGAGCAGAAAATGCACCAGAACCAAAAGCAGGAGTTTGCATTGACCCGAATGTAGATGGTTTGGGAGCAGAACCAAAAGCAGGAGCTTGTATTGACCCGAATGTAGATTGTGTGGGAGCAGCAAATAATGTTGCACCAGAACCAAAGGCAGGAGCTTGCATTGACCCAAATGCAGATGGTGTGGAAGTGGCAGATGTACAAGAACCAAACGAAGGAGCTAGCGTTGACCCGAATGGTTGTGTGGGAGCACCAAAAGCAGGAGCTTGCGTTGACCCGAATGTAGATGGTATGGAAGTGGCAGATGTACAAGAACCAAACGAAGGAGCTAGCGTTGACCCGAATGTAAGTGTGGGAGCACCAAATGCACAAGAACCGAACGAAGGAGCTTGCGTTGACCCGAATGGTTGTGTGGGAGCACCAAAAGCAGGAGCTTGCGTTGACCCGAATGTAGATGGTATGGGAGCACCAAATGCACCAGAACCAAACGAAGGAGCTTGCATAGACCCGAATGGTTGTGTGGGAGCACCAAAAGCAGGAGCTTGCGTTGACCCGAATGTAGATGGTATGGGAGCACCAAATGCACCAGAACCAAAAATGGCTGGTCCGGAACTAACCGATGTGATGTCAGCAAGAGGGGATTGAGTAGTTGTTCCGAATCTGGTTTGTGAAGAACTGTGAAGTGGAGATGATGCTGAGGTGGAAACAGTAGCAGCAGAATCACAATTCTCGGTTTGAAATGGTCTGGAAATAACCGGAACGGATGAGCCACTCGCAATGCTGTGTTTGGATTCTTGAGTATTGAGTATGCTGCACTCTGGCTCAGATAAACCAATTCTCATTGTTCTTTTGATCTTTCAAACTGATAAACAAAGAAAAATAGAAATTGTCTAAAATTAGAGGAGAACTTTTCAAAATCGAATCTGTAACAGAAACCCTAAATCCAGATCCGTCAAGAACAAAATTTCCACTCAAATTTCATCAAAAAGTAACGATTGTTACTCAATACGGAGCCGGACTAATCGATCAATTTTTAATTTTTTGTTGTTGCGTTAATAATCATTGAATCGATGTTTCCGAACGATAACAGACAATCTAAGTGCGAACCAATGAGGAAACAATCTATTCAGGCGTGCAAAAGAAGTAACACAGAGCTCTGAAAACCCTAAATTGCGAAGAGAGGAAATGATCTAACCCAAAATTCCGCAAACAAGATAAAGAAGATGAAGAAATAGCGATTCGTTATTCAAAAAAGATCATTACTTTAATTAAAAAAAAAAAAAACCAAACTTTTGGCCAAGAGATAAGAGAGATCGAAAGAGGAACTTACAGAGGCAGCAATCAAACTTAGGGTTTATGGAGAGAGTGAAGCAAAAGATTATTATTTTTATTAATTTTTTTTTTTTTTTGTGTGTCGCGTTGTTTTCACGCCAACTTTTCTTTAAAAAAAAAAGATTTTAAACAAGATTATAAGCAACAGAGATCGTTAGATCAATAGGGTTACAGAGAGTAAACATGTGTTCAGGTTGAGACATGATTTGGTGAAATAACAAAGAAGAAGAGGACGAAGGAAGAATAAGAAGAAAGGAGCAGTGAGTGTAATTATGATTCTTGCCATTTTGTTCTTCGTTGTTTAATAAAACAGAGGAGATAGATAAATTATAGTAGAACTAATACTGTTTACATCCATAATAGCTTAATCTTTATGAAAACAAAATCATAAAGTTGTTTTATGACTCTTGAGAAAAACAGAGACTTATTAGTCCTACAATCTAAAAAGACACAGCGAGAGAAGAGATTACTGCAGATTCATGGCGGCGAATGGGAGAAGAATCAAACCATGAACAGGATAGGCTTGAACTGCTGGACTTGTACCTTGAGTTGCAAGATTTGTTGTACCAAACATCATAAGGGCTTGAGGTGCTGGAGTTGTTGTTGTACCTTGAGCTGCAAGATTTGTTGTACCAAACAACATAGGACAAGAACCAGCGGTGGAAAAGAACAACCCGGGAAGAGATGTGGCAGCTGACGGAGGCGTTGTGGCAACATTAAAGCCGGAGAAACCAGAAGCAGATGAGCTACTCGTGGCTCCACACGCTGAGCATCCGGATGCTGGGGAAGAAACAGCAACACTCGAGCTTATGGGAGCAGCAACAGGAAATGTAGTGGAGGATGTTGAAGAAGAGCTCGGTGAACCGAAATTAGTGAAAGCCGCATTAGTTTGATCAAATCTGTTAGATGATACTGTTTCACCAGCAGCAGGGACGCCGAAAACAGAACCAGTCCTCTGAGGATGATCAGGTATGCTTCGAGAAGCAAATGTTGACAGTGGTGTGGTTGATGGGGAAAAGAAAGCAGGAAACAACCCACCTAAAACATGAGAGTAGTCAGTCAATTACAGAGAAAACTACAACAGATGATATATAGATATGTATTAAAGATTTGACTAATGAGTTAGTTACCTTTGTCTCCGTGTTTGTAATCTTCCCACCGTAATTCGTCATGGCTTTTATGTTGATAAGCGTTGGAAGCAGCTATGGAAATCATCATGTTGAGTTGTCCTCGAAAATCACAATCATCGAGTGTAGGTGCATAACGAGGATACCTGCTACCTTGTTCAGTACGGCCATTCCATTCATGAGATGCAAAAGGCTGGGATTCGATAGTGTTATTGCTACTAAATGTAGCGGCCGGTGAAGAAGAAGAGCTCGGAGACATAGTAGCTGCTGCATTGAAACCACAATGTTGAGATGTTTTTAAACCGCCAGAAACTGGTGTAGTAGTTGGTGGGTTTGGTCCAAAAAAGTTGGAGGGAGATCCGGGCAAGTAATCAGCACCAAATCGGGGAAACAAACTGCTGAATGGATTTTTCGGGGTAGTGCTTGAGGCGAAAACAGAACTAGTCTTGGCAAAATCTTGCGTTGGCCCAAACAGTGAAGAAACATTCCATGGAGTTGCACCTGTGGTAGTTGGTGGGTTTGTTGCTGGCGAGAAACCAACGTCAGGTCTGGCAAAATCAACACCGTTCCTAAACAGTGAAGGAGAAGTAGAAGCAGTCTTGCCAAAATCTCCAAAGCTAAAGGATGTCCAAGTGTTAGGTGCACTAGCTTGGACAGGAGCTTGCATTGACCCACATAGAGGTGGTGAGGGAAAAGCAAATGCAGAACTAACTGAAGTAACAGCAGATGCACCAGAATCAAAAACAGGAGCTTGCATTGAACCAAAAGTGGTAGGACAAAGAGCTTGCGTTGGTGCAGAACTAACCGATGTGGCAGAAGGAGCGAATACCAATCTGGTTGGTGAAGAAATGTGTCCTGGAGATGCAGTTGAGGGCGTGGGAGCAACAGATGCACCAGAACCAAAAGCATGAGCTTGTATTGGCCTCACGAATGTAGATGGCGTGGGAGCAGCAGATGCACCAGAACCGAGGTTGTTTGGGCCAAGAGATTGCGTTGGTTCGGAACTAACCGATGTGATGTTAGGAGTACCAAATGGAGTTCGTGCTCCACAAAATCCACTAGAATAACAATCAGGAGCTTGCCTTGACCCAAATATAGATGGTTTGGGAGCACCAAATATTCCACAAGAATCACAATCATGCCTTGACCCAAATATAGATGGTTTGGGAGTACCAAATGGAGTTCGTGCTCCACAAAATCCACTAGAATAACAATCAGGAGCTTGCCTTGACCCAAATATAGATGGTTTAGAAGCAGATGCACCAGAACAAAAAGCAGGAGTTTGCATTGAAGCAAAAGAGGTAGGGCCAGCAGCTTGTATTGGTGCAGAACTAACCGATGTAGCAGAAGGAGCGAATACAAATCTGCTTGGTGAAGAACTGTGCCCTGGAGATACAGTTGAGGACGTGGGAGCAGCAGAACCGAGGTTGTTTGGGCCAAGAGATTGCGCTGGTTCGGAACTAACCGATGTGATGTCAGGAGGAGCCAATGGAGTTAGTGCTCCGGATCTGATTGGTGAAGAGCAGCGAACTGGAGATGATGTTGAGGTGGAACCACTAGCAGCAGAATCATGTCCAAGAGCTTGAACTGGTCGGGAACTAGCCGGCATTGAAGTGACAGATGAAGCAATCACATTGCTCGGTTCGGGTTCTTGAGTATTGAGCATGCCTGAAGTGCGACAACGGTAACAGGTAACAAAGACGCAGCCACATTCCTGTGGCTCAGAACAATCAATCCTCATTCTTCTTTTGATCTTCAAAACTGATAACAAATAAAGATAAAAGAAACAAATTTGTTCAGGATTTGAGGATAACTTTCCGAAACAGTCGCGTGCATAAGACGCAAGACGAGAGCTTTGATAACCAAAACCCTAATCAGGAAGAGAATATCATCTAATAACCCAAATCAAGCAAACGAAAACAAAGAAACATCAAGAAATAGCGATAATTAATCATAAAGATCATAGCTTGTTTCAAATAACAATTTTTTTAAAAAAAAAACCCAAAATCGTCAAGTGTGACAAAGAGATGAAAACAGAGAGAAAGAGGAACTTACGGAGGCAACAATGGCTGGTTTCCGAATCTGAAACTGGAATCAAAGTTAGGGTTTTTATGGAGAGATTAGAGATGAAGAAGGAAGAAAAAAGTGATCTTTCTGGTTTCAATTTATAAGAAAGGATTTCGTCACTTGCCCGCGTCGCTTAAACGCTTCTTTAAGAACCTTTTTTGTTTTTTGTTTTTCAGGCGTTGTTTTCACGCCGGACGGCCTCTACAATATTACATACCCCGTTATTAAGGCTTAGCCGCGTCGCTTAAACGCTTCATAAGATTTGTCCGTCTCGACCGGATTACAATTTTTAATCTCACTAAAATGTTTTATATTAATAAATAATTTTGTTTATAAAAATACATTTATCATCTGTGTGATATCTTGAATTTTTTTTTTAAAATTGATTGCCTCGATTTTTTTTTATCTTCTATTTTTATTTATATTAAAAATTTACGATTACATCAGAAGAACAAAATTAGAAAATTACAAACATTTAGAAAGCAATAAAACAAAAGAAATAAAAATGACAATGCTTTTCGAAAAAAAAACTTACTCATTCTCATTCCCGCATACAATCTGATGCGAGTTTCATTTTTGGTTATCAGTATAACCAATTTAAACACAATTTTCTTTTGTTGTATTATATTGGCCAATTCCCAAATTAGATCCATAGATATTTTTTTGTTAAGAATCCAATGTATTGATCCTTTCAAAAAAAACAAAATTTAGGACTGTCAATTTTCAATTGTACTAATTTCACCATACAAGAAGGAGGATACATCTTCAACTCCGACCCGGTTTTCTTTCCATGTTAGTTTCCGTTTTCCAGGATCTCATATTCTCCTACCATTCCAGTCAGATCCCAATTTCGAGAAAACGTCGCCACAATTGAACGAACTAAATGCCAACACATCAAAGAAAATTGATTCGCCTAGGCCGCTGCTGCACAAACTTCCATCGGAATAGACATCAGTGTATCTTCAACACCCAAGTTAATCTTTTGGATTGTTTTAGATTCATAGATCTTTAGTGGAGGACTGTTAAACGACATGGAGTCATCGTAGTGGGGTATAGTATCCACTACGGAGATAGAAGGTGTCACAGTGAAACCATCTCGCAACAGCCTCATCACGACGCCAAATATACATGAATCCATTCTCAAGATGATAAACCATCGAATCACCAAAACAATAGGTATGAGAGCGATCGGATCCAATCGAAGAAAAAGTGAAGAAATTGGAAAAAAAATCTGATGATAACTAGTATTATTATCCATCAGATTCATGCAGAAAATCCTGCAATCAGCGAGGATTGCAGTTACAAATGAAGAAGAAGAAAAATGGCACATTGAATCGCAAGAGAGAGAGAGAGAGAGAGCAGATTTTCTTATTCTGAGAAATTTTATGTTGTTGGTTATGTGTATTTACATTTGCGTTTCATGTATATTTTTCTCAAAAGAACTCAGCCTTAGGCATTTTAAGAAATGTTTTTTTATGCATATCTAAAATGAATGTTTGTGTATTGACCAAACTGTTAACACGTGTGGCCATATTTTGAGAAATCAAAATGCTTATATAGAAATTTATTTTTGAATCAAATATCGTTTAGAATTTTATATTTTTAGTCAAAATTGATTGAGTTAGTCAAATTCCAAAATGGTTAACGTTTATTTGTTCCAACTAAACTCTCTCCCTCAAATTTAATATATATACGTATGTTGAGATCAGAAAATCTTACAAGTCTTTATATATTTTCAAACACACGGTTTAAGTTTTAAGTGAGGAAACATGAAAAGCTCTTTCACATTCACCATCTTCTTCTTCGCTCTTCTCCTTACCTCATGTTAGTCGTCATCTCTTTCTCAATATATATATTTGTTAGCTTTTTTATATGTTGTGAAAATAAGGAATATATGTAATGAGTTTGGTGTGTATATATTTTATAGGTGTGGTGATGAGTGCGAGGATGCAAGAAAGCACAAATGGTGCACTGAAGCCTATAACATGCAATACCAATAAAGATTGTGCTAAGTTTTGCAAAGGTCCCATTCACAACTGCAAATATCATACTTGTGCCTGCGTACCTGGAAATCCTAATTGTTGCTAGAAACACCCCCACACACACATCAATTTCGTTTGCTTATGATTCAAATATCTTCTGCATTGGAATTCTATTTACACAAAGATATTAAAAAAATATTATGTTTTCCTTCTTCGGCAAAATTGCTACAGAACTAAACTGTACCATCCCACCATGGCACAAATACATTCATGAACTTGACCTCATATAAGAGTTGAAGTGTTGAACTATAACTCGGAATTACGTAGTTTGGAGTCAAACATACAACCAAATCCGGAGAACCTTGCTAAGATCGAACCGGGATGAGTCGTATCCTAATGGGATTACTTCTCTGGACCATAATACTAGAGAGAAGGTTATTATACAAAGACGAGGTTACAAACGAGTAATGGTTTCTTAGTATGATTGATCTCATCTCCTTGGTTGATATTTCTATAAAAGGAAAGCAAAGTTTGCTCGGTATTATCACACATAACAGATGTGAATGATCAAAGGTGACATGCTAAGTTTATTTATATATTATTGATCTGAATGAAATATCAAAGTGATTAAAGTTTATTTGTATGCTAAATTAAATATATATATGAAACAAAGTTTATTTGTTGAGGTGACACTATAGACTATAGTATACTTCTAAAACAATACTTATTATGAAAAGGGTGGGAGTATAATTTTGAAACAACCCGACTTCTTTGAGTTCATCAGGACAATGTACAAACATTTGTGCTGCTAAAGTTCTAAACTTTACTAATTTCATCTGCAAATGCATCCCAGATTCTGGCTGATTGTTTTATGATATGTAGAATGTATATATATATGCCTATAAGGAGGAGGAAGAGATTACTTTCTGATATGTCTTAAACCCTTGAAATTGGAGAGAAGGTGACGTTAGGCATGAAAGACGAAAGGACTTCTTCTCTGCTATCTCTGTTTACCGGAGTTTCCATGTCGATAAGCTCTCTGAGTGAACTGCATCTAGACAAAGAGTTGCTTCTTTCTCCTCTTGAGGCTTCAGTTTTATGCATCTCGGCGACACAGACTGAAAATGCTTGTAAAGCTGAGAGCTTTGCGTGGAAGTTTACCTCGTAAAGTCCTTCTCTTATGAACGCCATTGTCATTGCCGGTGTGAGCTCCTTCCCGCCCTGGAACACAGTTTTTTTTTTTTTTTAATATCTCAAGATCAAGAAAGATGAGTTGAATCATATTTTGGTACCACAAGGAGAATATCTCACCTGGATGAAAAGTTCTAAACCGTGGTGATTGTTGATTAGTTCTGGTTCTTCTGCGAAATGGGTATCAGGAGTTTCCAAGACAAAAAGGTGACATCCCATGTCCCATCCGCTACAATCACAGCCTCCGCCTGATCTCCATCTCTGCAGTATCGGTGTAGGACATGAGTTTTCGGCATCAGGCAAACCGTGGTTTCCTGTTGGAACTATAACTTTCACCTCTCGCCTTGAGAGTTTACTGTTCTTCATGTACCCAAAATTTTCATTGCTAGAAGAAGAGTCTCGAATAACAATTGCTGCAATCTCTAGGCCTGGATGTAAATCCGAGGCTTGCCAAGAATCAGATGCACTATTCTCTGAATGTTTTGATAGAGTACGGGTCAATCCTCGACTGAAACTGTTCTGCCTTGGCAGCTTTTCTTGTTGTAGGTTCGAGTTATTTGAGCCATCGGATACTCTGTTCTCTGTCTCTGTACTCGGGTCCAATCCTCGACTAAAACTGTTCTGTCTTGATAGCAGCTCATGCTTGAAGCCACTTCTCTGTGCACGTGCAATGTCAAAAAGAATGAATTCTGACACAGTTGATTCCACAGGATCTTCATATGGTTCAGGCTCTAAGCAGATCTGAGTTGAAACTTGCATCTGTCCTATTAATAAAGATTCTATACCTGAAACATTAAACCGCCGTTCGCCGAGGTTTTTGTTGCTTCTAGCACCAATGTAGCGAAACGAATAGACAAACCGAGACTCATTATCATCCATCCATGTACTGGCCATATACACATCATCCGGGTGGTCTAGCGAGAATGTGAAAACAGGCATTCCAAGTTCATACTCCATACTGAGATGGGCATGTAGATGAACAGGTGAAGACTTTCTGAAGGACTTGTTCCTTGAGAGCATATCTCTGCCACTGACCTTGATTTCACCTGATTTTGGTATCAGAGGATTTCGATTTGAAAATGGATTAGACATTTTCTTGATACGGCTAAACCAGCTTGTTGAGCTTGAACTATTCGTAGAAGAAGACTGATTGCTTCCCTTTGAAGAAGGCATAAACGGCAATTGCATTCTAGCGGAGAATGACTTTTGCAATCTCGGTTCCATGTTTCTCTCTGAAGCTAAAGGCATAGCTGATCGTTGTTGTTGTCTCCCGTTCGTGTTCAACCGAACCCCAAAAAAACCACCAGAAGAATATTGTTCCACGGAAAACTTTTCGGCATCTGATATGTTCCTTCTGCATCTTTCCTTGGAGCCCTGATTGAAGAAACCGTGTCTCTCCTTAGCCTTGTTTCCCAGTTTTGTAGGAATGCTCTTGCACGAGGAGTTGAGAACCCGATAGAACATAAACTCATCCTCTTCCCCTGGCTTCTGGGAATTGAAGAAATCACGTAGAGTAGGAATAACGTTTTCAGAACTCTGTGACATCTTTGCTGCTTTTGTAGAACTAACAAATCTCTATCACCATCAGAAAAAGGCCAAACTTCTGCAGAAGATTTGTTGAAGGCAAAAAACCTTCATCAGTATTGTAATATCAGTTCCATGGACAAGGATCCTTCGATCTTAATGCAGAAGAGAAGCTAACAAACAGACAAAGCAAATTGAATAGAAAGGATTACTTACTTACGAGTTAGTTCTGAAAATGATGAAAGAGCAAAAGAGGATGCAACTTCTTGAGGAAACTGTCACTGTTGATGAAACCTTTACACAGAGAAGTTAAAATTGCAAATCTCGATAGAGAAGTCAAGATTCAGCAAAAGTTTTACAGATCTAAAGCCCCATGTAACATAGGAATCAAGTAGTTGTGAAAGCAACGGACAAAAAAAGTTGTACAAGAATCATTATAAAAAAAAGACAAAAGCTTTAATTTCACTTGCATTCTAAGCCAATCATAGAAAGGGTGTGCAAAAAGAAACAATCAAATACCAATCGATGGTTTCAGAGTAGTGTGATCCTGAAGGGTAGTAGAAAGCAAACACAAAAGCAGATACAATCATTAATCCAACTAAAAATCCAAAAGAAGATAGAATATCCTGAGCAGAGGAGCCTTCGAAACTCCACTACATTTTTTAAAAAACACAACTTTTTCTTTCAAATCTCTTCTATTAAATAACAAGAGGAAATGTGGTTTTTTAAGATTTTCCACTTACTTTGAAATTTTGGACTTCCCTTCTTAATAGATGATCCTTACACTAAACAGGAAAAGTGCCTCTCTTTGAACAATAATAAGCCATGGAAGAACAGATAAATGGTAAAACTAGCAATTACACTAAACATTCAGAAACAATGTTAAGAGCCCATATAGTTGCAGGTTCATATTTCCAGCAAAAGAGGCAAGTAAAATGAAATCAGGGTCACTGTTAAACTGCTCGGAAAGATAAAGTAGCAGAAAAGAGAACAAAATCAAGGCTTGAAATTGAAGGTAAACATTTTGACAAGACATTAGCTTCTCGCCGGCGACTGGTGAAAAGAGAGACGAGAAGAAGAAGAAGCAGAAGCAGTGAAGACAATAAATTTGCAGTCTTGTTTTTTTTATCCTTAATGGGCTTTAACAGAACCTTAGATAAGGGTCAATATGGCCCAATTTGTTTAATATTATTATAAGATTTATTGTAAATAGCAATTTAACATCCAAGGGTCCATAGCTCAGTGGTAGAGCATTCGACTGCAGATCGAGAGGTCACCGGTTCGAACCCGGTTGGGCCCTTAATTCAATTTTTTTGTTTTGATTTTTCAAACTTTTCATGTATGTATGAGATATTGAGATCTGCAAGAACGAAGCCAACACAAATAGGAAACAAGAAAACATTTCTAATATGCAAAATTCAAAAGATCATCAAAAAAGCCAAATACATTAGTGCTCTCTTCTTTTTTTACATACATATTATAAAAACATTGATTACACAAATCATGGAACTCATCAAAGCAAAACCACAATCACACCATTCCCAATCTATGACCAAATCTCCATCAAAGTATGAAACTTTTTCTTTTGTATAACAGGAAACTTGTTCATGCCAGTAACCGAAAAAACAAAAATAGAGTCCAATTCGCGGCAGTAGACCAAATGAATGCTTCGAGTATTTGAAAAGAAAAAAAAAAGAAAAGGGAAGGGAACTACGAGCCCGAAACTGACCAGTGATGATGATGATGCACAAGATATGAGAACAGTGTAGTAGCTTCTATCTACTTCAGAGAATGATGGTGGTTTTTTTTAATCTTATTCTGCAAAGCTTATGGGGCGTTTCCGTAATGTAAGAAGAAGACAAACAATCTTCTTGTTTCCTCTCTCGTTTTCCTCTTCCTGTTTCTGTCATCATCATAGCGCATTTCTTTTGCTTTCGAGCATTGATCCATCTTTAAGAGCAGCGTGAGCTTCGTTCTCTTGTCCTAGAGCTGATAGAGCTACAGCTTGAAGATAAGATGCGATATGCCAAGCAGGAGATATCACTTGGGCTTGCATTGCATCATTCAGTGCCTCTTGGGGCATCTCATTCATTAGGTAACACAGACTTCTCCTTGCATAAACAGTTGGGGAGACCATTGTCCCGCCCTCGATGAACTGTCAAAACAAAATTCTTTGGATCAGAAATTGTGGTGGGGGTTGCCTAGATTTACTCACAGTCCTTTATCTGAAAACCTCAAACACTAAAAATTACAACAGCAACAAAATATCTAACCTGAGAATAGCATTCAGCGGCATTTGCAAAGTCTTTATGTCGGAAAGCAACATCGCCCTTTTTCTTGAAGTTCAGTGAATCCTGCATCTGGTTGGTCCACATCTGGAACGAAAGCTGAAAACGACGCAACAAGCAAGCCAAAAAGGTGATCAGGTTACAGTAAGAAACAAGGTAGACCAATTTACCCGAAGATACCACAGTTATAGTCTAGCCAATGACTTGCAATGAGACATTTAAGAGAATGATTAAGAACAAGGTTGGAATTAAGAAAGGAACCTCTGTGGCTGCCCCTTCATCATCTTTATATCCAAGTTTTTCAACAATCTCATGTATGGCAGTTAGATCAGTTCTTAGGCATGCTTCTCCGAGTGGTGAAAGAGGCGTTGTTGAGGCACTGCTTGGTATGCCCATCAGTTGATGAGAAGGAGTCTTACATGAATAACCAGGTTCTTATTAGTCTCAGAAATAATCTTTTTAAAATGCAAAAAAATATAAGAGCTTATGTGATTTAGTGTGAATAGAATTGTTTTTAGAGTTAATGGTTGTAGAAAAGTACCTCAAGATCCTTCTGAAGAGGAATCATTGCAGTAACTAGAGATTTTGGGTTAGGCCGTTCTCGAGGCTCATACTGCAAGCATCTAGAAGCTAACCGTATTAGTTCAGTCCCGTCATCACTTGAAAATTGACCCTCCAAGCATGAATCGATCAACATTTGAATGTTCCTGTCCCGTATGAGGTCCAGAGCCTACGAATACACAGTACAAGTAAAGTTCTTATTAGAAAAATATACACTCTAATCTGAGGAGATTTGACAGACATTCAGAAATGATTTGGTAGAGATTGGCCTTAATCAAAAGCTTACATGGCTTGGAGGAATGTGTTTTCCACTAAGAAGATCAAGCAACAGAGTTCCATAACTGTACATCACACTTTCTGGTGTCACGCGACCTGTAGAAACAAACTATTATGTCAAGAGAAAACTGGGCACAATCCAAATTAAAAAGAAAAAAAATCTGATATGCAAGAGTTTAAGCATATACCTGTCCTGAGATACTCAGGAGGTGTGAACGCCAGGTTGGTGCTATAACTCTTTCCATCTCTACTATTTTTCATCAGACCAAAGCACGAAAGCCTTGGATTTGAGTCCTAAGAAGATAAACAAATGACAATTTTTTTATATGCACATTTTAACAGGGAAACAAAAGTGTATACGAAAGTACCATGTAAGCTTAACTTACATCATCAAAGAGAACTCTATAAGCATTTAGGTCATGGTAGAGTGCACGTCCTTTGCCGGTACAATATTCTAATGCTTGAGCAATATGTAACGCTACTCTTAGTCGCATCGCCCACTTCATGGGTTGTGAATCCCCTACAACATATCAATAGTTTTTGTTTACAAATTGATCTTGATGTACACATACATATACATAGAAAGGCATAACCGAAAAGGCGAGCAAAATTCTTACAGTGGAAAAGATGCTTGGCCAAAGTTTCGTTAGGCATAAACTCTGCAACAAGAAGTCTCTCTTCACCTTCATAGCAACATCCAAGCAGATTTGCCATTCTATAGTTCCTTAATTGACCAACAGCTTTAGCTTCCTCCTATTGAAGAAGAAGAGATTAAAAAATCCAAGAACCCAGGCCAGATTGCAAAAAGGTAAGAGCTTTTAAGGAAATTCAACAACAAGATTTTTACCAGAAACTGACGAGAATCAGGCCAAGCTTTCCTATTAAACCTTTTGACAGCAATACGTCTTTGATTATCCAATTTCCCTTTGTACACAACATTTGGAGCTTTTTCTCCATGCTCTGATACTATATTCTCTGCAGCAAATCCTGATGTAGCGTTCCTTAGAGTCTCGATCGAGAATTCACGAAACTGAGGCAAATCATTCCCTTCACCTCTCCTATCATCATCTGAGATCAAAGACAAAACAAAAAATCCACGATTAAAAACAATAAAAAAACCCTAGATTTTTTTTGAAGAAAACTCGATCATAGCTATACCTAAGCCTGTGACTCCATGATTGGATCCTTCTGGCTCTGAAACGCAACAAAATGCACATAACTTGGAAGCTTCACAACCCATTTCAGTCAAACCATAAACCCTAAACCGCGTCTCTTCAATCCAGACCTTAAAGAGATCAAATCCGTGTAGAATTTCTTCAGAGCTTCCGGAAGAAGAAGAAAAAAAAAACCCAGTTGTGATGTTCTTCAACTTACAAAAAGATACCAAAAGGGTCAAAATCGAGAAAGAAAAAAACCGAATTGAAATTGAGCAAAGAAGAAAAAGGTGAAATGACGAATCGAGCCGCTCGTGTGCGTGCTTAGCTCGAGAGAGAAAGCTCAAGAACCGAAATTTCTCTGAAACCTTTTCTTTGTTGCCTTTTTCTATCTCCTTTGTTCTGTCTCGAAGACAAAAGCAGAGAACTTTGCCAGAAAAGTATAAAGTTAAAAATTAAAACTTTTGTTGTTAGTATAGAAGAAAAGAAAGAGAGAAACAGCAAAGCAGCAGGCCAGGCCACACAAAGTCAACTCACCAGTGGGTCAAATAAAACTAAGTAACAACTCATATTTGCTATCATAATACATAACAACCATCAATTTTTTTTTAGGTTATCAAAAACAAATATATATATATATATATNTTTTCTTTAAAATGTCTTCTTAAATAATATTATAACTAGGATTTAAACCGCGCTAATTATAGCGCGGCGTAATTTTTTTTAGAGAAATTATTTTGAAATTTAATAAAATTGCTTTTATCTAAATTTTAAAATATAGCTAACTAATGATTATAGATAAATGTGTTAATTTGTAATAATTTGTCTATTTAACCCGTTTTGAATTGAAATAAAATATTATTCGGGCTAACACGCAAAAAAACTTATAATCTTGAAAACATAAATATAATATGCACCGTTAATGACTCTAGTTTTAGTGGTTACTCTTATACAAACTCTTAAAAAAATTATAGTTTTGTTGTGTGTAACTTTTTATAAAATTAGTAAAATATTTTTCAACTTTTGTTTTGATATATATTCAAATAAAATATAATAAATTATAGTGAAAAATTTTGCAAAATTTTGAATTGATTTTTTCTGTAAATTCATTTTAATAGCAAGATTTTGAATAAGAATTGATTATTATTTTAAAATATATAATATTAAAATAATTAAGAAATAATTTCTTTAATGTAAAATATATACTTTCCATATTCTAATTAATAATTTTAAAAAATTATTATATCATTTCCTATTTCAATTATTTTTTGTTATTTGTAATGACATTTCATGTAATAACTTACAAAACAAAATTCATTTTTTAAAATGTCTTATTAAATAATATTATAGAGAAGATTTAGTTCTTGCATTATTAGATAAGATGAGTAACCACAAGTTCTGCTTACATATTTCTCTTTAATAAATAACAATTATAGCTTTGTGACAATTCGTGGACACGATTTTTTTTGCATTATAAATATTATTGAACGATTTAGAAGGTTTGTTTATAAAACGGTTTAGAAGATTAATGCAACTATTAAAAACAAAATGCATTTGAATGTAAATCAAAACAAATTTAATCTATTAGTTCGTATTTGTATTGTTGCATGTGTTCTAATTCAAAATTAAATCTAAAAAACAATTTGCATTTTTCATTATCCAGTATAATTTTGTGACAGTGGGACTATGATTATTGAGTTTGCGAAAGCGAACATTTTGCATTATAAATTTTTTTTTTAACGTCCATTTTGCATTATAAATGTTATTGAACAGTTTATAAGAGTGATGTAAAGATATTGTTATAAGAGAAATAGCCTAAAATAACACAAAATTTACTTTTTTCTAAAACTAGCACACTAAATTTAAAATTCTGAAAATAGCACAAATAATTATGTAAAAATAATTGTTTACCCAAAATAA
This sequence comes from Eutrema yunnanense, assembly GCA_002933935.1. NCBI lineage: Eukaryota > Viridiplantae > Streptophyta > Magnoliopsida > Brassicales > Brassicaceae > Eutrema > Eutrema yunnanense. The sequence goes on along the minus strand of PKML01043683.1, from coordinate 63,774 downwards.
AATTAAAATAAAATTAAAATAAAATTAAACATTATATTTGGATTCACTATTTCTAATTTAGGATTTAGTTTTTTCTCATTAGAAAATGGTTTTATGTCATTTTAATATTAAATTTATGCTATTATAGTCAAAATTTGTGCTATTATTGTCATTTTCAACTAATAATGCTAAATTTGAAACAAAAATTTAAAAATGTGTTATTTTAAAAATTTAAAAATGTGTTATTTTGATCAATTGCCGGACGCGTTGCATTGTACACACTTAACCCCCTATTCCAATTCCATCTAATAGATTCATAGCTGTCTTTAAATAGTATATAGATATTTTTGTTTTGAAACTGTTGATAAAATAGTGATATAGATATTTTTATATTAATCCATTGCTATATATGCACATACACGTCCTTTGTCGCTTATACCTATATATGTAACAATTTATCGTGTTCTCAACACAATGAAATTTGAAGGATGATAATGCCAATGAAAATGTGAAGGATGATAATGCCAATGAAAATGTGAACGTGAAACAAGAAAATGGAAATTAGATTAGAGGTTCATCAAAATAGTTGCCACCGACATAACGCTCCAATATTTTTTGTTTTTCTAACAGTAGAAACGCCTTTTCTAACAGTACCTGCGATGTCGATGAAAAAAAAATTCACCTTTTTTTGTTTGGTTTCTTACCTCGAAAACCACAATTTTCCTCATTTTCTTGAAATTTTTGTTGTTCTATTCTACATGAAATTAGGATAAAAAGGTTCATTCACGAGTTTTTAGATAACTATAATAAAGTCGGATTTTACTATTTATAATTTAAAAATTAATTATGTTATTACAAAAATTCGCAGGTAAAAGATTTGAATAATTCCAAATTTGTAGTTTAGCTTAATTGTCGGAAAACTAATCTATTATATAATAGGAGAGTTTTCTCTCAATCTAGGGTGTCCACCTCATCACCTCATTTATACAAAAAATTTAAACATTAAAATATATTTAAAACATTCATTTAATACATATCTATTATATTTATCATTATTTTTATTTAATACAAATTACAAAAATATAAAACTTTGTGTAACAAAATACAAAAGTGATAATTCGGTATTAAGAATAAAAAAAATTTGTAATACTAATTGATAAAAAAATAATGAAATATTTTCTTGAAAATAATATATTGTTAGATTTTCAACCAAAAATTTAATTTAATATTTATCCTATTTAAAATGTTAGAATGTGATTATGAAATTAATAATGTAAAAATAGATTTTACTACATATAATGAAAAAAAAATTATTCAATTTTGCTCCGAAAATATATAATTTTTTATAATAAAATTTACATCATTAGAGAGTCACAAAAATACTATAAATTTGTGGCAAATATAAGTTTTTACAATTAATTTAACAAAGTTGAGAATATGTAAAATAGGACAAAGATAAGAACAAATAAATAAAATTATAGATAAATGATAGTAGAGAAAATAAGCATCTTATTATATAAAGTAGAATGTACTAATTAAAACTTCAACATAAGTATAATTATTACTATACAACTCCAAAACACATAATTACACCAACTAACGAGAAAATATATAATATTAATTATGATTTAAAATTTGAACCGGCTATTAACAAAATTAGTATATGCGAATGCATAAGTTTGGAAAAAAATAATGAAATGAAATAAGTGAAAAATGACCATATAGTAAGTTCATATTTGAAAATAAAATATTAAGATAAACTACTTAATTTATAGATAACCAACTATAATTCAACGGAAAATACATATAAAATGAGTTTATTATCATAATTAACAGTATAACATCTATAAATCGATACTCGATAAACTAATATCTCGACAAATCAATATATTATTTCGGACCCGAATTGATTTCTCGGACAAATAAATATATCGAGGATTTTCAAAGCCAAAACTTAGCTATTTACTAAATGATCGTCAAAAATTTTGAAATGTTTATTATCCAATTTTTGCTAATGGAAGAGACTAAGTACCATTGAAACCAATATAATAGACTCTGAGAATCGTTCACATATTCTTGAAATAAGAAAGATGGTGAAGTTAAACCAACTCTTGCAATAATTTCACTCCAAGTTCTAGTGTCCTAAGAATTATCTTTGAAACCATTGAGGTTCCTATTAAACTACTTATTCCCTCATTGTTCACAGATGAAATGAAATAAAGATCATGAAGAATGATCGCTATTAATTCTAACTTCACAAAATTGCTAAAACTCTAAGATTTTGTGAAAATTTGATTGATTTTTACCCAGAACAAACGATGTGTTTCTTTTGAAAGGATGTTCGTTGATCGCATCAGCTCCATCTGCAATCACAACACCACATATATCGCAATCTTTCACCTCCTATAAATCCAAAACAACACACAAGATTTCAAATTTTGAACACTCGAATCTGGTAATGATAAGATACATAAAATTTTGAATTTTGAAATCAGACCTTGAGATAGGTGTGAGCATCGATGAAGGAGTGAAAATGGCGGAAACATATGTGAGAAGCGGAACCATGGCTACCGAAGGCGTTGAAAGTCACGACAGCCATCGAGGATCAGCTATGTGAGTGAGATTTTTTGGATTTTTAGAATCGAGAGATGATATGTTCTTCGGAGATGGGGAACAAGGAAAAAATCACAGATCTTTTGTCAGCGGTCTTTCACGAAGAAAGCAATACTTGGGCCAAAATATCTATTAGCATAAATGCCAAAACATTAGAAAAAAATCTCTATTAGATGGCATAACTAAAAACAACTTAAAACTATACATACATAAAGATATAATTTTAAACTCTCAAATATGTACTAAAACCATTTATAATCAAATGTAAGTGGTTTGTTTAGTTAATGTGTACATGGGCTGATGAAGTTATAATTGGCCTCAATATAAACTATAGCTTCCAGAACATAAATGTAATATTATACGTTCAACTAAATATGTAACTTATGAGAGATTTGAAATGGTGTTAAGAAAATATATATAAAACTATAATTAGAATCACACAATAGTCAAATACTACATATAAACACATGAAAAAAAGAATAATATTTCAACATAAGTAAACAACATAATAAAAAAAAAACAGTTGTTATATACAAACACTAATAGGGAGAAATAACAAAACACACACATATACACACAATGCAACTATAAATATAAACCGACTATTAAACTAAAATTTGAAATAAAAAAAAATGTTTCCTAAAAAATAGCATATAAACAAATTTATAAAACATGAATGTAAAATAAGCCTGCGCGAAGCGCGGGGGTCAATACCTAGTTTAGTTTAATTATTGAGTCCTTGGGCAGATTTATTATGGGCCTTACAAGAAAAGCCTTCCAACATTTAGGGCCAACAGTCCATTATAGCGACTAAAACAAAACTACACGTAGTACATCTTCCGTAAATATAAACGGCAAGCAGTTCTTATTCATTAAAAACCGCCACGAAGTTCTTCTCTTCACAACACAAAGTTCCTTGTCTCCGTTTCGTAATTTCCGTTACAATCCAAACCCAAATTTGGAAATTCAGTAAGTGAGCTTTATAAAGAAACGATTTTTATTAAAATTTTCATTTTTTACCAAATCTTCACAAACCAAATTCGTGAGAAAGAATAATAATTTCTTGCACTTCGTCTCCTCTACTAGTTTTCACGAGCTCTGTTTCTCTCTTCGGAATTCCAAAGGTAAATTGCTGCTAAAAACCCTAGAATTGGATTTACGCTCACTGTTGTTGAAATTTTGTTTTTAGGGTTTTTGATCAATTGACTTAAAAATTCTTGTTGGGTAGGTTATGATTGTGAGTTTTAGTGGATGTGTTTGGTAATGGGAAAAGGTAGAGTGAAGGCAGTGGAGAGAAGGGTTTTAGATCAGAAACTTAGAGGGTCGCTTAATGTGCCGTCTGGACCGGTTTATTATCCGACCGAAGAGGAGTTTAAAGATCCATTAGAGTATATACACAAGATCAAGCCAGAGGCAGAGGTTTATGGGATTTGCAAGATTGTTCCGCCGAGTAGTTGGAAACCGCCTTTCGGGTTGGATTTGGAATCTGTTAAGTTTCCAACAAAGACACAAGAGATTCACCGGTTGCAGTTCCGTCCTGCTTCGTGTAATCCCAAGACGTTTCAGCTGGAGTACAATAGGTTTTTGGAGGAGCATTTAGGTAAGAAGCTGAAGAAGAAAGTTGTCTTTGAAGGAGATGAGCTGGATTTGTGTAAGCTGTTCAATGCAGTGAAGAGGTTTGGGGGTTATGACAAGGTTATTAAGGGGAAGAGATGGGGGGAAGTTTATCAATTCATGAGCTCTGGCGAAAAGATCTCCAAATGCGCTAAGCATGTTTTGTGTCAGTTATACAAAGATCATTTGCATGGTTATGAGAACTATCACAACCGGATGAATGCAGATGCTGCAAAGGGTTGCAAAAGGAAAATCCAGGCCGTTGACAGGATTCGGCGATGCTCTGAACTCCCGAGCTCAAAGAGAAGGAAAAGAAATGCTGACGGAAAAAATCCCAAGGTGGAAAATGAAGAAGGGATTGATCAAGCATGTCAACAATGCAAAAGTGGCAAACACGGCGAAGTGATGCTTTTGTGTGATAGTTGTAATAAAGGTTGGCATATCTATTGTCTCTCTCCACCACTGAAGCATATCCCACCTGGGAACTGGTACTGCCTTGAGTGCTTAAACACTGATGAAGAAACTTTCGGATTTGTGCCCGGTAAATGCTTATTGCTTGAAGATTTTAAGCGCATTGCTGATCGTGCGAAGAGAAAGTGGTTTGGTTCAGGGTCAGTGTCTAGGGCGCAGATAGAGAAAAAGTTTTGGGAAATAGTAGAAGGGTCAGGTGGCGAGGTTGAAGTCATATATGGTAATGACTTGGATACGTCTGTTTATGGGAGTGGGTTTCCTCGAATAGGCGACCAAAGACCAGAATCAATTGAGGCAAGTATATGGGATGAATATTGTGGTAGCCCCTGGAATCTCAATAACATGCCCAAGTTGAAAGGATCTATGCTTCAGGCCATTCGGCATAACATTAATGGTGTTACAGTGCCTTGGCTATATCTTGGAATGCTCTTCTCTTCTTTTTGTTGGCATTTTGAGGACCATTGTTTTTACTCTGTGAATTATCTACACTGGTATGTACCTGTACTGTATTTGTCATCCTGTTTCGTCCTACTGTAATTCGTCATGCTTTTGAAGCATATAGAGTATTGCGCTATTTTCGATTCTTGAAATTCGCAAATTTCCCTTCCTCTTTACCCTATTTTGTCATAGACTCATAGTCTAACAGAGAAGATGTTTCTCAGAGTAACTGGAACTCTCTAATTCTTCATTCATATTGAGTCTCTTAATTGCGTTTTTTATCTTGAAAGATTCTGTTACCGAATAATGAATTAGTTTTTTTGATTCACACCTCAGGGGAGAAGCAAAATGTTGGTATGGTGTTCCAGGCAGTGCTGCTAGTGCTTTTGAAAAGGTTAGTTTTTCTTTTGTTTATAGGTGCTCCAAGCCTCCAACTGGTTTCAATCTTTCCTATTAAATTTGGCTAATTATTCACAGTCCAGTAGAAGTGTTTTTTTTTCTTCACTGGAATATATTTTTCTGGCATACTAGAATATTTACTTACTTTCAGAAAGTAAAGTTAAGGTGTGCTTGCTATTTCTGTAGGTCATGCGGAAAACCCTTCCCGATCTCTTTGATGCTCAGCCAGATTTGCTCTTTCAACTGGTTACCATGCTGAGCCCGACTGTTTTACAAGAAAATAAAGTCCCGGTCTACACAGTATTACAGGTTTGATATACAACTATATAGTTCATTGATGAGTATTTGATTGTTAGCATTTCTATTGCAAGTTTGGAAGCTATTTGTTAGCATTTCTAAAATTTCAGAGTTTTTTTAGTTTTCCAACATAATCCCTCTACTTTTGCTCACTGCTAGGAGCCTGGAAACTTCGTGATCACATTTCCAAAATCCTTTCATGCTGGATTCAATTTAGGTACGCCAACTCTAATTTAGATTATAATAGTCACGTGACCAGTTGCGTGTTAAAGCGTTCAATCAATTGCATTAGGGAGTTTGGTTAGCAATGCCATTGTACAGGTTATGATAAACTAGCATATGTTGTCCTTCCAGGTTTAAATTGCGCAGAGGCAGTCAACTTTGCCACTGCTGATTGGCTACCTCATGGTGGTTCTGGGGCGGAGCTGTATCGGCTGTACCGGAAACCTGCAGTCATATCTCATGAAGAGCTTCTCTGTGTGGTAGCTAAGGTAGAGAGAAAATATTAGCAAAGCATTAAAACTTGATATGAAAGGCTTGCAAGATGAGTTGTATGCCCATTTTCCTCTGGTTGGACCGATGTCCCATAATTAATATAATTTTTTTGGGCTGTCACTAATATAACTCCAAACATGCTCATTTAATTTTATTCTTGGTCGAGTGGTAATATCAAATGATGGCAATAGCTCCAAGTCAATGCTTCAAGCTTGTACTGCTTTTATGTGTCCATGGAGTTTGTTGGTTTTGGTTGATTAATGGTCTATATCTTTTGCATTCACGAAAGAAGATTTAGTACTAGAATTACTATATATTACTACCCTTGATCAAATAGGATAGTGGCTACTGGAAATATCAACACTGAAAGAGGCATAACTTATTATTTGACGGGATGATCGACTATTAATTTATCATTGGCTACTAGTAGAATTGTGTATGCTAGCTTCAAGCAACAAATGTGGATATTTGCGCAGCCTCCGTAATTGTTTTAATTGTCTTCTCTTATAGGGAAACTGCTACAGTAGAGAAGGGTCAATACATTTGAAGAAAGAATTGCTCAGAATATACAGCAAGGAAAAAACCTGGAGAGAGCAGCTCTGGAAAAGTGGTATTTTGAGATCTTCTCCTATGTTTCTGCCTGAATGCTCTGATTCTGTGGGCATCGAAGAGGTTTTTCTTTCTGCAATCAGATATTGTTGGTTTCGATGTTAAGTTTTTCAACTCTTTCATGCTAGCTTGCATAAGATAATGCTCTGATGTGTGGACTTCTTATAACGTTATTTGTAGGATCCAACATGCATCATCTGCCAGCAGTTTCTTCATCTTTCTGCTATCGTCTGCAATTGCAGGCCATCTGTTTTTGCATGCTTGGAGGTAAATATGTAGATTTAACTTCTTATAGAGCGATCAGCTTCAGGCAGGCTAGCCTATTTTACAGATAGAAACTTTTGAGGGTTCTAGCGGTGCATTACAGTGGGCAAATTTTTTGTTAAGAATCTTGTTTCTTGATTTTGCTATTTACCATTTACCTACGTGTTTATCATCTTGATTTCAGCACTGGAAGCACCTTTGTGAATGTGAACCTACAAAGTTGCGTCTTGTATATCGTTACACCCTTGCCGAGTTGCATGGGATGGTACTAGAAGTTGAAAATTCTGGTGGCTGTAAAACACAAGAAACTAAAAACTCACAACGGCCGAGTTCAGGCACCAAACGATCTGTTTCTTTCAACAAAAAGGTAAATTTATACTTATGGTTTGCAAATAACACTGCTGATTCTTGTTTTCTGTTCTCGTTATTGGATTTTATATGGGCGCCAGCATAGCCACTCTTCATCCTTATCTTTTCTAAATAAGGATTTGATAAAATCTAGTATTAAATTAGTAAGGAGTCTTCTCATTTATGTTGATGTTTATTCAGTTATTAACCTAGACTTTGTATATATCATATCACATGGTTGCTTGGCCTTGAATCTTATTATAAAATGTTGCTGCCTTTCTGATATTAGCAGGAGGGAATGCAAGTTAGTCAGGCACGACCAGCAGAAGATTGGCTTCTTCGAGCATCAAAGGTTTTCCATGATGTCTTTTCGAGTGTTGAATATGCCACCCTCTTGAAGGAAGCAGAACAGTTTCTTTGGGCTGGATCAGAAATGGACCGCGTGAGTTTTGAGTATCTGTTGGAAGGCTTTTGTATGTATCTCTTTGGGTAGTTTCTCGAAAAAACCTTTTCTATATATGTCACACAGGTACGAGATGTTGCAAAAAGTTTGATCAAAGCAAAGATATGGGCTGAAGCTGTTGGTGACTGTCTTTCAAAAATTGAAGGTGAAGCCAACAATGATTCACAGAAAGTTCACTTGGAGTTTATTGATGAGTTGCTGAGAGTTGACCCCGTTCCTTGCTTCCACTCTGGTCATCTTAAATTAAAGGTTAGCCATGTACCTGCAATGACCCAGTTTTCCTTGAGATCGTTACTGCTGTTTGCAATTGTGTTATCACTTTGTTAACACGTTTCCATTTCTGTGTAGGACTATGCTGAAGAGGCTAGAAAGTTGTCTGAGAAAACCGATTCTCTTCTGTCAAGCTGCCCAACTGTATGCCACTACAAACTCCATTACTTCCCCACATAGATTTGAAGAAACTGCCTTTTTGTTATATGACAGTCCAATCTAACTAAATCCAGTAAAATCATTCATGTTATGCATTCTGATTAGTGTTACTTGTTTTTGTTTGTAGATCACCCAGCTGGAGCTATTGCATTCCGAAGTCTCCAGTTCACCAATCTCCCTAAGAAAACACGAGATCTTGTCAAATAAAATCTCTTCCGCAAAGGTAGATCATGGTTCAGACAGACATATGCATACTTTTTTCCGCTAGCTCAAAATATCTTGGTAGTCACGTTTTGTGGTTTAAAGAACAGGACAATATGTTATGGAGGGTGTGTGAGTTAAGACGAATATGTGAATATTGCATATTGGTTTAAATTATGATTCCATATTTAATAAAAATGAGGTATGTTTAAATTATGATATTCGATGTGCATAAGTGTTCGATGAATTTCAAATCTATATAGATATCCTTTCTTCTAAGCTACTTGGGGGTGAATATTCAACTTGATTATTGATGAATTTGTTTATGGGAAGCTCATAGTTTGTCTTGGATCCTTGTTAATTTGAGAGGTGTCTATGCAGTATTTTTCTCAATGCCTGCATATCCACGAAGGTCTTAGATATACTGGACACCATATTGAATTATATGGGTGCAAAAGAAATTTAGTTATGTTTGCCTCCTTTTTTCAAAGCTTGCGACCATAATCCTAGTCTAGTGTATTGAATTGATAATCTCTCTTCCTCATGGGTTCTCAGATGTTAGCTGAAAGGGCGAGATTCTATCTCACAGATACAAATCCTCCGGGAGTTGAATTGGATGCTCTTTCCAAGCTAAAGTCAGAGGTGATTGTATTGTTCTTATTCGGAAAATGATAACTCTGTTATATGTTCATGTGTTCTAATCGTCCTTTCCCTTTAATAGATACTGGAGCTTCAGGTGAAACTTCCAGAAACAGAAGGGATCCTGGATTTGCTAAAGAAATCAGAATCAGCCCGTGATAATTGTATCAAACTTTTGAGTGGTTCTATGTCTCTCAAGGTTGGTTGTACTTTTGTTCTGTATCTTTTAGTGTGGCTAACAACAAGCACTTTTGTTGAACCTCTCTGAAGTCATTTGCTTCTTTTCTGCACAGAATGTGGAAGAGTTGCTTCATGAATTCGATAGTTTCAGCATTAACATTCCTGAGTTGAATATCCTGAGGCAGTACCATGTTGACTTTTTGTCTTGGATTTCACGCTTTAATGATACAATGGTTGATGTCCGTGAAGGCAAAGACCAACGAAAGCTAATCAGTGACCTGAGTTCCCTTCTACAGGATGGAGCATCCTTAGGCATTCAAGGTCTTACTTTTATACTTATACATTCTTATAGGGTTTTATCTGGTTTCCACCTATTTTTGCGTTGTAATGCATCATGGCATAGCCCTAACCACAGTACCTGAAATAGTTGAAGGACTGCCTCTTGTTGAGGTTGAATTGAAGAAGGCATCTTGCCGGGAAAAAGCTCGAATGGTAAATGTTCTCATTTTTTTAATTATTATTATTAAATTTGAATTTGTATCTTTCATCTCGAGCAGTTATTAAGATATTCTGAAACGAATTTGCAATAAATCTTTGCATTGTTTCATTTGATATTGAATGCAAAATGCATGAAAATTTGTTGTGTATTATGAAATAGCATTAGGTTTCATATTCCGAGTGCTCTTTCCGTGGTTCATATCTTTGATGCAGCTTTTTTGTATGGGATTTGATGTAGGTTTATGCTGCAAGGTCTCTGGACTTCATTGATCAACTGCTCTCGGAAGCTGTTGTGTACGTTGTCCACTAATATTGATTATAGAATATGTAATCTGTATTCTACTTCGTTTTTATTTTCATGCCAAAATTTTTGTATTTCCAGACTACACATCGAAGAGGAGAAGTTATTTGTTGAGATCTCTGGAATTTTGTCAGCAGCGCGGTGTTGGGAGGAAAGAGCAAGCAGTATCCTTGCTAGTGAAACTCAGATGTACGAGCTTAAAGATCTCGTAAGGTATTTTTATGATCAGGCTTTGTAATTTTCTTTTAACTCAGCCCATGCTTAGTATTTCTTAAGTCTTTTTTATTCATCAAAAAAAGATGTTGTTCCTAGGATGTCAGTCAACATTGATGCCGTTTTGCCCTCTCTGAAGGGCATAGTGAACACAATTTCGTTGGCTGAAACTTGGCTTCAGAAATCTGAGCCTTTTTTATCTGCCGCTTCCTCTGTGGCATTGTCTCCGTGTTCTCTGCTTGAACTCCCTGTATTAAAGGTTTGTCTGCCTCCTGTGCCTATTATGGTTTCTGTTTTCTGTAACATGTGATTTTGGAGTATTCAATGCTTTAACTTTTGCAGGACCTAGTTTCTCAGTCTAAATCGCTCAGTGTTCAACTTCAAGAGCCAAAGATTCTTGAAACATTGTTGCTTAACTGCGAGAGGTGGCAGTGTCACAATCATCAGCTCTTGCAAGAAACTGAAGATTTATTGGACAATGCGAAAATAGATGATGGCTTGCATAGCACGATCCTTCCGAAGATTATGGATTTGATAACCAGAGTGGAGTCTGCTAGAACATCAGGTGTGTCCCTTGGTATCAATTTGGATGAGCTTCCCAAACTTCAAACTGCAAGTTTAAAACTAGGATGGTGTTGTAAGACCATCTCGTTAAGCTCTAGCTCACCTTCCTCTGAGGTACAAAATTTTAATTGGTTTTGACATTTTTGTTCAAGATGTATGTGTGGTTACGTACCCCTTTTGATCGTTTAAGTGCATCTTGAAATGGCAGTTGCTAGTAGATGTAGGAAAGCCCTCGTTACAGCAAATCCAGCAGCACTTAAAAGAGGTATGTTCTGATAATGTATCAACTTCGTACTCCTACTGACAGCCTTTAGGTCATGAAACATTATCTCTCTTCGGTTTTTTCGTCAGTACTACTTATGCCGGAAATATACACTAAAAATAAGGGTAGTGTAGGAACCCGACTAGTTGATTCTCTTATTTCAATTAATACTTTGACACCACAGTGATCGGGTTGATGAGTTTCGGTTATTTGCTTCTTGACAGGGACAAACACTGAAAATATTACCTGAAGAGTATTACTCAGGCAAGAGGCTTGTGGAGCTAAAAGACACTGGACTAGAGTGGGCAAAACGAGCTAGAAAAGTACATGACCAACACACGGTTTCTCAGTCAATTGCTTACTAATGCTCAACGAAAACGGGAGTTAATGGTTTTATCTGCAGGTGGTGACAGACTCGGGTGCTCTTGCCTTGGAAGATGTTTTCGAGCTTATTTCTGAGGGTAAAAATTTGCCTGTCCATGCAGAGGAAGAACTTCAGGTTAATGAGAAATGAATGTTAATAAGCTTAACACATAACCTTACTGTTATCTAAGACTGTTTGTATCATGGTTGATTGATGCAGTCCTTACGAGCTCGGAGTATGTTACATTGCATTTGTCGAAAGCCATACAACTCAAGATCCATGGTTTCTTGTAGTCAATGTGGCGAATGGTATCACACCTATTGTGTTAAACTTCATTGGCGGCCTAAGGCTTATGTTTGCTCTGCTTGCTGTCCAGTGGCGGAATCCACTCCACAGATTGATCCCCCCAGGTTTGTTCCTTTACCATCCAAACACATTTCCACAAACTTTTTTATTCACCTATGTTGTATGCTTTAGAACATACTCTTTTGAAGCCTACCTTAGCTTCATTCAGTAGTTTAATTAACCATCAAAAGCTACTTGCCAAGTGGGTCCTGTGAGGTTTATTGGCTTAAACCCAGAGTCTTTGCAAGTTTTTCGATGAGATACTTAAACACAATCACTCTCACTTTTCTTCACATTTTTCCGGATCCATTTGTTTGATTGATATCTCTATTAACAGATCAGGGGGTCCAGAGACACCGTCACTGAACCATAGACGAACAAGAACGGTAGCGTCTGATGCAGCAGTTGATGATTTACAGTGGAAAACCCGAAAACGCATCAAACGGATAGGTAAACGGAGTCCTCAGGTTCATATTCTTCCCTGGTTTTTCACTGAAGAACCAAAATAAACTCTGCAGAGTCTGAAATATAAAGCAATTTAATTTATTCAATTTTAGATAGGTTGTCTTAAGTCATTTTTTTTTTCTTTTCTTTTTGTAATATTTCCATTAGAAAATGGGGAACATAAAAGGTTTTGGACTTAAAATTTACCAGATTTTTGGTTCTATAAGGGCATCTCCAATCCATCTCTATTTTTTGCTCCAAACTCTATTTTAGAGTTAATTCTTCTCCAATCCAACTCTATTTTTGGCTCTAAAATAGAGTTTTTAATATTTGGTTCTATATTTAGAGTCAATTCTATTTTTTTGTTCATGACTCTATTTTTAACTCTAAAATAGAGTGGCATTGGAGTAAAATTTAACTCCAAAATAGAGTTGCTATATTTTAGGGTAAAAAATAGAGCAATACATTGAAGATGGTCTAACTTCAATTCAATGATAATGCGAGACATTGCATAACAATGTACATATAAGCACCCTGTATCCATGTTTTAATGTTTTATATGAAACTGAAGGTCTTGTTAGTTGTTTTTTTTCCCCCTTTTATTAGTTATCAGAATATCAGTTTGTGGACTTTTATATTCTATAAACTAGTGTGTGATCCGCGCTACGCGCGGACGTGAACAAATTAAAAAAAAAAATGGTATGATATTACTTTAACTTTATTAGTATGATTGTTAATAAATTTGTCTCTATTAGTTTAAAAATGTGGATTGATTATTTTTACGTTTTTTTCCTTTCTTAATTTTATGTTTATTTATGTATTTTTTTAGTGGATGATCAATAATTTGATTTTTTTTTTGGTTGACTATTTATTCAATTAGTTGGTTTTAAAAAATTAAGTTTTGTCATTTTAAAGTTTAGGGAATTGTATATTTTTTAACCCAGCTGAATATTAATAAAATAAATACTTCGAAATTTGGTTAGTTTTGTATACTCCGAAAGTTACTTCGAATACTAATAAAAGAAAAGTTAGTTTTGTGAATTTAGAATTCTCCGAACTTATTAAAAAAAAATACTTCGAAATAGGTCTTTGTAATTTTATCTATTTTTACCTATTATTCATTTTCGATGATCCAGTGTTGGTGACTACAAAATGAATCTAATTTTATTTAAAAAATGATTTAATTTCTATCACTAATTTACTATCAAAGTCATCGTAGATGTATGAGTTAATGAGAACATTTGAGATAATATAAGCCGATTTGAAAAAGTATAAGAAATATGGGGTCGAGCGTCGATCTAAATATTTCAAGAGATAGAGAGAGAGACTTTTTGTGAATAAGATTATCTTGTAAAAAACATTACCCACTCCTCTAAAACCCTCGTCTTCTCCGATGTCTTCCCTCATCGCTGGTGAGATTTCACTTTCACTTTCAGTCACAAAGGGTGTCATCCGCGCGGACGTGGTAAACAATTTTTTAATGTAATGATATTTTATTTTATTTGGTCTCGTAGTTAATTTAATTATCTCTATCAGTTTAAGATATGTGTATTTGTTTTTTATTTAATTTATGATCATCTATGTGTTTATTTATTGGATGGTACGCATTTTTACCTCTTTTTTTCTTTGGTGATAGTTGGGTTTTTTAAAAGGAAAATATTTACATTTTAAAGTTGCATAATAATATTTTTTTGTTTCATGTGAAGTTATTATTTTTGGAGTGTTTTTATGTATGATTTTAACTTTATTTATGTGTGCAATATGTTTGTGATTCCTAAGTCTATTTTTCTTTTATTTTTTTGAAAACGATTTCCATATATAATTGGAGAGAAATATGGAAATTTAGCTAAAACATAAGGCTATTGATAAGGGGTAAGCCCATTACAACAATAATAGAATTAACAATTGATCAAATTTTGTTAATTTTAAATCTATTCATGGATTGCATGTCACACAAATTCATATTTAACCGTTTTAGAATTTGTTTATTCAAGACAAAGTGTTAGATTATGTATTTTGATAAACTAATGAATTTAATTATGAATTTAATTACAACAATAATGGAAATTTAGCCAACACATAAGGCTATTGATAAAAGGTAAGCCCGGTGAGATTCAACTTTATATAAGAATAAAGTGTGTTACCCGCAAGTTTTTGTTTTTTTTTTAAGTTTTATAATAGTTTAATTTATTTATGAGAACTTTTTATTTATTTTTAGTAAAACAAATCATTGCTTGTAGATTGTAAGCCTAATATTTGATTTGAAACTTAACTAATTGTTTCTCTTATTTCCATCTCCATTAAAATCAAAATGTAAGTGATTGTTAATCACTTCAATATCTATGGTCAATCACTTCAATATCTATGGTCAATCACTTCTATATTATTTACAAATAATCATGTTTGTTTGGAACTTTCATATCTAATCTATACTTAAAGATCAAATAAAGCACGTTATCCAAATATACTGAACATTTTATTTTTATTATTTTAAATTATGTATTTATTTTTTTAAAAACTCTATATATTTGTGATATGTTAAATTAATATTGTATACTATTAGTTTGAATCAAATAATTCCATTCACTAAACATCTTTTCGATATAAAACTTTAACTTTGTAACTATAATAAAGTGTGTAATATATTAGTAAAANGAGCCACTTTTGATGACATCATGTTTCACAGACCCACAATCTTAATACATCATCTCTCTCTCTCTCTCTATATATGTGTATGTGTGTGAAGTGTGTTAACTAAGGCACTTTCATAGAAAGAGAGCCTTATTGTACCTTTTCAGACACCATCCTCAAGCTGAAAGCTTCCTTCAACACTCTTCTTCCATTTTAGAAAATCTACATTTATTGTCATTTACACTCTCCATATCTTTTTTTTCTTCTTTTTACGTTATAGTAAATGTTATATGGACTAATTTGTGTATGTTTATAGCCATTTATGTGAGAATGAGAAAAAAACAATTAAGTTCAGTACTGGTCGGCCTCAAATATTTATGCAAGTTAAAATAAAAAGACAAGTCACATTAATTTAGGTGAAAGTTGGCAAAACAAAAAGGTTAAAAAAAACGAAAAGTCAAATTTATTTTATTGTCAAATTTATGTAGGTGTTGAAGCTGTTAGTGTAGGATTGTTGACAAAACAAGATATATATATATATTTTTTAAAGAAAACAAGATATATTTAGTTTAAAGATTAAGGACATACTATTAATTTGAATGAGGAAATTAATCAAAAATTGGATTTGAGAGTAGCAAAACAAATCTAAAAGACTTTATTTTATAGTATCTAGTATAAAATTTTGACTATATGGATTTTTTGGTCACCGGATATTAAATGCAACATACAAATTTAGAAATTAGGTAGAAATATATATATATATATATATATATATATTTTTTAAATAATCACTTTGAAAACTTAAAAAAAAAAGAGTTTAGATAAAAAGAAAGTAAATAAAAAAAGGGGAATATAATAAAAATAGGGAAAAAATAAAGTTAGGAGAGAGGGCTCACTGTCCGAAGCAAAGAAAGAAATAGCAAAGTGATTAAGACATGTGAGAGAGAGATATCCCTCTTGGTTCTCTTTTCAAGTGGGTCCCATTCTCTCTCTCCTCGCTTTAGTCAACAACACATCTCTCTCTCTCATAAAACAAACCCTCTTTCTACTCAAGAACCAAAAAATAAAAGTCGCTTTGTTTGTTTAAAAACATAATTTTAATCTACTTTTTTTTTCAATCCAGAAAATTTAATCTAGTTAAATCTTGCAAATAAGAACATCAAAATAACTATTTTTTTTTCTTTTCAAAAGTAACTAGTTGTTAAAACATAAATTTAACCGACCTTATAATTAACGTTTAAATAACATAAAAATAATTAAAAACGTAATATAATGGCACAACAAATAATTAACGATAAAAATTATATGAAATTAAGAAGTTATCATGGGGTGGTTCCCATCCAAAAAAAATTCGACTTTGTTAGTTTATATGTCAGAGTTCGAATTTCTCCGGTGCGGAATTATCAAACTAAGTTTTGGCCAAGTAAAACATTATAAATGAGTTATGTCATTTCCGTTCGGAAGATTAGTTTGGATCAGTTAAGGATATGAGATTACTTCCGAATTTAATTAAAAAAAAATGGTACAACACATTATAACTGTTTAAAATATTTGGATTACCAATGGATGAATTGAACAAATAATGTTAAAATAAATAGATAAAAAACATACGAAACCATGTGATTATTGGGGGTTTTCTCATATTTTATCTTACATTTTTAGAGAAGAATTATCTAAAATGAGCATGTAATTTTCATGAGAAGAAATTTTTTTTTAAAAAAAACCAAATAATTTACACATGAATAGCCTCAATAACTAAATTTCATTTTCAGTCAGTGATCTAATGTGACATTATATATTTTTGTTATAAAATCATCAAAGAAAGTCCATTTGCTTTTTAATAAAAATATTCTCAAACAAACCAATTTAATATTATAAGAAAATCCATTTTAATAGTTGTTTTTTTTCCACAATAATTAAAGAAATATATAAAGAGAAACCAATGGTCGTCACTCTCCTCTCTTCTTCAGTCTTCTAACTTTCAGAGAAGGCTAAATTCAAAAGTTTCACTTCACAATTTTTTTGTAAATTTTTTATAAATTATAAATCTGTTGTCTCTCCCTTTTTTTTTACTCTTCTCCCTGTTTTGTCTCTTCTGTCATCTTCTCTTGTCTCTCCTCTGATGTGCATTTGCGTTTTTCATCTCAGAAACCCTAGATTTCGAAATCAAATCTAGCTTTTTTTTTTTGGAGATTCCCTTACTCACCTAGACTGTAACAGTAAGAGAGCTACTTTCTTCTGTTGTCTTAATTTCTTAGCCTTTTCGTAATTTCAAATCTGCAATTTTACTTTTAAGTGAGCTCAAGATTTAGCTTTTTTTTTGTTTCTAGGGTTCACAATAACAACCCTCTGTAAATCCGCCATTGTTGTTCTCTCTACTACCTTGGGGAATTAGGGTTTAAGATTTCTGGGTGGTAGATAGAGTTGTTCTTTAAAAAGTTTCGCTTTTTCACCAAAGAGGGGAAAAACCCATTTGAAATCTCTTCTCTGAGAAAGACTTGTAATTTAGGGTTTTAAATGCATGGATGGGAGAGAAGCAATGGCATTTCCAGGCTCGCATTCTCAGTACTATCTCCAAAGGGGAGCCTTCACAAATCTCTCACCTTCACAGGTCGCGAGTGGGCTGCACGCGCCGCCGCCTCCTCCGGGAATGAGGCCAATGTCAAACCCTAACATTCACCATCCTCAGGCTAACAATCCAGGACCTCCTTTCTCCATAGCCGAGCACAGGCACTCGGATTTCGGACACAGCATTCACATGGGGATGGCTTCGTCTGCTTCTGCTGCAGCGGTGCAGCCGCCTATGCCGCAGCCGCCGCCGCCGATGGAGCCACCGATGGTTAAGAAGAAACGTGGACGGCCGAGAAAGTATGCTCCTGATGGACAAGTCTCTTTAGGGCTTTCTCCTATGCCTTCTTCTGCTAGTAATAAGTCTAAGGACTCTTCTTCAATGACTGATCCGAATGCACCTAAACGAGCCAGAGGTCGACCTCCTGGAACTGGAAGAAAGCAACGCTTGGCTAATCTTGGTGAGATCTCAAGTTCTTATATGTGAAGAACATGAGCTTAGACCTTATGCTTATGTGAAAAGTTTGGATGCTAGAAGCTATCGATGATTCTATGGCCAAGTTAAGCTAGGTTTTGTTGGTTTAGCTCTGTTGTTACCGCTAATTGACTGATCCATTTGGGTGTGTAGATTAGTAATTAGTCGTTAGAATGTGCTTAGTCAATAGGAATTTTTGTAAGATCTCAAGCTTTTTGATGTACATTGTGAAGAAAATGAGCTTGGATCTTATGCTTAGGTCAATGTTGAAGGCTTGGAGCTATAGATGATCCTATGGTCAATTTAGGTTGTTGCTTTAGCTCTGTTGTTACTGCTACTCAACATTGATCGTTAGGTACTAAGCTGTGAAAGAGTAATTTGACTGATCCATGTGTGGTATAATCTGTGTTTAGATAAGTAATTGGTCATTAGAATGAAATTAGTCAATGTAAATTTTTGATCAAGAGAAATCTTTTGACTGTTGATTACTTTAGGTGAGTGGATGAACACTTCAGCTGGACTTGCTTTTGCACCTCATGTCATCAGTGTTGGAGCAGGAGAAGTAAACTCTCAAAAACTCCTTTCAATCTAATGATTCTGTTTATTGACAATCTGGAAACTGATTCTAAATTGCAGCTTTCATTGTATCTATTTCCTTTCATTTTATCGCAGGATATTGTTTCGAAAGTTCTGTCATTTTCGCAGCAAAGACCTCGAGCTCTTTGTATAATGTCAGGCACGGGAACAGTTTCTTCAGTCACGCTACGCCAACCCGCTTCAACAGCGCCTTCTTTGACATTCGAGGTTTCAAAATCTTTCATTCCGTTAATTAAGAAAAAAAACTCGAAACCTGGAAAATTAAAGATTCTTTATTAACCTTTCTTTGTGTTTTTAGGGACGTTTTGAGATTCTAAGTTTAGGCGGATCTTATTTGGTGAATGAAGAAGGTGGACCCAAAAGTCGAACAGGTGGTTTGAGTGTCTCTCTTTCTGGTCCCGAAGGTCATGTTATTGGCGGTGGAATTGGAATGCTTATCGCAGCCAGCCTCGTTCAGGTTTTTGAATTCCTCTTCTTAATGGTTTAAAAGCCAATCAACAATCATAGTTGTGATGTCTCTTTTCTTTCATCTTTAAGATTTAGTTCTTGCGATTTCATGTTTCATGTTATAAGAGTTTGAATGCTTATCAAATGTTAGATAATTTTGGTGCAGTTCGTTTCTCAGGCTTGGTTTGAAAAAGAGTATAATTATTTTTGAAGCACTCTGTTTTTAGTAATTAAATGAATGAACATGTGATGCATTTTAGTTTGGTTGCATAGATTTTGGTTTTGGTTCTGTTTATTCGGTATATTATGCTACCATGAAGTTTTTTTTTAAAAAAAATTAAATTTTCAGTTTGGTTTCAGTTTATTAATGGGTCTCTTAAAAGGAAAACTTGTTTGTTATTTTGAAGGTGGTGGCTTGTAGTTTTGTATACGGAGGAGTTGCTAAGTCTAATAACACTAACAAGACTATCAAACAAGAAAATGAACCAAAAGAAGAGCACAACAATAGCGAAATGGAGACCACACCGACTAATGCATCAGAAGCAGCAGCACCGGCGGCTCAGCAGACACCACAGAACTTTTCAGCTCAGGCAATGAGCGGATGGCCCGGTTCAGTCTCAGGCTCAGGCTCAGTCTCAGGCTCTGGCAGATCACTTGACTCTAGCAGAAACCTACTCACTGATATTGACTTGACTCGCGGATGATTCAAAAACACAAACAATATTATTAATCTTTCTTCCTGTTTACTACCACTACCTTTAGCCTTTGAAGCAGCAGCAGCATACAGAATGTGAGTGCTGTAAATATCTTTGTTGTTGTAGAAATATCTTTATCTCTGGGAATGTTAAACCAGAAATCTCAAGGATTGAGACAGATCTCTGTGTTCCTTCTAACATTGTTAATGTAACAGAACCCCTCTCTTCAGGTTATTTAAGGAGATTTTAACTATTTATCCCATAAAACTCTCTTTGTGGTCACCAAGAATTTCGGTTTCTTCAGTAAAGGTCTTAAATTCAGGTTGCAGTTTTGAGTATTTGGTTTTAGAGATATAAGAATCTAATTAGTAAAACCAAATTTAGTATTGATTGATTACTGGTGTTGGCCTGAGCTCTGGATTCGATTTTTTGTGGTTTGGTTAGGACTGGTTCAATTTGGTTAGAATCTTGGGTTTTTGATAAAATGGCTTTGGTTTGGCTTGCTAGAGTGGGTTTTTGGTTAGACCATGGACCTGTTAAGGTTTTTATTCAGTTCTTCATCTCTTAAAGCAACCAACACATTAGTATTTGTTTTTAGCAAACTTGGTTCTCTTATCATCACATGAAGATTGATCTGTCTGTGATACTCTGGTGTCTTTATCAACCAAGAGATAATACTGGATTAATTGTTGAGAGGAACTGGTTTGGATATATGAAACAAAAGCAGAACGAATTCAAATCAAAGTCAAAGTCATTGTTTTATTACATGAGACCTGATCAAAATACAATTAGCAACACAGGCGATTCATAAACAGATCCTCACCATTTTAGGAGATATCGAGAAGCTTTATTATGTCATGCTGCAAAAATTGAGACAGGAAAATTAGAAGAGAGGGAAAGGGAGTTTGAGAGAGAGTTTGTTTCTTGTACCTCAAGTGTAAGAGGAGAAGTAGTTGGATAATAACGTTCGACGGCTTGACCATTATTGTCAACAAGAAACTTAGCAAAGTTCCATTGAATGTCGTCGCCGAAGATTCCCCATTTGCCTTTCTTTAAGAACTTATAAAGAGGAGAAGCATTCTCTCCATTCACTTCAATCTAATACACAATGTGAAAGATTCAATTGTTTTTAAAACTTCAAGACACAGAGAGAGAATGGTAATGAATTCGTCTGAGCGGTCTACCTTGTTGAAAATGGGGAATTCAGATTTGAAGCGAGTACAGACAAAGTCGGTAATTTGGTCAGTAGTTCCCGGTTCCTCTTCTCCGAATTGGTTACAAGGAAATGCTAGAATCTCTAGACCTGCAACAGAAAAACATCAAGTTTGAGAATCTAACCGCGTGGAAGAAACAAAAGACTTGAGACATTTGCTGAAATCAATTTACCTTTGTCTTTGTACTTGTTGTAAAGCTCATTCAATTCGGTGTAGTTTGAGTTGGTCATCCCACTGAGACCATCAGAGAGTATAAACAAGACAAGAAAGAAACATATGTAAGCAAAACCGACAACATTGCAAATCGAAGTAGCTTATAAAGTGTAGAAGATTAACCATTTGGAAGCAACATTGACAATTAAAAGGACTTTGTCTTTGTATTGACTGAGTTCGAAGTTGTTTCCCTTTGCATCCTGTTGCAAGCAGAAGAAGAGAAAATAGCGACTTTATCAGCTAGACTCCCAGTTTAAACAGCGTAGAGAACAATCTGTGACACATAACTCAGAGATCAATCATCAGAAGCAAGAATCAAATTGATAACATCATGATCAACTTGATTGTCCTCAATCCGTGTTTGAAAACCCAAGAAACTCTAAAACAAATCGTTCCTTATTATGCAAACAAGCTTTCTTACCCAACAACGAAACTTCCTCTATTAGAATCAGCAAGGCATCCTAAAGTCAAAGTAAGATTATTTCTCGAGGAACAAAACCTAAGCATTCATATAGAGCTCAAGATGCAAGCTTTTTTCAACCTCTAAAATAAAAGGTTCTTCCTTTTAACAAAAAGGCACACATATAAGTTAAATTTAAGCAAATCTTTTCACCTCGATGGTTATCTCGTAAACAGATTCTTGGGTCATTGGAGTTGAATTTCAGAAGCAGGAGAAATGAGAGACGAGCCAATCAGGAAAGAAGAGAGAAGCTGAAAGGTATGAAAAATGCAGATTCGTCTCACGCGCGACTAATGCGAGTGGCCTTTCATGATCGGTATTGTTTGGGCTTACTGGCCTTTTTTTAATAGTGGGCCAGTTTCAAAATGTTATTCAGCGTCTTTTTATTTTTGGAAAACCCTCAAAATAGAAGTTAAAAACTCTTTTCTTTTTTTTTAACACCGATAGAATTATTACAAAAACAATTCTACAACGGACAACATTAACCGTTCCAGTAATAACTACAATAAACGGTTCCATTTGCACCACGTCAAAAATTTCCTTATAACCTTGCCTTCATTAATCTACACACATTGCATCTTCGGAGAATTAAACCTTAGACCTATTGGTGTAGAATCATTAATGAATTATTTGGTCAACGAGACCAAGGGACTTCAACATATAGAAGTTAAAACTAAGAAAATATGCACCCATATGCAAATATGTTTTTTTTTTTTTTGGAACTCTAATTTGTTGTTTATAACTTGAAGATTACTTGTTGTAAAAGTAATTTTTTACCAACAAACGTATAATTCTACATAAGGTTTTTACAATTTCTCATTTTAACTTTTATATTTAAAATTGATTATAAAATCAAATGTAATGTACTTATAATATCGTGAAAAGAATTCAAAACAAGTTGCTAGATTTTACTATTGATTTTTTCAATATCTGACCAGAAACTAACACACTTTTCTCTAAAGAATGCTAGCTATTTTATATTTTATCCTACCAAACTATCTGCTCACAACAAGTCAACACCACCATCCATGCATGAGGCAATTTAAAACATATATGAATTTTTGTGCAAAATCAAGAGACGTCACATTATCTTTTTGAGAGTCCTAATAATATTCACATAAACGAACTACAATTGAATTATTGATAATGAAATTCATTTATAAAACAAGCTTACAAAAATTTTGAAATCTTATGGAGTAAACTATCCATAGTAATATCAAAAGCATCTCGAAACCTCTCAAACTTAGCATTAGAATCTCCATAGACCAAACCAGGCAAAAGCTCATGAACAATGTAACTCCTCATATCTTCTCTTTCCCTTAGAGTCTTTGACATCAATTTCTCAATCACATTCACTTTCTTTGCCTTCAAATCCTCTTTGTTTATATACACCGAGTATGTCCGGTGATCCTCCGGTAAATGCCACGCGTACTGATAATACGCTGTGTACGGATCAAAGATAACCGGAATACAACCCGATAAGAGGGAATCGAAAACCGACTTCCTTGTCGGACTGTCTCCAGGTGGTTGAAGACAAAACTCCGAATCTTGGAAAAGCTCGATAACCGATTCCGGTTTATCGCAACCTCCATCGGTACAGTTCAAGAACCGGCATTGGTCTGGAGATGATGTGCATTGGTCAATCAATGTTGACCGGATGCTATCAGGATTACCGGGTCTTGCTCCACCGGCGAAGCTGATTAGGCTCCGGCGAGGTTTTACTATGATCTTGTTTTGCCAGGTGGAGATATCATCATCAGTTTTTGGGTGGAAGAACGTCGGATGAGGTATGGCGACGTCGTTGACTTCCCATGGATTACGTTCGATGATAAGTTTTGTAGGGTTTTTCATTTCTTGCATCTCAAGTAAATTTGAGCCCCAAGAAAACTTGTTGTTCCTCCTAAAATCCCAAGAGATCTTTCCAAGAACGAAAACATGATCTTTTCCGGAGTTTCTCCTCCAGGATTTTTTTGATCCGAGCCATTTAACAACTTCGATCGCCAAAACATCCTTCACATCCTCAGAAACGTTCTTGAAATGCCATCTCAAAACATCGATACCACCATAAAAAGGCACATAGAAGAGCTTCGCTTGGTTCTCGTCATAAACCCTACATGGATGCTTCAAAACTCTAGAGTGAAAGATCGGCTCAAGAGAATACTGACTCGTTCTAAACCAGCCTTTACCAAGATTCTCAATCGATTCACCAAACGCATCATTCTTGAAGAAGCTGCAAAAATTGGCCCATGGAACCATATCCGAGCATTCTCCCAACAAATCTTTGTTGAATTTAGACGGTAAATCGTAAACATAAACCCCTTTTCCTTCGCAAGACCCCGGTTTTTCGCGGTTCTTTCCCATCGATAACCAAGATCTTTGTATGTGAAGATACTTGTCCACAGCCTTTAGAGCGGTCTCCTCATCTTCATCCTTCGAATTGATGTATCGATATCGATCTTCTCCGGTTTCTAAATCCCAATCAACGAGGAGGTCTGGATTGATCTCGTTCTTGGGTTCAGAATCTTGAACAAGAACGGAATTAAGATTCTCCTCATGGGTGAGTTTAGAATCTTGATCAAGAACGGAAACTCTTTTTCCGGTGGAAGTTTCATTCTTTATGATGTTGAGGCTTGTTCCGACCATAAATTTTTCTGAATCACCTTTTCCGGCGAAAGTTTCAATTTTTGCGAAACCCTTGTCTCCATCTTCACCAAGAACAACAACACTCTTTTCCTCTTCACTTTTTATCACATTTTCACTAACAGGTTTAGTGAAATTGCTGACCGGTACAGGTAAACCGGGCTGAGAACCGGCAGTGAGACAGTAAAGATCGTTGAGCTTGCGCGAAGAGATGCAAATATGAAGGACGTTACCGGAGATCACGGTCGTGGAAGTTGACCAAAGATATATTAAGAAGAGAAAGAGAATCGTGAGAGGAACACGATAGAGAACTGATCTAAAGAAGATCGAGCAAATGTTACTACAACAAATACGAGGATCTTTAAGTGATTTCTCGGGTTTTTCGGTTTCGGTCTTTTTGGATGTCCTTGGTCGTCTCTTTGAGACGGAGACAGGCATTTTCTTCTTTGGTTGTTTTTGGATTCTCTTTTGTGTGTAACGTTTTGTATATGTTGTGCTGAGAGACATGCACGCACGTCCGTCTAATAATTGTATATATGACTAGTGAGGTTGCACGTCTTGGTGTAACAAACTTAATCATATCATATATAGATTAATACATACGGACATTTGTAAATGTTAATAAGGATATGTAAATATTCTCTCATTAAAGGATCTTATTGTAATTAGCAAACCCTACTACTCTCCTATATATATATTGTACCTAATCATAGTCAATAATATCAAGATTCATTCTCTATAGTAAACGAGTCTATAGTAAACGATATTAATTGTGGATCAGTACGTATGTGTGTTTTCATATTCATTGAATCTTATATCAAAATCAATCCAAGTGTTGGTAGCTACACGAATTAAACTGATGTGTCTCCAATTTTAAATTTACGTTTTGGGAAAAACCTTCTCTTAGATCGAGTGACGTTTGAGACGGAACTAATATTACATGGTATGATTCCGAGTCTAGGTGGATTACGGGTTTCGGTCCAAAATGTGATGAAAATTTCACTTTGCCTTTCGATCCGGATATATATGTGGGCCGTAGATCAAAAATAGCACAAGATTTACTCTAGCTTTTCAAATTGATTAAAATTTTAAATTATCTTTAATTACTAGTGCAAAACTCTCAAGAAAGAGTTGTAGGAAGAGCATTATCAAATTGGACCAAGGCCCATAAATTAATGAATAATGCGTTAGTGTTTCAGACATGACAACTTCATTAATTGGGTAGTTGCTCTGTTCTTGGCAATAAACTAATGTTGAAGTGAAGTTAAGATCAGCTTCCAAAAGAGCATTGACAGAGGAAAAAGGATTTGGCTCACATGATTAAGGTCCCAACATTGTAGTTTTTTTTTATTTTTTGATTCTATTTTGATCTTAAATAATCTGTTACTTGTAATTAACCAGAATATTGCTCACTCCAATTTCAAAAGACTCAGAGACAACATATATAGATTAAAAATGATACAATCCCATTACAACAACATAGCACTCTCTACGTAATAAAAAAAACGTACCATTACATAAGTCTGTGGAATCCGATTTCCTATATAAAACGCAACATTTCTTAGCCTAAGCACATTCCTCTTGTGATCGTAATAGGCAACATGATAATTCACAACACCATATGTTATTCTCCAATCGTAGGGTACGAAAATAATCTCACCAGTATGAATAGTGCTACATATGCGTAAAGCAGCATCGCCAAATAAACGACTCCAAGAACGAATAGAGAAACGTATACTCGACCATTTCTCAGTATCTTCCATAACCCACAAATCAAATGTATGTAGTGAAGTTTCAAAGGCTAGAGTTACTTTCCCTTGGTAGTTTATCAAACATGGACAAGTACTAAAAGCTTGTACATTCTCGTATAATCGAGAAAGGAGATCCAACTTTTCGGTCCTCACATCGAATCTCATCAAGCACCATTCCAGCATATTTGTGCCCGTATAAGCGCCATAATACAAAACCCCATTGATGCACAAACCGTTGGTTTTGGGACAATGAGGAGTGTTACACTCAATCATCTTCCACGATTGTTCAACTCTTCCCATTAATGTGAATACTCGATGTTCACAAGAGGGAACAGTTGAGTAATCATTCACTTGTTCCGACATGCACAATACTTTATATTGGCAATCTTTTGGATCGTATCCGAAAAAGCTTTTGATGATTTTTTTACTTGATTTGTCAACTAAGGGTAAGGTTATGGACTTACCGGTGCTAGGGTTAGTAATGATTTGTTGTTGACCATATCCAAGGCTTATCAAGCCATTGACGTAATGAACATCGGAGAGACGACGATTCATGATTCGGCATTTGGTACGAGAGAGAGAAGAGAGAGCTGGTTTCTCCTCCTCCACGTAGAAGAGCCAGTTTTGGTTATCTAAGCTATTGAGAGAGAGAAGAGCAGACGCCGCGGCTGAAGAATTAAAACATCAATATAATTGAGAACAACGTTTTTAAAAAACATCATTTATAAAAGAACGGAAGAGGTATTGAATACTAATAATCTCCTCAGAACAAAGTAGTACTCGCTCCTTAGACCATCTCCAACGGGGAGATCTAAGGAGTATCTAAACAATTAATTGGTCAAAATTTAAATCAAAATGGGTAAAAGTTGTTAGATCCGGTTCTAATTTTAGAGTTTTTGGAACTCCTTAGAGACGCTGACGTGTCGTCCATAGATTGGTCAATGTTTTTTTTTTGTCATTCCTACTCTCTCTCTATTATTCGACGAAACTCTCTCTCTCATGTTTCTCAATCGACGAAACCAGCCCGACGAAATGATCTCCGACTGCGGCTGAAGCTTCTGTTGGAACTAATTTTTTGTCAAAGCTCGAGGGCTTGATAAAATTGTGTTAGTGTGAAAAGAAATGAGCTGAGCTCTTTCTAATGAAATGTTTTCATTAACCGAGNATGAACAATGTAACTCCTCATATCCTCTCTTTCCCTTAGAGTCTTTGACATCAATTTCTCAATCACATTCACTTTCTTCGCCTTCAAATCCTCTTTGTTTATATACACCGAGTATGTCCGGTGATCCTCCGGTAAATGCCACGCGTACTGATAATACGCTGTGTACGGATCAAAGATAACCGGAATACAACCCGATAAGAGGGAATCGAAAACCGACTTCCTTGTCGGACTGTCTCCAGGTGGTTGAAGACAAAACTCCGAATCTTGGAAAAGCTCGATAACCGATTCCGGTTTATCGCAACCTCCATCGGTACAGTTCAAGAACCGGCATTGGTCTGGAGATGATGTGCATTGGTCAATCAATGTTGACCGGATGCTATCAGGATTACCGGGTCTTGCTCCACCGGCGAAGCTGATTAGGCTCCGGCGAGGTTTTACTATGATCTTGTTTTGCCAGGTGGAGATATCATCATCAGTTTTTGGGTGGAAGAACGTCGGATGAGGTATGGCGACGTCGTTGACTTCCCATGGATTACGTTCGATGATAAGTTTTGTAGGGTTTTTCATTTCTTGCATCTCAAGTAAATTTGAGCCCCAAGAAAACTTGTTGTTCCTCCTAAAATCCCAAGAGATCTTTCCAAGAACGAAAACATGATCTTTTCCGGAGTTTCTCCTCCAGGATTTTTTTGATCCGAGCCATTTAACAACTTCGATCGCCAAAACATCCTTCACATCCTCAGAAACGTTCTTGAAATGCCATCTCAAAACATCGATACCACCATAAAAAGGCACATAGAAGAGCTTCGCTTGGTTCTCGTCATAAACCCTACATGGATGCTTCAAAACTCTAGAGTGAAAGATCGGCTCAAGAGAATACTGACTCGTTCTAAACCAGCCTTTACCAAGATTCTCAATCGATTCACCAAACGCATCATTCTTGAAGAAGCTGCAAAAATTGGCCCATGGAACCATATCCGAGCATTCTCCCAACAAATCTTTGTTGAATTTAGACGGTAAATCGTAAACATAAACCCCTTTTCCTTCGCAAGACCCCGGTTTTTCGCGGTTCTTTCCCATCGATAACCAAGATCTTTGTATGTGAAGATACTTGTCCACAGCCTTTAGAGCGGTCTCCTCATCTTCATCCTTCGAATTGATGTATCGATATCGATCTTCTCCGGTTTCTAAATCCCAATCAACGAGGAGGTCTGGATTGATCTCGTTCTTGGGTTCAGAATCTTGAACAAGAACGGAATTAAGATTCTCCTCATGGGTGAGTTTAGAATCTTGATCAAGAACGGAAACTCTTTTTCCGGTGGAAGTTTCATTCTTTATGATGTTGAGGCTTGTTCCGACCATAAATTTTTCTGAATCACCTTTTCCGGCGAAAGTTTCAATTTTTGCGAAACCCTTGTCTCCATCTTCACCAAGAACAACAACACTCTTCTCCTCTTCACTTTTTATCACATTTTCACTAACAGGTTTAGTGAAATTGCTGACCGGTACAGGTAAACCTGGCTGAGAACCGGCAGTGAGACAGTAAAGATCGTTGAGCTTGCGCGAAGAGATGCAAATATGAAGGACGTTACCGGAGATCACGGTCGTGGAAGTTGACCAAAGATAGATTAAGAAGAGAAAGAGAATCGTGAGAGGAACACGATGGAGAACTGATCTAAAGAAGATCGAGCAAATGTTACTACAACAAATACGAGGATCTTTAAGTGATTTCTCGGGTTTTTCGGTTTCGGTCTTTTTGGATGTCCTTGGTCGTCTCTTTGAGACGGAGACAGGCATTTTCTTATTTGGTTGTTTTTGGATTCTCTTTTGTGTGTAACGTTTTGTATATGTTGTGCTGAGAGACATGCACGCACGTCCGTCTAATAATTGTATATATGATTAGTGAGGTTGCACGTCTTGGTGTAACAAACTTAATCATATCATATATAGATTAATACATACGGACATTTGTAAATGTTAATAAGGACATGTAAATATTCTCTCATTAAAGGATCTTATTGTAATTAGCAAACCCTACTACTCTCCTATATATATATTGTACCTAATCATTGTCAATAATATCAAGATTCATTCTCTATAGTAAACGATATTAATTGTGGATCAGTATGTGTGTTTTCATATTCATTGAATCTTATATCAAAATCAATCCAAGTGTTGGGAGCTACACGAATTAAACTGATGTGTCTCCAATTTTAAATTTACGTTTTGGGAAAAACCTTCTCTTAGATCGAGTGACGCTTGGGACAGAACTAATATTACATACTGTGGTTCCGGGTCTAGGCGGATTACGGGGTTCGGCACAGAATCTCCTGATAATCAAAAAAAAAAAAAAAACCCCTCTCTTATGGTGATGAAAAAATTACTTTGCCTTTTGATCCGGATATATATGTTGGCCGTAGATCCAAAATAGCACAAGATTTACTCTAGCTTTTCAAATTGATTAAAATTTCAAATTGATTAAAATTTCAAATTATCTTTACTAGTGCAGAACTCTCAAGAAAGAGTTTGTAATAAGAGCATTATCAAATTGGACCAAGGCCCATAAATTAATTAATAATGCGTTAGTGTTTCAGACATGGCAAATTCATTAATTGGGTAGTTGCTCTGTTAAGGATTTGGCTCACGTGATTAAGGTCCCAACAATGTAGTTTTTTTGTTCTTTTTGATTCTATTTTGATCTTAATTAATCTGTTACTTGTAATTAATTAACCAGATTATTGCTCACTCCAATTTCAAAAGACTCAGATACAACATATATAGATTAAAAATGATACAATCCCCTTACAACAACATAGCACTCTCTACGTAATAAAAAAAACGTACCATTACATAAGTCTGTGGAATCCGATTCCCTATATAAAACGCAACATTTCTTAGCCTAAGCTTATTCCTCTTGTGATCGTAATAGGCAACATGATAATTCACAACACCATATGTTATTCTCCAATCGTAGGGTACGAAAATAATCTCACCAGTATGAATAGTGCTACATATGCGTAAAGCAGCATCGCCAAATAAACGACTCCAAGAACGAATAGAGAAACGTATACTCGACCATTTCTCACCATCTTCCATAACCCACAAATCAAATGTATGTAGTGAAGTTTCAAAGGCTAGAGTTACTTTCCCTTGGTAGTTTATCAAACGTGGACAAGTACTAAAAGCTTGTACATTCTCGTATAATCGAGAAAGGAGATCCAACTTTTCGGTCCTCACATCGAATCTGATAAATTGATGAGAGTAAGAACACAAAAGTGTTTAGGAAGAATTATTATTAGACTCTCATAAGAATAATGTTACAAGATTCATAAACTTATATAGCGGTAGAAGTAATCTATATTTCCTAAATTAAGATAAACATAAATGTAAATAATATATTTAGAGATAAAGGTAAATTTCCTAAACTAAGATATTGGTAAATATCCATAATTTTCTAGATCTTTCCGGATCTTCATGATTTCCATAATCTCGATATGGTCGATCTCATCGATCTCCCAATACCCTCCCGCAAGCTCAAACGTGGTAACACGTGTGAGATTGGACAAATCTTCAAAATATCGGCGTTATACCCGACCGTCGGGTCAGATCGCGACGTTATACCCGGCCGTCGGGTCAAATCGGCTACAACACCCAGCCGTTGGGCAACGACGTTTATACCCGGTCGAAAGGTCAAATCGGCTACAACACCCAGCCGTTGGGCAACGACGTTTATACCCGGTCGTAGGGTCAAATTGGTTCGATGGAAAATCCATCATGAACACCGTAGTAGCTCGCGATTGCGAGATCGAAAAACAACTCGCGAGGGCGAGAAGCCAATCAAAAGAAGATGTCAAATTCGCGAGGGCGAGAATAACATCATCAAAAAAACTCGTGCGTTGAGTGAAAGGTATTGGGCCCGATTTGGGCTTTAAGAAAGAAAAAAAAAATAAGTGGACTTCGTTGGTCCCAAAGTTGATGAACGCTTCTTCTTCGTTAATAACATCGGAGTTAGCGGCCAGAGTGTCGCCGTTTGCAATGAAAACCGTGAAACTTAGCTTTGAAAGTGGATGAAGAGGAAGACGATGTGGAGCAGTGGACATCGAGAAGGGATGATGGCAGAAATTCGGTAGAAACCATTGCTAGAACTTGACTTTTCCTTCGAAGAACAAGAAGTCGTGAAGACTACTCCTATTTTTTTTTTTTTTTTTTCATAATTGCGGAAGCAAAAGAAACCTTAACCCATAGGAATTGGATCAAGGCTCTGCTACCATGATAAATTGATGAGAGTAAGAACACAAAAGTGTTTAGGAAGAATTATTATTAGACTCTCATAAGAATAATGTTACAAGATGCATAAACTTATATAGCGGTAGAAGTAATCTATATTTCCTAAATTAAGATAAACATAAATGTAAATAATATATTTAGAGATAAATGTAAATTTCATAAACTAAGATATTGGTAAATATCCATAATCTTCTAGATCTTTCCGGATCTTCATGATTTCCATAATCTCGATATGGTCGATCTCATCGATCTCCCAATAAGAATAATGTTACAAGATGCATAAACTTATCGATCTCCCAATAGAATCTCATCAAGCACCATTCCAGCATATTTGTACCCGTATAAGCCCCATAATACAAAACCCCATTGATGCACAAACCGTTGGTTTTGGGACAATGAGGAGTGTTACACTCAATCATCTTCCACGATTGTTCAACTCTTCCCATTAATGTGAATACTCGATGTTCACAAGAGGGAACAGTTGAGTAATCATTCACTTGTTCCGACATGCACAATACTTTATATTGGCAATCTTTTGGATCGTATCCGAAAAAGCTTTTGATGATTTTTTTACTTGATTTGTCAACTAAGGGTAAGGTTATGGACTTACCGGTGCTAGGGTTAGTAATGATTTGTTGTTGACCATATCCAATTAGGCTTATCAAGCCATTGACGTAATGAACATCGGAGAGACGACGATTCATGATTCGGCATTTGGTACGAGAGAGAGAAGAGAGAGTTGGTTTCTCCTCCTCCAAGTAGAAGAGCCAGTTTTGGTTATCTAAGCTATTGAGAGAGAAGAGCAGACGCTGCGGCTGAAGAATCGTACGAGGAAACGGGAACGACCTGATGAAATCTTGACTGCGGATTATTGTTGACCATAACTTGGATACAAGGAGAAACCGAGACACAAGTTTCACAGGCAATCTCCTCAAGATCTCGATCACTAGATCCGGAGGAAGTGACTCTGAATCATTCCCGATCTTTGTCTTTTTGCTACTTCGACGGCTTCTCATCATCATCACCTTTCTTCTTTCTCAAACTCTAAACCCTAATATTTCTGTCCATCTTGTCCTATTAACATTAAGCTAGTCTTTATTGTACCGATTGAAAATGGTTGGGGAATTAAATGAGAATTTATCTGATGACAGATAAATTGATTTAACGTTTCAAAGTTAACAGTTGACTATTTTTATCACGATTTTGTGAAGTCAACGACACTTTGGGGAATTATTTTGCGCAAGCGATAATTAAGGATTAAAAACATCGATTACAATAGATGAGGACTTAAATGAGCATTTTCCTTCACTTGACTTTCTCAATCTTGTTGTAAAAACAAAAACTTAATCTTTTTATAATGCCCTTACATAAATTTTCTGAAAATAAATACTTCATTCATTCTTTTATAAATCATATTCAAAAATCATTTAATTTTTGTTTTTTTCTAAACTAAAATATCATTTATTATTCATTTAAACACAATTCAACTAATGATAAAATAATTTGCAGAATACAAATGGTCAAAAACAATTAAAAATTAATTAATATTGTATTGATAAATTAAAACATCAATATAATTGAGAACAACGTTTTTTCTAAAAACATCATTTATAAAAGAACGAAAGAGGTATTGAATACTAATAATCTCCTCAGAACAAAGTAGTACTCACTCCTTACAACAACATAGCACTCTCTACATAATTAGAAAAAGGCAGCATTACAGAATCACGTGGATACCGATAATACATACGATCATGATCTACTCTTCCAACCCTAATTATATTCTTCTTGCAGTCGTAATAGACAAGATAAGACCTACCACGACTTAAACCACCACGGTAAAGTACAAAAACAATCTCACCCGTATGAATAGTGCCTGTGATGAATAGTGCATCATCCCGTGCAATTCTGTGACGCATAGACAAACGTATCGTCGACCATTTCTGTAATTTCTCAGCATCTTCCATGACCCATAAATCATATGTATGGAGTGAAGATTCAAAGGCTAAGGCTACTTTCCCTTGGTAATTAATCAAAGATGGAGAATGCTCCGGACCAAAAGTTTGTACACTAGTTTCGTTTAATCGAGAAAGAAGATCCAACTTTTCGGTCCTCACATCGAATCTAATCAAGCACCATTCCATCATATCCGTACCTGTGAAAGCGCCATAATACAAAACCCCATTGATGCACACACCATTAGTTTTGGGACGGTGAAGAATGTTACATTCAATCATTCTCCATGATTGTTCAACTGTTCCTCCTCTTCCCAATGTGAATACTTGATGCTCAGAAGACGGTACATCCAAGTAATCATTCACTCTTTCCGACATGCACAATACTTTATATTGGCAATCTTTTGGATCGTATCCGAAAAAGCTTTGAATGATCTTTTTTCTTGACTTCACTTTCGGCAAGTAAATGGACTTACCGGTGCTAGGGTTAGTAATGATTTGTTGTTGACCATATCCAAGGCTTATCAAACCATTGACGTAATGAACATGGCAGCAACGTCGAGTCGGGATTTGGCATTCGGTACGAGAGAGAAAAGAGAGCGAAGAGTTGCTAGCAGAAGTTGATGACGACAAGTGGAAGAGCCAGTTGCGGTGTCCGCTTTGGTTATCTAAGATATTGAGAGCGAAGAGCAGACTTTGCGGCTGAAGAATCGAAGGAGGAAACGGGAACGATCTGATGAAATCTTGGCTGCGGATGACTGTTGACCATAACTTGGATACAAGGAGAAACCGAGACACAACTTTCACAGGCAATCTCTTCAATATCTCGATCACTAGATCCGGAGGAAGTGACTCTGAATCGCTCCTAATCTTTTTCTTTTTGCTGAGACGCCTTCTTCTCATAGTTCACAAGAAACCTCTAAAGTTTTATAATTCCAACTTGTTTGTCACAAATGTCTACAACACCATATAAATAGAAGATGACTACTATTCCATAAATTTGAAAAGACATTAATAAACATTTGAGAAAAATAACTCTTAGACTTCATGAAAAGAACCCTTCGTTCTTCGCAATAACTCTTCGCCTTCATCAATAAAAATTAATCTTCTTGGACCAAGAGATCGAATATTATTGACTCTTCAACGGGTTTGCATGCGGATCGTAGGATCCCATGACCACATCATTAACGTATTTATATTAAGCTAGTTTTTAATGAAATAGACTATAAGGCTCATAATTTAAGTAGAAAATTGATCCTTAGAGAATGTGAGGCAAACTTTTTCAAGTTACAAATTATTTTCTATACTCTGTAACATCTTATTCTTAAATTTCACTAACAATACTCTGTGACCTCTCCAAAAACGATTCCCTGGCCCTGTACGCACCTTTAATTTTTTTCATAGTTTTATTAATTAATCAGAAAATAGTAAGAAAAATCTATATTGTTCATCATGGGCACAAAAAATTTTGAGATAATATTATATCCGTTGCAAATTAAGTAATTGAGAACTTGAGCCAAAAGACTCGAAAACAACATATATAGATTCATATTATATGTAATGTGTTTTCCTTACAACAACTTAACACTCTCTACGTAATTAAAAAAGGAACCATATATAGCAGAAAACCGTCTTAATTGTTTGTCTGAGTTTTCTATTATAATCTTAGAAAGTTTTGTAGTAATATTCTTTTTGTGATCATAATAGAGAAGATAAAAATGCTCATGCAGGAATATGGCACGATACAAAAACAATCATATCCGGATGAGTAATATCGCCTCTGATACGTAAATGATAATTTCATCTTAAGATGATGAATATACAGAGATACATACCTTGGACCATTCAGCATCTTCCAAAACCCACAATTCAAACCTCAGTATTCCAATTTCAATGGCAAAAGTTACGTACTTTCCCTTTCGAACGTATCAAAGAAATATTGTGATGGTTGAACAAAGATGGATCGGAGGAGTATGATCACCCAAGAATAGTACAAACTTTTAAGATCTCACATTGAATCTCGCTAAGCACCATTCATTCATACATTTGATGTACCCCATCGATGCACAAACCGTACTAGTTTTGGGACGATGAAGAATGTTACATTCAATCATCCTCCATGATTTATCAATGAAATACTAATAATAGAGAAACAAATCCTCAACCATTTCTCAGCATCTTCCATAACCCATAAATCAAATGTATCACTTAAACTCAATCATGGTCCATGATTGTTCAACTCTTTCTTGTCTTCCCATTATAATGTGAATACTCGATCGATGTTCACAAGACGAGTAACCACCATTCACTCTTTCAAACATGCAAACTAATACTTTATATTTGCAATCAACTTGATCGAACCCGAAGTAACTTGGGATCATCTGTTTTCTTGATTTCACAATTGGGTAAGTAAATGGACTTACCGGTGCTAGGGTTTGTTATGATCTCTTTCTCTCCAAATCCAAAGCTTGATACCCTTTCGGGATTTGGCATTTGGTATGAGAGACACAAGATAGAGTTTTTTATCCCTTTCTCTAAGAGAGTTACGTTGATGACGACGAGTAGAAGAACCCACTTGTAGTGTTAAATCTAGTTGAAACTTGGTCTCAACCGAGTCGGTTATAGATATACCGAAGTTAACAATCGAATTGACACACCAAGCAAACTAAACCAAAACAGAACCGAAACTAACTTTTGTATCCTTGAAAATCCGGTTTTTCCAAAAGTACCTAACAATCACGTTAATTTCTTATTTATACAAATCATGTGGAAATTTATGATACAATTTCTTATTTATACAAATCATGTGGAAATTTATGATACGGTTTTGTTGGTTCATCAAATGAAATAACCCGGTAATCGGTTAAGTTCGGTTTTCTAAACCCGCTCCACCTGAATCTCACGGACTTCAAGCTTCTTAGGCCGCTTGTAGTTCTTCAATAAGAGAGAGCAACACACAACACTAACAGAGGAAGCCGCCATTGCTGCACCTGCAATCCATGGAGGCAGCCTGAACCGCGTAGACGGGAAAAGCACCCCCGCAGCGATCGGTATGCCCATTAGGTTATACCCGAGAGCCCATACGTAGTTGAGACGGATTCTTGAGAACGTTTTCCTTGAAAGATCAATGGCTGTGATCACATCTTCTAAGTTGCTTTTCATCAGAACTATATCAGCTGCTTCTATGGCAATGTCAGTTCCTGCACCAATCGCCATTCCTACATCCGCTGCCACCAGAGCCGGTGAGTCATTGATTCCGTCACCCACCATTGCCACAACATGACCCGCAGCCTGCAAAATCATTCATTGCTTTGATCAGATACAAGTCAACTTTTTTTCACATTTGATCTGGAGCCTATAAGGTTTACCTGTAGTTCCTTGACTTTCTCTGCTTTTTGCTCGGGTTTAGCTTCTGCGATAACAGAGTCGATACCCACCTCTCTAGCAATGGAATTCGCAGTTCCCCAGTTGTCACCAGTTACCATGATGCTTATGATATTCATGGATTTTAGAATGGAGATGGCTTCTCGAGCACTCGGTTTTAGAGGATCCGAAACAGCCAGAACTCCAATCAATACACTGTTTATAGAGACAAGAATCCCGGTCTGGGCCATCTCTTCAGCTTCTGCTAGCAACTCTTCAGCATCTTCTGGAATAATAACTCCATAATCAGACATAAGGTTCTTGTTTCCCACCATAATCTCTCTTCCCTTGACGGTCGCTTTCACTCCATTTCCAGTGATAGACACAAAATCAAGAGCTTCAGGCCACCCTGGGTTCTCTTCGTCATCTCTGAATTTCTTCGCGTATTCGACAATGGCCTTTGCTAACGGATGCTCACTGTTTACCTGATAAAAGGATAGTGTCATCATAGTGATACCATTTTTTATGCATGCCATGAGTTTCAAACAATTTTAACCATAAGAATTTGTATGTGTGTTCGATGGTTAAAAGAGATTACCTCAGTTGCGGCAACAAGTTCATAGAACTCTCGAAGCACCATGTTTTTCAAGAGTTTGGTTTTAACAACTACTGGTTTCCCCATCGTGAGAGTTCCTGTCTTGTCAAAGACAATGCAATTTACCTACAACGTCACTAAAACTGTTAAGTTTCATCATCGATCTTGAAAAAAATTGTGCGGAAAACCTTAGTCACATACAAATTAAGTCACAATGCAAGAGACCCTATAAGCAGCTTAACAAGTTACCGTGCACTAACCTTGTGCGCTCTTTCTAAGGCTTGACCACCCTTTATCAGCACACCTTGGGATGCACCAACCCCAGTGCCAACCATAACAGCAGTTGGAGTAGCCAGCCCAAGAGCACATGGACAAGCTATGACCATGACAGAGATCCCAAACTGAAGAGCTAGCTCGAAGCTATCCATTGAAGAAGGAATCCAGGATTCAGGGTACCAGTGCAGTTTCCCAGCTAAGAACCAGGCAAGCCAAGTCGAGAACGAGAGGAAAATTACCTGCAACATGATAATTCAATGTGTTTAAAAAATAGTTGTGCCTCAGAGACACTAAACTATCAATATGTCAGATTACTCACCAGAGGAACAAAGAACTTGGAAATCCGATCAGCCAACTTCTGTACTGGAGCTTTAGCCAGCTGTGCGGACTCAACAAGTCGAACAATCTGTGCAAGAGCACTCTCTGAACCAACCCTTGTAACCTTAATATGCAGGACTCCGTTCTCGTTCAAAGTGCCTCCTATAACTGTATCACCCTTTCTCTTTGCCACTGGCCTTGCCTCTCCAGTTATCATACTTTCATTCACATGACTTTGTCCCCATATGACATAACCATCTGAAGCTACTTTGGCGCCAGGAACGATTTTGATCACGTCATTCTTCTGTATCAATCGACCATCAATCTCTTCTTCACCAGTCACATTCCCTTCCTTGTCCAAAGTCAACAATATCGCAGTGTCGGGTGCCAAGTTCATAAGCTTTGCGATCGCTTGAGATGTTTTTCCTTTAGCCATAATCTCCAAATACTTTCCTAGTATGATAAACGAAATGAGCATGGCACTAGTCTCAAAGAAATCAACTCCCTTGAAATCAGGAGAGGTTGCAGCTCTCAACACTGTGTATAACGAATAGAAATAGGCTGCATTCGTTCCCAGAGCAATCAGAACATCCATGTTAGCTGATCCCCGGCGTAAAGCCTTGTAAGAGCCAACATAGAATCTCCAACCTATGATAAACTGGACAGGGGTAGCCAAAACCCACCTTATGATTTCTCCAATGGTGAGCATATTGATGACCTTAAACATCAGCAAATGTTTAATTCCAGGGATATACATAAAGACCATGGCTGTCAAAAACACCGGTACCGTAAAAACCAAACTCCAAAGAAACGACTTATAGTACTGCTTGATCTCCCCTTGCTTCTGAGATTCTCTGCCTACCCCTCCCTCGGAAAATACTGTTGCCTTGATGTGACCACTATGACCAAAGACAGTAGACTCTAACACCCGAATGAAATTCCTTGGCCCCGTCACATCGGGTTTGTACAATACAGATATCTTATCAGCTCCACGGTTGAACTCAACATTCTGAACCCCAGGAAGCGCTTCAAGCGATCTTTCAATTATCTTCATCGATTCATCGGTAAACTCACCATCAATCTTCAAATCGATCTTGCTCACATCCTCGCCTGTACTTATAAGAACGGCCTCAAATCCAGCATTTTCTATCTCTTCCAGTAGTTTATCATAACTCAGGAGCCTGGGATCATAATGAACTTCAGCTTCTTCAATTGCTAAGGCAACGTGAGCTCTTTGTACGCCATTAACTGATTGCAGAATTCCTTCGATGGTTGACGAACATGAGGTACAAGTCATACCGTTTATTCTTATCCTGCATACTTGCCTGGATCTCTCATTCGCTTCATTTTCAATCAGCGATGCTTCAAATCCAGTATCTTCAATAGTCTCACGAATTGTCTCCACCTAAAAATTACAATAAACCATTTGAAAAGAGAAGAAGAAATCAGAGCCATATGTTCCTAATTTCCACCACAATCATATCCCATGAGAAAATCAAGCTATACAGAAAAACCCTAAATCCCAATCAAGTCTACTCAGAAGCAGCTCGATCGATTCACATGTCACTGTAATAGAACAATACAAGGAGAATCAGATATTCAATTTCGATCGAAGCTTACATTGACAAGGTTCGGATAAAACAGGATTTGAGCCCGATTGTTTAGCGCGTCGATGACAGCTTCGTGAATCCCCGGGAGACGCTTGATTTCTTTCTCCACAGATCCAGCGCAAGCGGAGCAAGTCATCCCCAAAACGCGGAAAACCGCCCTGGAAATCTCCTCCTCATCGATCTCAACCACCGCCGTCTCCGACGGTGATCCGCCGCCGCGAGATCTGACAAGGCGTTTCCGCACAACAGGGTATCGTTCGCTGAATCTCTCTTTCCGTATGCATGTGAGCGCCAATAGCTTCGTCGCCATGATTAATATCACCAGAAAAGTATCGTCTTCTGTGCGAATCTTGTTCTCTCGTTTTAAAATTTGATTTACTTTTTGGTTTGTGGGAAATGTGAGAGACTTTGAATGGCTAGCTTTTTAAATAGGAACGAAGAGGGAAAAAGGTTATATGACAAAATATGTGGGCCGATTCTCTAAATAGTCAAACTAACGGGTCCTACCAAAAAATACTGTATTTTAAGCTGCAACCGCCGTCTATGAAAATATTCGCTCTTAATCTCTATAATATTATTTAAAAAGACATTTTTAAAAATGAATTTTGTTTTGTAAGTTATTACATGAAATACCATTACAAATAACAAATAATAACTGAAATATGAAAGGATATAATAGTATTTTAAAATTATTGATTAGAATATGGAAAGTATATATTTTGCATTAAAAAAATTATTTATTATTTAATTCTTAATTATTTTTAATATTATATATTTTAAAATAATAATTAATTCTTATTCAAAATCTTGCTATTACAAATGAATTCAAAGAAAAAAATCTATTCAAAAACTTGCTAAATTTTTCACTATAATTTATTTGAATATATATCAAAACAAAAGTTGAAAAATATTTTACTAATTTTATAAAAAGTTAGACACAATAAAACTATATTTTTTAAGAGTTTGTAGACTAATCACAAAAACTAGAATCATTAACTATGCATATTAGAGTTATGTTTTTAAAATTATAAGTTTTTTGTGGGTTAGTCCAAATAATATTTTAATTCAATGCAAAACGGGTTATATAGACAAATTATTACAAATTGATACATTTATCTATAATTATTAGTTAGCTATATTTTAAAATTTAGATAAAAGTAATTTTATTAAATTTCAAAAAAAAA
>PKML01043683.1:0-20329 GCA_002933935.1 Eutrema yunnanense | reverse complement strand
GAGAGAGAGAGAGAGAGAGAGAGAGAGAGAGAGAGAGAGAGAGAGACTTGGATTCAAAGACAGTTTTTTTGTTTTTATTTTTCCTTGTTGGAGGGGAAAAATGAGCTTTAAATTTTCTAGAGAAATAAGTAAATAAATTATAAGAAAAGAGGACCAAAAATAGGTCTGGATATTATTGATATGAATAAAATTTCTTTCTTTTTTTTCTTAGAGAAATAAGTAAATAAATTAGAAGAAAAGAGGACCAAGAATAGGTCTGGATATTATGGAGAACACAAATTAACTATACAGTGTTAAAACAAATTCATCAAATCGTCTCTATATCGAATTAGGTTGTATTTATTAAATTAAAAAATTAATTATATTTTAGTAAACACAAATTAGAAAATATATATAACATATAAACAACGTTTTTCCAACGATAATTTTTTTTGGAATAGTAATGATCGCGAATTCAATTTCATGAATTACAAGGGGCAAGGCTAAAGGTTTCAAACGAGAAAATGAGCAACATGTATTTACCGGTGGTGGAATGGTTGCATCGCCGTTTCTGTTAGGGAACCAATACCATCCGGTTTATGTAATTGGGAATGTTGGAGAATTCAGCTTTAGCATAAGCAGCCGGAGAAGGTTACATGTATCCGATGTTGGCGAGTGCTCTAACCCATGGTGGGTTGAGCCATGATTTGTTGCAGTCGAGTCAGATGTGTGGTATTGGTGAGCCAGACGTTGGTGATGGTCTATCAGTTCTGGGATTTTACTTTAAAGGTCAGAGTCTGTCTAATGATTATCATGATTCGGATAACGAGAAAAAAAGGAATGGTAAAGATTCAGATGTTGGCGGCTCGTTTAATGGCTACTCAAACTATTCATGGTACGCTCTCGCTGTAACATCTTGTGTTTTATAGCAACGCATGTGCTCATATTGTGGTTTAAATGTCTTTGAATAAGCATATGTTGCATGATTCATAGTAAGAGCATATGTATTTGGCTTAATGGATAAATATAATGGGTTACGACTTCGTAGTAGTAATCGGAATATCAAATGACATGATGTCTCTCTAAATCTGCATTTGTTAAGAATTTTTTTTTTTTAAAAAGCAGCAAAAACTTATAAATAAAAATATTTGCGCGTTAGCGCAGAGACTCACCTAGTTTCACATAAAGGAAGAATGTTCTCTTCCTCTTTTTCCTTTTATTTATTTTACTTTGGGAAACTTTATGTGGTTCTAAATTATTTATTAGAGGATTTGCATGTAAGTTCATTTTATATAAAATTTCTAAAAAAAAATTAGCATTTTTAAAATCTATTTAAGAAAATAACACTTATTTTACTATTTACGATAATTTAGTCTATGTACAATACGGTGTGTATGCATGTGGACGATATTATATGGATAGATAAAGGATTTGTATTTTTGTCATTTACACGTTAAAAAAAATGCTAACTTACTAATAAAAAATG
Source organism: Eutrema yunnanense (assembly GCA_002933935.1). Lineage (NCBI taxonomy): Eukaryota > Viridiplantae > Streptophyta > Magnoliopsida > Brassicales > Brassicaceae > Eutrema > Eutrema yunnanense. Next base: position 18,864 of record PKML01043683.1, on the reverse strand, counting down.
AAATAAGTGACTATTATGGGTGTTTAACATGAATGTCTTTTGGTGTTTTGTTTTTTCAGTTTAGAAGAACAATAACAACAAATTAAATTATATGTGGCAAAAAATAAATTCTAGTACTCAGGAAATATCCAAATATTTCTATATCAGGGATTGATTGTCCTATTGGAATATGTACAACTGTATTTTTGCATGAGATTTCAATCGTAATTGCTATTTTATTTTATTTTTTATACATAATGGCAAATAAATACATTATCTGTTAAGGAAAAAAATCGTTCATATTATTAGATTCAAATTTACTTAAAAGCTTTATATCTATATATACGCCAGAATTTTTTTCGAAGAAAGAAAAATAGAGGTGTATTATATAATACTGTTAGAAATGAATAAATCTCGTTGGATGATTCTTAATTATAAAGTATAATATTGTTGCTAATGATTGAAATAATAGCGCATTTAATTATAATAAAGAGAATTTTCATGAATTGTATTTAAATTGGGTGATCTAGAGCTTTGCTAAGCTGTTGGTGGGACATACTGTACTACCGTAGACCGCATCTGTGATCCATGAATTGTATTTAAATCGGACGGTATACAACACTAATAATTAAGTTGTTTTTTTTACGACATACAAAATAAGTAGATGTATAATCAAATTTAATAATGAAATAAACAAGAACTCTAATTTCACTGTAAGAAAATACCGTTATGGCTGGCTAATAATTATATATTTTCTATAATCTTAAAATAAATAAATACTAGATACTCATAGTTGTAACGAGTTTAGGGCTGTCAAACGAGTCAAACCCGCCCGCGACGACCCGCCCCGCAAAACCCGCAAGAAATTCGATCCGCGACGACCCGTCCCGCAAAACCCGCAAGACAAAATAAGCTAACCCGCACCCGCCCCGCTTAAATTTGCGGGTACCCGCGGGTCATCCGCGGGTATATTAATAAAAAAAACTAGCTAAAATATATATCTAGTTAATAATAATAAATAATATTTGCCCAAAAAATTAATAATAATAAGTACAAAACAGAAATACAAAAATAAATATTTAAAAGTCAAAATATGTTAATTAATTTATATACATTATATAATATTTTAAAATTTTAGTTATAATAACTACATAAATATATATAATTTTTATTTTTTATTTTTTTTTAAAAACCCGTGGGTACCCGCGGGTTTACCTGCAAAAACACATATTTTACTAAGTTGACCCGCACCCGCCCTGCTTTTTTGCTATGTGAATTTTTTCGATCCGCACCCGCCCTGCTTTTATGCTATGTGAATTTTTTCGATCCGCACCCGCCCTGCGATGGATCGAAACCTACGAAACCCGCAGATTTGTGATTAAATTAACAGCTCTAAACGAGTTCCTATATACTGTATGCTACTATATGACTTATTTTGTTTTTAAACAAGTAATAGTGTGAGAGACAAAAGGGTACGTCGAAAATTACGCCACCAATCGTGCGAGCTTATGCTTGGTGTGCGTGACGAATACGCGCCCCATTTTAGGTCTCCGTATTGTTTGAGGTAGGGCTTGGCAAAAAATTCAAAAATCCAAATCGGTACCGAACCAAAAATACCTGAATCGAATCCGATTCGAATTTTTAAAATATCCGATCGGATCCTAAATTTCAATACCCAAAGAACCAAATTCGAACCGATACCAAACCGAAAACCGAATGGGTACTCGAAATATCCGAAATATAATTATATACCCAAATATATTAATTATATTTAGACTTGATATAACCCAAATACCCAAAATTACAACTATAAACCCGAATATATTAATTATTTTTTGGGTATTTCATGTATTTTAGATATATTTTAGATATTATGGGTATATATACACATATTTTGTTTTTATTTTATTTTTTGGGTATTTTGGATACTTTTGGTTTGAAAGTATATTGGTTTTATTGAAATAAATATTCATGTTTTTGTGTTTCATCTCGGATTTCGGGTTCTTCGAGTTTTTCGGATATTGCGGATACTTTTGGATACTTTCGGATCCAGATCCGAACATATCCAAAAAAATTCGGATCTTAAAAAAAATACCCGATCCGAATCCGAACCAGATACGAATTTTTAAAATATTCGATCGGTACCTAAATCCCGAAACCCAAAATATCTAAGCGAACCCGATCTGAGGATCCGAACGTCCATCCATAGTTTGAGGTTTGTCTTGTTGTTTGTTTTAGTGCATTAACTTATTACTTGTAATTGTTGCGTTTTGTTGTTTTTGTTGGAATTCGTTTTTGGACAAATGGTTTTAGACTATATTCCGGTGGTATTTTCGGGAATTAAGTTGTCACAAATGACTGGATACTAGAATCGTTGGATTCGTTGTTATGAACACTATGAAATAGTGTATTCATATGTCAAAAACAGAATTATTTTGAATGAGAAATAGAATTCCGAAATGGATAACTTAAAAACTTGAAAAGTTTTTAAATTTTGATTAAGTGACAAAAGTGTTAAAAGTCCCATATTGGATGTATGGATTTGAATTAGTTAATTGGGCATATGTCCATTAACTTATCTTAATAAACCATATTTGTGGAAGCCTCCTCGGTCCACTGGTCGACTAAGTGTTCATTAATGTTTTTACATCCAGAGGTAGGGAATTCGATTCTCAGAAGATTTAAATTACAGGAGGGAAATTTTCAGGCAATTTCCAGCGCGGTGCAAGCATAACTATTCGTCGTGGTCCAGCGTGTCAAGGGTAAAATGCTCCATCACGAGCATGATACAAGTAGACCGTTGATCGTGGTTTCTTATAGGTTTTAGAATTATATTTGTCCTCATAATTTATAACTGATAATATTTGAGATGATTAAAAAAAAACCATATTCGTGTTTATATCTTGCGTTTACAATAAAGTAAATCCATATTAAAGTATATTATTACTTTTTGAATTAGTCAAAAGCATAATATATTCTCTTTTAATTACGTGGTCAAAGCGTTAGTCATGTGGTGATTTATTCTCCTTAATGCTAATTGATACGTGAATTAAAAAGGCTCTATTAAGTCATTTTTCAGTTATGGTTGAAGACTATAAGAAACGTGGCTATCATATTCATTCTGGGTATTTTGTCCATGCCTAATCTGAGAGTACATGCATAGTTTTAGCGTTCACCGATTTCAGTTCTCAAATGTTGTGAGACAAAAAAGACAAACAGTTGTATCATGAGATTCTTAAAAATATTTAAACCAGCACATTACAGATGTTTAAAAAATTAAAGAACGATATATAATTATCTCAACTCTACTTTTTTTCCTTTTCGATCAGATTACGGTATATTGATATTCGTATTTCGATTATCAATGTTCATATTTTGATTATTATTATATGTAATTTGCTTTACATATCAAATTTGGTGCCTATAGGTTTCTCCTTTTCTTTGTGTATTATCTCAAAGAAGAATGGATTGCAAAGATCATCTTTCCAATATATATTAGATTGATCTCTTATTGAAATTGACTGAATTCGTCAAAGGGTTGGTGTTCTTCGATTTTGTTTCGTTCTTTCTTCTCTTCCGTAATTCAATCGTGGATGACGTGAAAGTGGTGAAGTTTGCGATACATATTCTTCTGCAAAAACATCAACATCAAATCGCATAATACTTTCGACAGTACTCAACATGAAAAATATATACTTCATTATACAAGCGAGTTAATTGGATTATCATATCTAAAACAAATATTGTTTTAAAAGTTACTTTAGAAATTTATTAGATTGGATTCTCTGTAATATTGAATTTGCGCTTTGATTAAATAAATATGTTACATTGAGTCATGAAAAAAATACCAAGAACAATACTCTTTTAGAAAGCAAATAGTGGTATATGAGTCTTAGAAAAGCTAAAATTTCGATTGAACTATCTCTAAATGTTTACTTGTTTCATGAAAATTAAGATCAGCCTTAATATAAGAAAATTAGAGTAAACATTATGCAAATTAAGACAAGAAAGTTAGAGTAAAATAGTCTAAGAGATACAGCGCTCAACAACTCTATCAAATTTAATAATTTGCATTAAATAATTGTCAACAAAGTTACACAACATATATTTCCAATGTTTGATACACAATGTCATAAACATTTTTAGATGAATCCAACAAACCCCTCGTTAATTGGCCTCAATTGATCTTAACTTCATAACATTGAACAACAAACAAGAGAATGAGACAAATTACCCATGCGTGTTCCATTTTTTTTGGTTTCCAACGTTTTTTCGTGTTAAATAATATCATTATTTGAACGTACATACATATATATATATATTGGACGAATTTCTTGCAAATATTTTTTTTTTTTTTGCTATGAATTTCTTGCAAATATTTGCACACACAAATCAGAATAAGGATCAAAGAGAGTTGCTATTTTGAATTTTCAGTTGTGTTATTTAACGTAGCATGTAGTATTCTTGAAGTTATTTGTAATAAACATGTATTTAATTTGCCAATTTATTTTTTTATAATAGTTTTTTTTTAGGTCGATAATTTGTGATCGGTATAAAAATTGGCCATACCTCATTATATCTCGTGTCATTTTATGTTTTGATTGTGCACTTAAATATTTCTAATTAACTAGACATGAATTAGGTTCCCCAGTCGTTATGCCCAATGCTTACAAGCAAACATTGAGTAGATACTAAGGGAAATTGATAAGGACCATCATGAATGCACAACTTTGTGATGACATCAAATTTAAATAGGCCACTTGTCCAATCATAACTTTTGACCCAAAAATTAATAGTTTACTGTTGCGGAATTTAAAAGTTCAGTAGTTGTCTCAAATAAACTTTTAGACATTTTAAGATCTAACCGGGTATGCAAATACGGTATAGTGTGTCTAATTAGTTATACGTTTTTGGAACAACAATACGATATATGTAGTTCATATCATGTAGATAACTTTCATCCTTCAAGCTTTTATAATATTCGTGAGATTTAAGAAATTATTTGATTGTTATTTGAAATCTACACACTTACACTATTTATTATGAAATGTTTGTCAAAGATGTTAAGTTAAGCTTCAATTGAAAAAAAAACATAGTACTGTTAAATTGATTTTTAGTCCGGTGATTAAATTTCGATTGAAAAAAATGTAGAAGCTAAAGTTTAGTTTTTCCTAATATATGGTCTCAACCATTGGAAAAAAAAATTCAGTAAAACAAATACTATTATTTAACGATATTTTGATTTATGTCAACTAACGAGATTATATTATGTTTTTAACCTTGTTTTTTTTTTTGCATGGGAGAGATCTGAGTCAAAATTATTCACCGCCATGCACGTGAGGAGGAAAAAAGGGAACATTTAATGAAAAATGAATAAACCAACATTATAATATACATAAATAACTAAACAACAAATAATAAATACATCTTTCTGTCACCATGATAAATATACATCATTCTAATATTAATGGTTTTATTTATTTTTATGTTTTTTAAATAATTACTGTACTTATGTGTTAAGAAGAGATACACGTTTGTTCCACCAATACGAGTAACGAAGTTGGTACCTAATGGCTAATACAATATCCCCATCATAAATTTGACATGACAAATTATTGGAATTTGGTATATGATAAATCACATGCTGGTAATAGCTTTGAGTTTGAGATACTATTCTTATAAACAAGATGTTCCAATTATTCAATAATTAATCAAGCTTATAAGATTTATATTGAATGAACTTTGTATTCATCATTATGAATCAGAAAAACAAAAACAAAAACTTTGTATTCATCAAGTCAGGAAAAACCTAATAGTTACAACTTACAAGTGTATGTGAAGGGTTTCTCTATTGCCATCCCATTCATTTATTCATTAATTTGATCATTATTTTCCCCATCAAGCTATGATCAAGTATCTTCACATGCCCTCTTAATCTCCAAGAGCATCCAAATACCTGAATCATAAAGAAAGAAAAATAAATAATAATATATATATATATATGTGTATATATGTAAACAAAAATATAAATCCATGCCGGTGAGGCTTTGGCTGGCGGATGGAAAGTGGTGGCCGACAATGTTAGATCCATGCCGGTGGTTCTGTTTTCTGGCGAAGTTTTCTGGTGTGGTGGCTTCTCTCCTCCGTGAGTCTGTGTGTTTTCTTTTCTCCGGCTTCGTTCGACGGTTCTAGGAGCGGTTCAAAGTTGCGGTTAGGGAGTGCTCCGTTATCGGTTCCAATGGTGTCTCGGTAACGAATAGAGGCGGCGGATCTGTTTTGGCGACTATCTTCATTTTCATGGGAGATGATTCCTGTAGCTTTCACAAGCTTGGGAATGGCGGCCGGAGGCGGCTTCTCTGGCTGCCCGAAGAGGCTCCAGTGCCGTCGGTTGTGGAGTGGTTCGTTGAAACGGTTGCGTTTTTGTGTTTGTCCTCGGAGAAGTTGTAGGCGTACCTTCTAGCGAGGTTTGAGGGCTAGCCTCGGGTGGGAGCTGCTTGTGGCAACGGCGATGAGGACTCGAGTTCCTTGGAATTGCAAATACAAATGTCCGAGCTTCGTGTTCGGAATCGGTGTTTCTTCGTCGAGGTTATTCTTGGTATCCTTTGACGTGTGTCAATCTAGCTTGTTTCGATGTCTGTTTCTTTGTTTTATGTTGTTCTTTGCCTTTGTTTGTAGTTTTCGGTATTTCTGCTTTCTAAGTTTCTCTGTAACCGCTGTCGCAAAATTTAAAACTGATATAAAATTTAACATTTAGATCCCAAAAAAAAAAAAAACTTAAATCCAATTTTTTCAGTTTCTTAAGTGAGTCGTGCTAAACCAGCTTTGTGTCGAGGAGCTTCACACCGCTAAGCTATTATATTAGCCTGACCATTAACATCGATTATGGTATAATAAGCTAGTGTATATACAAGCTATAAATACGATCTATTAGTTCATCAAGTTTAATGTGGGTTCGATTAAGTTTTAAGACATTGATCTAACCAAGCTAAACAGCTACTACATACTGTTTGTTGTTATGTGTGTGATGCTTCTCTCTTAATTTTACCAATTTGAGGAATTATAAACCAAATTGAAACCGGGTCTTATTTGGTTAAGTTAAATTTTAATCCCGATTCATCTGTGATTAACTACCAAGTTGGAAAATATGTTCTTTTAAAAGTTCAATCTAATGAGTGTTTGCACATCCACACAACAAAAAGAAAAAAAAATACATATATATATAACACGATATAGTTCTCAAATTTATAATCAATCTAACATGATCCGATAAATAAAAGCTAAAATCAAAAATTCCCAACCAAATCTAAATCACATATCAATTTGGATAATATCATTTCACTGAACCTTCTCCCAGTAAGCGTCTTCCCATTTTCCCACTTGCCGGATGAGATTCAATTTCTTCTTATGGAACTTCTCAAGACCGTTGGGATCAAAAGGAGGAGGAAGTGAACATGGGCCTGAAAGTTTAGGCCCATCAACTAAAGAGCCCATTAAAAACGCCTTATTAGGCCCATTAATATCTCCAGAAGGACACACCATTGCTTCTGTGCAGATTTCAACACTGTTTTTGGGAGCTTGGGGCTTGTACTTAAGAAGCTTTGAGTACTCATTCAACAAATGGAACATGTAATCATACACATTTTCCATTGATAGATCTCTTTGCATGAACTCACTTGCTCCTCTTCCAATCTCTTGAGCCTTCAAACAAACAAAAAAACTTTGAAAAATTGTAGGCACAATTATGTGATTGAACTTTTCGACTTGTTAAGCAAAAATAAAAATAAAAATTGGTACTATATTTTTAACAATGAAGAAATATATAGAAAACTATTTTATCGATTACATATTCCCTTAACATTATATATATACACTAGGTGATCTCTTTTTAAAAAAAAATCAGAATCTATATATTTTTTAAGGTTTATTTCTTCTTAAATTGATGTGATATTTATTTTTATACATTGGCTGATCATGCAAGTAAGATTATCTAGAAAGAGGTAAAAAAAAAAGATTGGATAATGGTACCTTTTGAGTGTGATTATTAAGCCAATCAACAGCAAATTTGATGGATCTACATTTATCCTTATCCTTAATGGGCCAATAGTGTTGGAGAGGTTGAAGAGTTCTTGAGAAGAAATCATAGTAATAAGGTTTCACCATAAATGTTACTGAGTCACATGCTAATATGTATTTCTCACTCACTGACCATCCGTACCCTTCTATATATATCTTGTACCTGCACATAACTTAAATGTACTCAATTTAGACATTGGTACTATGAGTCAAAAGAGAAACATATAAAGATTATGGTACTACTAGCCTGTAAGTGCATTGATTTGCTACATTTGAATTCTCAAATCCTCTTTGTCCTTCTGATATCCAATCCTTTGTAGATACAAATAAATTATGGCTTATAAGTTCATTTTTCTATCGCATGCATGGAAAAATAATGACTATAGAATCATACCTGAATGAAAATTCTAGCATTCCAATCATGTTGTGAGGATAAATTGCAAGTGAGAAGGTCTTCTCTTGAAGGAGACGCAACAAAAGGGTTCCCTTTCCAATATGCATAAGCCTCTCTTTCCATAAACTTCTTCTTCTTCTTTCCTTCTTCCATTTCTTTCAACACCTTGCTCCATGGCTTTATGTTTATCTCTTGCCTTCACTCACCAATTAATTCAAGTTTTATTATCAGCTATATAAAATAAAAGAAAACATGCCTAAATCTTATCTGAAATTACCAATGTGGTTTTGGAACTACATTTCATGTTTTGCTGGAAAGATTGAATGATAAAAGGTACAAAGTTCATCACTTAATTAAAGCTTTAAAAGGTGATAAATAATAAGCCATCACTACATTTCATGTATTCAAAATTTGTAGTGGCGTTGAGTGGAGAATAATCAATGACTTGAGACTTACTTTTTCGACTCTTTAAATTACTAAACACAAAAATGAATCTATTGTGTGTATAAAAGAAAAATTGGACCCATGTAACTTTTTCCGGCATGTGATCAAGTGGGGACAAGTGTACGTATACACGTTTCAGACAAAAACAAAACAAAAGAAGAAAGAACAAAAAAAAAAAAAAAGAGAAGAGATTATATTCCAGTACATACCATCCCCAGAATGACCAATCTGGAAAGACAATATCCACCGTCCATCTATCACCGCAGTACCTAAATAACGCAGGTGGTCCATCCTCAGCCGTCCGATTTGAATTATTATAGCCGTCCGATCTAATGACTGGCCGATCATCGCAGTCAAACATGAGATCCACGTCAGGTAACTTCCCTGGATACTTTCTCAGCAGCTGAAGAATCCCCCACAGTGTGAACGCGTCTCTAGTCTGTATAGACTTCTTGTAGTTTTCCACGAACACCTTGCCGTTTGCAATAACTAACCTGAAATGCGCTGTCGTTTTGCCTCTTTCCACCATTTCTCTGGTTATCCCTGTTTCTCTCCATGGCTTTAGATCCTCGTGGATCCACTTGAAGTAATCAGGACACGACCGGTTCGATTCGGTTTGGTTATGATTATAACCGGGTTGAGGTGTTCGCGGGCAAGAACCTGACCGGTTTTGATTCAAGAAACTTGTGCAATTTACCGAGATTCCGGTTTTTTGCGTTGATTTCTTCTCTGGTACAGGTACCGGAACCGGTTTTGTTGCTATTATTGTCGGTCGATTGTATGATTTTGTCTATGGTAAACAATGTATCAATTTTATTTTTCATTGAACAAATATTAGGAATTAACTATGTGATAAAAAGAAGAATAATTACCTTGTTAATCCATTGAGGTGTTCTTGAGGAAGAACCGGACTGGTTTTGATTCAAGAAACTTGTGCAATTTACCAATACTCCGGTTTTCTGCGGTGGTTCTAGCTCCGGTACCGGTTTTGTTGCTACTAATGTCGGTCGATCAAATTGTTTCGTCGTCTTTGATAAACAAACAAAAATTTAATTTTCATGTTGATGTAATTATATAGTGAAAAAAGCTTAATTAATCACCTTGTTAAGCCATAGTGAAGAAGTGACGGCAATACCGGCGGCGACAAGGAAGAGGAGAAGCGTCAAGGTGGCCACGTGGAGTTTTCCGATAACCGGACGGTAAGTTTTAAAGTCGGAGATGTAAGAAGTGAGGGCTCGAGGTTTAGAGAATAGAGAGGTCATTATTATGATTTTCTTTGGATATTAAGGGAATCTTTTGTCTTCTTTTATTTTCTCTCGAAATCGAATTGAGGTTTCTCTCTCTCTTTTTTTTTTTTTTTTTTTTTATTGCTCGTAACTGTTTTTTATTTGAACTTAAAAAGATTAAGCAGGACAAAAAAATGGAAGATAAAAAAAATTTATGAGTGGGTTTGAAAAAAATGATAAGGACACGACATTGATGATGAGAAAAAGCATCAAAATCAATTTATACTAAATTCGATGTGCCGAAAAAACTTTGAACTAAAATAATGTGCAATTTTCTACTTTTGAGATATAAAAATTTAAATTTTCTATCCAAACTATTAAATCTAACCCAAATCTAGGATTGACTGCAAATCCGTTAGTCAAACCGTTAACAACACTGACTTAACAGTCTCAGTCAGCTCTCACGTCAGCTAAAACATCCAGAGTTGCTGAGTCAACTTCAATTTTTTGTCTATATTTATTTATTTTTTTGTCTAAATTTGTAATGTTTCATCAATCTTAAATATGTTGATTGTTTTCCCGAAAGAACGAAAAAACTCCGAAACACTAAATTATCTTAACCAAAATTTGTGAATTCGAACCAAACAGAAATAAATTTGAAATCGAACCGACCATATATCTAAATATTTCTATTATTAGAATGAAAGATAAAAATTACAGGAAAAAAAATGCTAAGACGTTTATGCGCAAGTAAACCAGTTTGATGAAGCTTTCTAGATACTTAAACCACCTAAAAAACTTGATGGGGTTTTTGAGAGACTTCCCAGATTGATGAACAAAATCGCGTGGCTTGACTTGACTAGATGATTAAAACAATTATAGAAATAAAGAAAAATGTTAACCTCCAATAACTTAAACTAATTAGAAGTATTCACATTAGCAATATATGTCATCCAAAATATAACTAGACTTCTTTTAATGATATAATTGGTTATGTTCAATTTGATTTGTTTATCTATCCATAGACATGAAATTTATATTCCTTTAAATATAGTTCCACAAAAAATAAGTTAATTATATATTTTTAACTCGTGTGATTAAAAGAAAATTTACAGCATACAAATTGAGATTTAACTAGAATCATTTTTAGGTGATTAGGATTAATAGAATATTAAAAATTTAGACAAAAATATATACATAGAAAAATGATATTATTCTTAAAAAAAAATTGGACTGATCTTACAACTGACTCAGCAACTGTGGACGATTTAGCTGACGTGATAACTGAGACTGCTTAGTCAGCACTGTTAACCGTTTGATTAACGGATTTGCAGTCAATGCTGGAATTATGTTAGATTCAATAGTTTATGTAAAATTTAAATTTTTGTGTTCAAAAAGTAAGAAATTACATTATATTTTAGTTTATGTTTTTTTTTGCCACTTCAAATTTAGTATATGTTGATTTTGATCATTTTCCCTGATGATGATAGTGGACTTTGTTTTACTATATTCTTTGGAATTTGGACTACTAAACTTAATCACTCGATCGTGTAAATTACGTTACTATTATGATAATCATACTACAACTATTTTGACCGTGGTAATGCTCGTTAAAAGGGATCAATATAACTGTTTTTAATCTATTACTGTACAGTTTCTATTAATAAAATTCTACCATTTATGTAATAAATACTCCAGATTATTGTATCAACCTCTTAAAAAGTAATGATTTATTGTTCACCATAAACGAACTTATTTAAGTCGAATATATATTTAAAAAAACTTACCTATATATACATAGATATATAATCCAATCATGCAGACTTTATAGAGATCTACGATCTTTAGAACTTTTTAAACTACAATAATCTGTTTTAAGAGGTTAACCTTCGGTTTGGAATAAAATTCTCTTTATGTTTTGATAAACCAATGAATCAATAACAGTTTTTACAGTTCTTATCTTCACTTGTGATAGCTTACAAACATATTTCTATCCAATCGAAATACTCTTAATTATGTGGTTACATTTTCTAATATTTCAAAATTCAATTCTTTTAGATAAGAATATTGATAAACGCATATTTTACCGTTTTAAAGTATTTATTTTTGTTAGTTTTATTTTGTCTTTGAGTCTTTTTAGTGTGTTTTAGTGCATTTTATGTCTCATAATTATTCATTTGTATTTTAGAAGTCCTAGAGAGTTTTTTGTGGTATTTTGTAATATTTTGTGTCATTTTATGGAAGTATGATATGATCATGGGAAGAGCTCACAATCGAAGGCGATGTTCAAACAACCGCCGCAACCAGCTCACGTAACTTCACGAAACGAGCCACATACGGATGTAAAGATCTTTGAGTCTAGTTTCCAAAACGTCCAAGATCATCCCAAACCGACTTACCAATCGCCCCATACAGGCCCGAAACTGATGACATATCCTATTACGCGACCGAGCTAAATTACGTGATGTCCAGACCAATTCAGATAAGATCTTGATGCGAAACCACTTGGAGCATCTTCCTGGATCTCTTAGGTTTCCAACAAGCCCAAGAACATAAAATATGGACATCGGATCACAAAGATACAGCTCATTTGCCAAAATGGGTCCAGCCGCCGGAACTGTTCACTCCGCAAATATGTTTTCTTTTGTGTTTTTAAAGTGATTGTGACATATGCAACTTGTTTATTTTCCTTAATTTCCACCTTAATTTAGGGAGTATGTTTACTCTACCATAGTTAAGTTTTAAGTAGAGTTAAATTAGTTTTATGTTTATATAAACCATGTAATATCATTGTGATAAATAAATCAAAATTTTTGGAAATACAAACTTCAAAAGAGTTTGGCTCTAGACTAGTTCGTTTCTCGCATCTTCGGTGCCGTAGTCTCTATTCCCCGTGGATCGATACCTTAAAGTGTTACAAACGACATGCCGTCATGATTGCGGTGTTGTGCACGTTGAGGGTAATTGACGTGCCGAGCCTAAAAAACTCGCACAATCAGTTTGGCGCCGTTGCCGGGGAGTAGTAAGATTGCCATCAGAGTTAGGATTTGGGCTGGGACTAGAGTTTTCTTCTTTCATCTTTTTATTTTTCTTTTGTTGCTATTCTTTTTCTCTTTTCTTGTGATCTTGATCTCTTGGGCGTCGTTACTTGGAGTGAAGGAAACAATCAAGGACAGTAAGATTTAGAAGACACAACCGTCAAGCTAGTGACGTTAAACGCGCCATTGGGGACCTCCCCAATCCTATCCCTCGTCAAGCTAGTGACGTAAAACAAGCCTATCCTTTCGTTATGTTTTTATTATTTCAATAAATCACTCTTCCGGGCTGTCGTTTCTTATTTGCTTGAGGACAAGCAAAAGGTAAGTCCGGGGGAATTGATAAACGCATATTTTACCATTTTAAAGTATTTATTTTTGTTAGTTTTATTTTGTCTTTGAGTCTTTTTAGTGTGTTTTAGTGCATTTTATGTCTCATAATTATTCATTTGTATTTTAGAAGTCCTAGAGAGTTTTTTGTGGTATTTTGTAATATTTTGTGTCATTTTATGGAAGTATGATATGATCATGGGAAGAGCTCACAATCGAAGGCGATGTTCAAACAACCGCCGCAACCAGCTCACGTAACTTCACGAAACGAGCCACATACGGATGTAAAGATCTTTGAGTCTAGTTTCCAAAACGTCCAAGATCATCCCAAACCGACTTACCAATCGCCCCATACAGGCCCGAAACTGATGACATATCCTATTACGCGACCGAGCTAAATTACGTGATGTCCAGACCAATTCAGATAAGATCTTGATGCGAAACCACTTGGAGCATTTTCCTGGATCTCTTAGGTTTCCAACAAGCCCAAGAACATAAAATATGGACATCGGATCACAAAGATACAGCTCATTTGCCAAAATGGGTCCAGCCGCCGGAACTGTTCACTCCGCAAATATGTTTTCTTTTGTGTTTTTAAAGTGATTGTGACATATGCAACTTGTTTATTTTCCTTAATTTCCACCTTAATTTAGGGAGTATGTGTTGCGACTTATCGCTATATCTCACCGAGACTTGAGCTCCGATCAACTTACCGAGACTAAGAAAGAAACAGAGATAGAACAGAGACTTGCGAAATGCTTGGAAAAATAAGGACACGAGAGAATGTTATCCAGTTCAGGTGCAAAACCGCAACCCTACGTCTGGCCGAGGACTCCTCGGAATTCACTAAGAACCACCGTAACACCGTCGTCACTCTCACCGGAAAACCCGAGACACCTCTTTCACTCACCGGAAAGCTCTCCTTGTTTTCTCTCAACGATACAATCTAATCTCTCTCTAGAATTACAATATGTATCGATATTATTCAACAATGACTCTACCCAACAATATAACTCACTCCATTTGCAACGATTTGTAACAGACACATCGCGTGAGCTACACCTTCTCAACGGCAAAGTCAAAGTTCTTGAATCTTCTTTTGGTCAGCAAAACGATGACAAAAGAACGACGACGTGTTGTGGATTTAATAACCCATCAACTAGACCGAACAATCAAACCCTGATTTCTGCTTCGGTTTACTTCTAGTTCCTCAACCGGAACCTTCCTCTTCAGGTTGTATCAACCAATATCCGACAAACTCCACCTTGGTTGATAAACCATCTGCACTTGTGCTCTTAGTGAATCCCGACCTCGATTTTCCTCAGATCATTCATCTGAGACACTGAGCAAGCTCAGCAACTTCTTAAACTTGCCAACAGGCAACACCTTCGTGAAGATATCAGCAGGATTATCATCAGTATGAATCTTAGAAACCTGCACTTCATCATCTTCAATTCTTTCTCTTATGAAACTCAGCTTCACTGCCATGTGCTTGGTCCTCTCATGGTGAACATTGTTCTTTGCCAAAGCCAGAGCACTCTGAGAATCACAAAAGATTTCAACCTTCTCTTGTGGATAACCAAATTCACTGCTCAAACCTCTCAGCCATACTGCTTCTTTTGCAGCTTCTGTCATCGACACATATTCTGATTCAGTAGTTGATAACGCCACAACCTTTTGAAGACTTGACTTCCAGCTAATGACACTCCCACCAGAGACAAAGGCATAACCCGAAATAGATCTCCTTCGATCTAAATCTGCAGCATAGTCTGAATCACAAAATCCACATATCTTGAAATCTGACCCTTTCCTAAACATCAGACTCATCTTCTTAGATCCTTTGATGTACCGCAATACCCACTTTACTGCATTCCAATGCACCTTCACAGGTTTGCTCATAAACCTACTTACTAATCCAACTGGATATGCAAGGTCAGGTCTGGTTCCAATCATTCCATACATGATGCTACCAACAACGTTGCAATATGGAACTGACCTCATGAAATCTTCTTCTTCATCAAGCTGCTCTTCCGTAGCAGATGCAGGCTTGAAATGAGCTCCCATTGGTGTGTTGACTGCCTTGGCTTCATCCATATTATAGCTCTTAAGAACTTTCTCCATGTAACTTTCTTGAGATAGTTTCAGAGTCTCCAACTTTCGATCTCTGATAATATCTATTCCCAGTATTTTCCTTGCAGCTCTGAGATCCTTCATCTCAAATTTCGAGCTTAACTGTTCTTTTAGAGCTCTAATAACCTCCATATCTTTGCACGCAACCAGCATATCGTCTACATACATCAAGAGATAGACATATGTTTCTGAGATGCATTTGATATAGACACACTGATCATGAATGCTTCTCTTGAAGCCAATCTCCATCATGAATGTGTTGAACTTCTGGTTCCACTGTCTCGGACTCTGCTTTAGTCCATACAGAGATTTCTTAAGCAAGCAGACATAATCTTCCTTTCCTTTCTCTTCATACCCTTCGGGTTGTGACATGAAAATTTCTTCTTTTAAATCCCCATGTAAGAACGCCGTCTTCACATCTAGTTGTTCAAGCTCCAAGTTCTCATTCACCACTATGGACATCAGATATCTGATTGAGACATGCTTGACAACCGGAGAGAAAATCTCATTATAATCCACACCTTCCTTTTGAGCATAGCCTTTGGCTACAAGCCTAGCTTTAAAACGGGGCTCTTCTACTCCTGGTATGCCTGGCTTTCTCTTAAAGATCCATCTGCAGCCAATGATTTTCCTCCCTTTTGGTTTTGGAACCAATATCCAGGTAAAATTCTTTTCAAGAGATGTCATCTCTTCATCCGATGCCAATCCCCACTTCTTCTTATGTGGATCTCTCATTGCAGCTTTGAAGTCAGAAGGCTCAGCTGAGTCTCCATCTTCTGATGCAAATAAGGCCATGTGAACAAAATCATCATATTTTGGAGGAGGTCTTATGTCTCTTCTTTGACGATCACGAGCCAAACGATAACCATCCGTAACTGGCTCTTGTTCTGTATCACTTCCTGATACATCTCCTTCACTGTCTAGATTTACCACTTCTGTACTAGACCCATCAGCAGCTTCTTGAGTCTCCACCATACTCCCTCCACCTGAACTTGTATCATGTTGTTTGGAAATACCAAGTTCTATGTCTAGAAAAGCCGTGTTCTTCTCTCTAACTGCATCATTCTGTTTTAGCAAATCTTTGTAACATTCATCTTCTTTAAACGTTACATTTCGACTGATGATGCACTTCTTATCCTCCAAAGACCACACCTTATATCCTTTAACACCTGCAGGATACCCAATGAAGATTCCCTTCCTTGCCCTTGGTTGCAACTTGCCATCATCTAGGTGAAAATAGCAAACACATCCAAATTTCCTCAAGTGATGAAAGCTCGGTGTTGCTTTTGACCAAACCTCTTCTGGAATCTGACCCTGTATAGCCGTAGACGGTGTTCTATTAATCAAGTAGACTGCAGTATTCACTACCTCTGCCCAGAAGACCTTTGGAAGACCAGATTCACTCAGTATGCTTCTTACTCTTTCAAGTATAGTTCTGTTCATTCTCTCAACAACACCGTTTTGTTGTGGTGTGTGAGGAATGGTCCTGTGCCTGGCAATCCCATTCTCTGCGCAGAAACCGTCAAACTCTTTATTACAAAACTCCAATCCATTGTCAGTCCTTAGCTTCTTAGCCTTTAACCCTGACTGATTCTCAACTAACAGCTTCCATTCTACAAATTTTTCAAAAGCTTGATCTTTGGACCTCAGAAAGTAGACCCAGACTTTCCTTGAGTAATCATCAATCAGACTTAGGAAGTAATGACATTTACCCAGTGATTGAGGAACCGTTGGAGAACCCCACAAGTCTGCATGAACATACTCCAAACCAACCTTGCTTGTGTGTTGGCCTGATGAATAACTCTGTCTATGAGCTTTACCAAATATGCAGCTCTCACAGAACTGAATATTTGACACCTTTGACTTATCCAGATATCCTTTCTTTACCATGATGTCTAGTCCCTTCTGGCTGACATGTCCCAATCTACTGTGCCATAGGTTTGTGTCATCTATGACGCCAACCGCATGAGTTTCCCCAATGTGACTGCTTCCCTGTAGAAAGTACAGCTTGTGTGTTCTCTTTGCAGTTAGAACAGCCTTTTCACCCTTCTTGACTTTCAGAAGACCATTCTCAGAAGTAAACGTGCACTCTTGTTCTTCAAAAGACCCCAGTGATAACAGATTTCTTGAAAAATCAGGAACATACCTCACTTCCTTAACCAATACACATTTGCCTTCTGAAGTCATTAGTCGTATAGTACCTATACCCATTATTTTGGAGACTGTTTCATTTGCCATCCTCACAGATCCTGCATTAAACTCTTCCAGCTCAACAAACCAGTCCCTTCTCGGAGTCATATGAAACGTACAGCCTGTATCCAAAATCCAGATCTCATTGAAATCACATGCTTCAGCAATATTAACTTCTGACACCACCAGAGATTCGATGAACTCAACACCAGTCACCGCAGATGATTCCCCTGTCATATTTATTCGGCTTTTACCATGCTGATTTGTTTTCTTAGGACAGTCCTTCTTGAAATGACCCTCTACACCGCATATCCAACAAGTGTACACTGTTGTCTTTCCTTTGTTCTTCTTAAACTTGTGGTTCTGCTTTCCTGAATTGGAGTCCTTTGTGGCCTTTCCCTTTGAGTTGGAATTTGAGTACAACACTTCTCCCTGAGCCTTATTTCCTTTCCCATTTGTCAGGTCTAGTTGCTTGGAATGAATGAAATTGATAATGCCATCAAGAGTCATGTCAGCTTTGGAGTATTTCAGTGTATCCCGAAACTGTTCAAAATGCTTTGGTAGAGACATTAAGAGCAGAATCGCCTGATCTTCATCCGGAACTTCCACCATCACATTCCCTAGATCCGTAATTATCCTTAAGAACTCATCAATGTTGTTCTCCATAGGCGCAGACTCATTCATTCTAAAACCGTAGAGACGTTGTTTCAGATACATCCTATTTGGCAAAGACTTAGACATATACTGATCATCCAAGATCTTCAACATGCCAACCGCAGTTTTTTCTTTGATGATCTTTCTCAGAATCTTATCGGTAACGCTCATGACTATCGTACTTCGTACCTTTCTTTGTTTCTCCGCTAATGAAGGATCATCTTTCCCCGAAACTTCACCTGCTTCTACACCTTTCGCCTTTGGATCCTCATCCTTAACGGACTTGTCCTTCTTCATCTCTTCTACCTGTTGAATCTTGAACGCCTCTATCAACCCGAGGAGATCCAGATTCGCAAACAGCCTCTCCCTCCACATGTTGTAGTCGATCACACCATTGAACTTTTCCATC